>JASGCC010000063.1:0-55930 GCA_030067915.1 Hydractinia echinata
TAACCACCCTCAAAAAAAAACGGACATCAGCCAATTTTAAACTTCTCGCATTATTACACAATTCTCGATCGTCTCTGTCTCCCGTAAAGTTTTGGGGAGATTACTACTAAAAGAAACCATGAATAGCTTCAAATTTGATGCTCAATCAACCTGTTTGTCTGCTGCGTAAAATGCATTACCGTCCTGCATGCTTATCACTGATGGAGCGTGTCTCCGCGAGCAGGGTATAATTATCACTTACCTACCGCAGGTAAATCAATGAACGTGTGTTTAAATTAACTTTCTTGTTAAATTGCTAAAAGAAATTAAAGGCGTGTTCTACTCGAAGGTGTGAAGGTGTGATGTGTTTTTAAGAACTAACACATCTCTTTTTAGTTTCAATTTCCGAACTGTGTGTGTCGCCATGTGCGGAGACAATGATATCAGCGTTCGTTCCTAAAGTCAACTAGTTTTGCTAAATGCATATTACAAAGGACTTAATAGTAGTTTCTATGCAACCGAGGTCAAAAGGAGCGTGTATAGCGACTATTAGCTACGTGAATTGACCTGAAAAATCTATCGTTGTCAATGTAACGAGCATCTGATATGACAATACGCTGATCTTTTCCTTCTAGCGAAACCAGCGACGATTATTACCCCTCCTTTCTTTAACGTAACGATATCTTGTAGAAAGCCATCTCTCTAAATACGTATATTATACTTGATGTTAACAAACTGTCTCGAACACACCTAGATCCGTTCCATCTATAGCTTTCACAATGCCTCACACGCTTACGCATTACAGCGACTACAAGATTAACACAAGTAACATGGTAAGACGATGTGTACTGAATTCGCAACAATCCATGTTATAGAATGACTTATTTTGACACTGCCGAGCTTTCCTTGCTCGACAGCGATCTTAATTCACGCTGCGACCTCCTGTTTACCATGCTATTTTTTTCTTTCTTTACTTCAGTGCGAAAGACGGGGGCGGGAAGATTACGGGGACGGACGCTTTGCCTGGGGATCCTGCTCTCTCATCAATAATTATACTAAAAGTCACTTTGTATGCAACATTTTCGTCCCTGCACTGAGCAATCTTTTTTTCTGTCCCGTCTTGCTGCTCACACCGGTTCCGGTAGTCCGTCTTTAGCGCAATGCCACCCTGCTCCTTCTATCTATATGATAAACCAGCGTAGTGAATAATTTCCTTGCTTGCGATTTAATATCCTTTCTGTTCTTAATGCTTCTGACTTAGCTTCTCAAGTCAACTTACGCCTGATACTTATGTAGAGCTAACTCATCCTATCATGCGCCCTCTCCCGCTACACCATACATGTTTCACTACTACATTCTGCACTACTCGATAAACACTCACTCTAATATCATTCAGCAATGAGAGGACCTGTCGTGCACCGATCCCATGACTACCATCTCCGGGGCCGATCGACTCTGCTCTTCTGGGCCTCCTACTCATCCTTCTCTCTCATCCTTGCTTTTTTTTTTTTTTTTTTTTTTTATATGCCTGCTCTACGTTGCTGTCTTTTCTTCTCGCTCTATCTCGCTTCTCACTCTCTTTGTCTTTTACGTCTAACCTCAGTTGATAGTTCTCATACTATCTCTTGATCCCGTTTTCCACCGGCTCTGATCATAGCTCGTTATCCTCATTCTTTTCTTTCTTTTTTTTTTTTTTTTTCATCTTCCTAGTGCTCAGACTGGCTCTGACATAGAGCTACTACATTTACCTTGCTTTTTTTTATTCTTTCTCTCTTATTACTTTCTACTCACGACATATCCTTGAACCTCCCAACCTATGAATTCTTGTTTCCAGTCTAGTCTCTCCATAACAAAACTGAATATTACATTTTGCTACATATTACTGAGGTGCCATTGTGTTCCTCGTTATTCCTTTAACGTTTCCTTACATGATTCTATGCGATCAGTCGATTCAATCCGTGAAAACAGACATCGTTCACGCCGGGCATCAATCCAACTTTATTTCCCTCACTATAGACATGCAGGGCATAAACACATCATCCGACGCAGCACGCTGCCGAGACGCTCGCGTCTGTTACGTCCTCATACTAATACACGGCCCTTTAAAGATATCGCCGTAATATCTCAGCGAACGCTAGGCATTGGTTTAAGCACACATCAATGACACAGTTCGGACTACTAGCCATGCCCGGATGTTCCTGTCTATCTCGCTATTCAATCCCGACCCACGACCTGCAAGCCCAGCCGTCCGGGAAGGGCCTCCACATAGTCTGGATCTGCCTTATCCTTGAAGTTGGTACATGCTCACATACTGCCATCATCTGACACTTCAACGATCATTGTTGACTGCGCATGATCAGAGATTTTACCGATTAGATAGAATTAACCGATTAGCAACACTGCATTCGGCAATTTATACTTCGTCATTTTTGCTGCAACGGACATAAACAACTTTTCCTGCCATGGTATGGTCAGCCTATCTAATTTTCTTCTTTTTTCTTTTTCTTGATTGCTCAGTTTAATTACCTCGTATTTCGTTGTTAATACTGCTAGAGCGTTTTTTACTTCTAGGACAAAAAATAGATAACTAAAATAGCCGAAGTCAACCGAAATCCCTCGCGTAAGGTGTTCTGGCTTCGTCTCTCAAATTAAAATAAATTTTACTTTTCATCTAATTCGTATCACTCTCCGCCTCGTATTACAACGCGCACATGGCGAAACACTTTCGAAACACACTATACAACATGCAATACAAACAACTTTCATCTCATAAACGTGAATTTGAGTTGACCTATTTTGTCATCCTTTTTCTCCTCGACAGTACCTGTTATTTTAAGTGTGAAAGGTTTCTAATGTAGTGGTACATTTTTGCTAAATGCAGGAACTTGTTAATGGATAAGAAAATATACCTTTGACTCTTGTGCAGACTAATTAGAACTATGAAACATGACCATAAGTTCTTATACTGGCGAAAGTGTCTATTCGTAAGGAAAGACAGTCAAGAAGTAAGCAGTTATTTAGCGTTACATATCCATTACCGCTTCATAGCGTCCAAATTATTATGACCCGAGGAGAGTGGGATATCATAGAGATATTCTTTGACAGGGTCATAGTTCGAGTAATAGCCAATATCTAATCACTGAGATAAGTATGGACAATCATAATTGCAGATGATCAGGTGTCTATAGATAAATATAAAAAACTCAGTAAGTATTATCACCATGCAGGGCGGACACACTAATAGGGTTAAGCAAACCTTGAGCTACGCCAGCATCGAGATTATTTCCGTAGACCCACCAATTTATTTTAAACCAAAAGCATATCTAATTACTCGATCTAATTAGTATGCCTGTACATTTTTAATGAGCCACTTCAAGCCTTTGATTCTGCGTTAAAACGTTTATATCGAAAAATGCTGCGGTTTTGCTACACGTATTTTGTTGGCCCTGGCTTATATTTTGGATATTTACCTAAACTTATTTGTGAAGGAGCGACAAAACAATACTTATCCTAATTTTACTCGCGCACGGTTTATATTTTGCGGCGTTGAGGATGTCAGCAATATCATCGCTCTATTGCTCGCTCATCGTCAATGTTCTTTGCCAGGTGATAATTATCCCTACTCAATATTCACACCACACACACAAGAATCTTATTTACCGATTTTAGGTTAAAATATAGATTCGCTTATCTTTTCTTTTCTGAAAAAAACATATATTTTTTGCGCGTATTACGATTTCGATATAAATTTCTGGTAGAACATATCTTATGTATCAAATATTTAAAAATATTACCAATTTAGAAAAATAAAAAAATTGAAACGATGGAAAGCTGCATTTAAATCTATTAGAAAAAAGAACGAAGCGAGCATATAATCAACGTAGTTTTCCTTTTCCAAGTTTTTAAAAAAGCTTTTACTTCAATTAAAAAAATCGAAAAAACATCTTTCCTACGCCGAAAAGGTTTGAAAACTTGTGCATCATTTTTCTGCTTTAGATGTACATGTAAATAATGTGCTGAAAGCATCATTTATAACAGAATTTATGCATTTTTTAAACGCACATATCAGGTGAAATTCCAGAGCAATATTTGTGAATTATAATTTATGGGAGCGAAAATATCGTTTGCGATTTACGTCAGTGCTAAAAAGATCATTGGATAAAAAAACAAGAACGATATTCGCAACTAGAAAGAATTCGTAAAGATGGCTTAGCGGTAGTCGCAATCTCGTTCCCAGGCATTTTGCCTTGTTTTATGAAGTGATAGCTGGCGAAATAACTCGCGTGATAACGGCTCATGGGCCACAAGGGCCTGGGAACGAGGTTGCGTTAGTTGATAGCCGTGGATTAATTACGGTTTCATTCGTCCTTTATTTATTGCATTTCATTGTCCAACACAAAGGCTATAAAATCGCGCAGAGACAGAACACGGATATTAATATATAAATTTCTAAAATCCACCTATCACCATATTGTCAGAGTTATATGTGCAACTTTCGTAGATTTCTTTACAGCCAAAATATAAAAAAAAAAAAAAATTTTTTAATATTCATGGCTAGTTAGCTGAAATGATACATCTTTGGATAATTTTGATGCTGACAGTGTAACTAACAAGCTTAATAAGAATTTAAAACTTGTAGCGACGGAGAAATATGCTTGTATAATAAATTCGTCATCCGTAACTTTGTACTAGTGCAGCTGATCTACTTTCAAAAAATTGAGAAATATCGCATTTTCCTGTATACGATTTTGAAGAAAGTAAAAGCAGTTGCTCGTTACATGTTTTGAAGATACGCACGAATTTTAACTAAAAAAAGATATTAGCTACTTGCAGGATCAGTATTGATATTTGATAAATTGCACCTTCAATTTCTCAATAAAAAATCTCAAAGAAGCTATTGTTATATTAAGAAAAAAATGTATTTGCACTAGGAGTTTTAGTGCGTTTTAACAGTACGATTTTTAAGATAGTTTGAAATTTAAACTTTAAACCATGAATATACGACACTATAAAGTTGATAAAACCAGTCTTTAATCCTAAAATCAATCCAAAAAGAAAAAAGACGAATAAAAGAGAAATTTAAAAAGAAAATTATCTTTTGTTGCTTAAAATTTTTCGAAGCTTCAGCAATTACGTAGCTATTTTAGTTATGAACAGCAAAAGAAGCAAACTTGCAGGTTTGGTGTTAGGGCGATTTTTATGCAAAGCGGAATCTCGGGGCAGTCAACAACCTTTTCCCGAGCTTAAATATGACTGAGAAATTTTTTTCGATACCGCGCATGTCCCCAGACACCATTTTAGCACTTTATTTTCGTTAATACGACACAAAATTGAACGTCAGTTATTTGGCTACAGGCCGAGAGTCAAACCAGTCGTTATCTGTGAGTTTCGTGTGGTAGAAGGACAGTGAGGAAATTGTAATAAAGTGTGGAGTTATATTATAATACAGACTACTAATCTTTTTTATGTAGACGGATCTTGCTATCAAACAGTGTTATTATATTTTTTATAGTCTACACTGCATATGTTAAACAAATTTGAAAGACAAACTGCAAGGTGTACTCACTGTGGTTTCTACTTGGACTTAAAAATTAGATATCTCTCTGAAATTTGTTCGTTTTGTCCGGTGACGTTTTGAAGTTTAAAACACTCTTTATATTTTGGTTTGCGTTTATCTGAGAAACTTAAAATTTTGCTATGCGAAAATTTTAAAATAACTGGTCAACAATCTATAAAACTACTTGAGTACCACAGCTTCAGTTTCTAGTTGTTGATAGGATGGTCACATCCTCAAGTATTCCTTCTGTATTGAAAATAATTTTAAGAAGGTCAAATCCTCAATGACATTTGCAACATATGTTTTTAGTTTTGAAATAGGAAGTGAAAAGATAAAAACTCTCACGTCATGCGGTTTGCTTCTGAAAAACCAGAGTTTTAATGACATTAGGAGAAATGATACGAATTCGTAAAAATTCATAAAGCAAAAATTAGCAATAATTTATGAAGATACACCTCATCTAATGAACTAATATCAATTGCCTATACGTTTATACCCTAATCCTATTTAGCTTACTTCATACTGCCTGCACGTCCATTTTTTCAAATTCTTCTAATTTGTAGCAGGGATCGCATAGGGGCACTGAGTAACCATATCCGTGTCTTATATTTACTCGAATTAACTTGCAACTATCTCAGAGCAGGTCACACGAGAAGCTCCCACATTTCTCTACACACTCTGTGTTCTCACGAGGCGCAAATAGGATTAATTGATGCTCTAAGCTGACGCTCTCTAACATACTATCACAGACCATGCGACCCGTCATTAACGTAGCCGATTGTTACGATTCAGAATAAGCCTTCTTAAACGATTACTATTGGCTTCTTAAACTATAGCTTTCCATTTACTTTATACACTCTGGACATAGATATTCTCGTAGAAGATAGTGCAAGCATACCATCGTCTGGCCTTTTGAGATGTGCCAGGCCATTATAAAGCGTTGAAAATGTGCTGGTAAAATATAAGGAGGTGTGCTGACGCCAGCAAGTGATTCAGCGATGGTTTTAAGATTGTGGTCTAAACTAGAAGCATCTCGGTCTAGAGATCTTAAATTTGTTGTGAACATGACAAATTTTGCAAGTATAAGGCGCATGTCTCCTTATACAGAAACAACTCATAATTCCTTGTGGTGAGATATTTTTAAAATTTGCGTCCACTTTTCTAATATGTCTGAGGTTGTTTTTTTTTTACAATAAACACTGAAAAGAAAATTCTTTTGAGCAACCCTTACTTCTGATATTTCTTTCCTTAATGCATAGTAGGCTGAGCTGGCAATACAGAGTAGTCCCAAACTTTCTTACTTAAACTTTTTTTCTCTAAGAATTTTGCGTAACAACATTGCTTAATAACTTAAGGATACCGTTTTTAACTCAGCCTTTTTTTTTAACTCGCACCCAATATTTTGTTTCCATGGGGGCGTATTTAGTGGATAACTCGAACGCAACAAGATGTAAGGCAAAATAAATGAAACCAAAATAGCATAATTATAATTTATTACTTGTAAAAAGCAAAAAAGTACAAAGTAATTAACCTTTTAGACTTTTCTTTGAAATGTGGATATATTGTCTCTGTCAGGCAGTGTGCTTTATGTTGCATAAAATTGGATAAAATTGGATAACTTATAGTAATCACACTCTGTTACAAAATACTTCAAGCGTCTTATATATTGCGATATTTATTATTGTTATATTATTTTGTTTTAAAAAACGAGAAACAACTCTGTGACATTGTACACTTTTCGTGTTTTCCCCTTTGTTATTTGGTTGAACATAGCTTTCCATAACTTTCCTTAACAAGAACTTTTTTTACCCCTCCCTCTCCTGGAGATTTCAGTTGTCCGGCGCTACTGCAGTCCAGTTTTTATTTTATATAGCATCACTAGTGTGAAGAGACAAGTTATCTTAAAAGTCAAAAATCCTGTATTCTCGGAGTTATATAAAGCTCATTATTGGTGCAAAATCGCAGATTTATTGACGCAAATGGTGTCTGCATTTGTAGTAAAACTGTAAAGAGAGGGTCCTTTGCCTCCACAGAGGGAAGTGATTCAAAAAATACAAATTTGAAAATAAAAAACAAAACAAAACAAAAACAACAACAACGACAACAACAACAACGACAACAACAACAACGACAAAACAAATAAAGTATACTTACACAACACTTACACAAGTACTTGTACGTTATTTAAAATTTTCTGCTTACGGTGGCGTTTAATCAAGGTAGTGCTCAACTTTTTTAGCGTTCATAACGAAAATAATTCCACGATAAACCTGCAATGCTCTCAGGTCATGATCTCGGTTAGTTGGGGAATAAACATATACTTATCTATCGAGACCTCGTTTGGATAGAAAATTATTATCTTATTTGAATAGAAGTTCTTTCGGCAGATGGGTAAATTTATAATTTGGAAATAAATAATCTATACTCTTCACAGGACATTTCCCATCCGGTTGAATAGTTCTTTTACCCATGGCGTAGGAACAAAAGTGAAAACAGTATTATGCTGGTACATTTCTCGCTCGCTCGAGAAAATATTTTCTATAGCTATAAACAGATTTTTAATTTTAAAGTTTTGCAAACTTTTTTGTTATTGTTAAATGTAGCGTGGTTAATCCAGTACGTGCATAAACCCTCAAGTTGATTCCATATCAGGATGTGTTAGTTCTGTGGCATTATTAGCAATGGTCTAAGCGCTTTTATGTTACGCCTTCTCATATCAGGCTTCGGTTTCAAGAAATGTTCAAGGTAACATAATTACCTAAATTGTCTAAATAAGTTCTGGAGACATTGCAGTACGATTATAAAAAAATTCATAGCTTCTTTGTTAGAAAAAAGTTGCATTGTTCTGTTGTGAAAGCGGAAAATGTTATTCTCCCTTGTCACGCTAATGTGGTTTTAGAAAATTGTTTGTAATTAATAAGTGAACGTTATTTACACAGCGTTGTCATCCATGTGTCCATTTTAACGACCCATTTACATTCAACAGGCTTAGATCACACATTTTTATTGCAAGATAGAACGAGCATAGTTGTCTCCATCCCGCACGTAGTCATGAAGCTAATATGCAATTGATTTTACGTGCAACGGTAATTAGCTAAAAAAGCCTTAAATAGGCAGCGGTTAACACCTCCTTCTCATAAGGGGTTACAGGCTACTCTAGAAGTTCAAAAGGTTTTTAAAGGTAAGCATAGTGTCTTTTCAATAGCAAGAAAGTTGCTTTTTTTCTTAATTGTATATAATTTAACAACGTGCGTACTTTATCGGCTTTCCGAACTTGCACATACAAATTTTAAAAACGGCTCAAATAATAGCTTTTATTACTGAATATTTGCTGTGTGCTAAACGATGAGTGGTTTCGGGGAGTACCATTTTAACACTCAGAGAAAACTAAATATGCAGATTGGTGGAATAATGTTCCTATTTCTGGTTTCTCACCAACCAGCTTGCAACAAATAAAGAAATATACAGCTCAGTAACATATGTAAATATTTTTTATGCGGTAGTGCGGATAGCCAAGACACTATGTTGACAATAAGACTTTTGTTCAGACCCGAAAATTTAATTCTTGTTACAGGAAGAGAAAATAAGAAACTGCGTATTTTTTTTTAAAAGAACGTCGTCAAAATTTTAGGCTGGGTAGCTATACTTCTTTTATATTTTTTCATCCTCAATTGTTCTTATTTATGTTCTTGTGCAAAATAGTGAAGTATACGGTCCGATTTACGAAAGATGATAAATAGTGTTAGGATTGGAAGAAATAGATGATATCTTATTGTAAAAACATATTGGCAAAAAAATTACGAAAAATTATTCAGAAATAATTATTTCCTAGAGATTCTACTCAAATTATTTTGTACTTATAATCTGTGAAGGAATCCAGGCCGAGTATTTTTAGCAAACTCTCAGCCTCACCGTTCTTATAAGCCACATTGTCTTTTATTATCCCGTTCATCAACCAATTTATTTGATACAATGATTGCTGTGTTATAAAAAACTCTGTGGTTAAATTCTTACAGGTACTTCGTTTCTAAAAATAATCAGAACAATACAGTTATAAAATTTTGTGCATAATACGCAGAATACATATCAACTGTAGTTTCCAGTTTAATGTTGTTTTTAATGATTTATTTATTGCTTCACATATCAATTTTAATGCAAAATGTCAGTTATGTTATCTCTTATAATAACACGATGAGTCAGTGCGTCTGTGTGGGGTAATTTCGACATTTGTTCTTTTTTCTTTGATGTGGCCGAAAAACTTATGCCTTAAATGGTAAATCTTCTGAAGTTGCACGACGTTAATATCAAATAACTTGGAAACGAGTAGGTGACGTCAGTCATTCTTTACCGCGTGTGTAACTAGGCACAACCTGGGACCAAATAGGGTAAGTTTCCCAAACCGTTTCGGCATGGACGTGATGATGATGGCATCAAAAAACTTTCAAACCCCAGTATCTCTTCAACCGTTCGTCAAAAGTACATGGACTTACACATTTTCTTTACACGCGCAGAGACAGACAGACGACGGCTATTATTAAAGAGACTAGTCGTTAACCCGTGGAAAAATCCACGGGGTCGCCCGTCCTTTATATATCGTATTTCGTGTTTCCGTAACAAACTGACGCACGAACAGACAGACGGAATACGGCTATTATTAAAGAGAAGATATTAATATTAATGCCTTTTTGGTTTAAATCGTTTTAATTTCATAACGAGAATGATAATAAATTCTGAGTACTTTTTTTTGTAGGTGAATTTTCTTATTCGTTTTTTGTCTATTATATTCTGACCTTTTAATCGGAATTTAGAAATCGATTGATAATAAAATAGGATTTTTTTCCGGCCCTAACAACTAATTCTTTGTAACAACTAATTCTGTTGTATAAAAATGATATTTACGGCGTAATTTTATTTTTAATCAACTAGTCGATAAGCATGTGGAAAAATCCACTTAGACAGAGGAAAGTGGGAAAACATCTGTCATTGGAATTTTGACGAGGTCAGCAATCGATGCACTATAGAAAAAACCGATGACCTGTTGCTTCTATTGTGTATAGCTTGAAACTTCGATCAAGGCAATGTATGGAATCATAGGCTTTTGACGAACAATTTACAAGATGAAGATTTTTGATGGCGTGATCAGGCCGTCGTATTTGAAGACGTAACGTATTGACGTTGTCTAAATGCATTGACGTGGTGTTGTCACGTCAAAAAACGTACATATTAGACATTTTCTTCACCCATAACAGGCGTATTATTATAACAAATTTAAATAGTCTCCTCGTTAGTTCCAATCACAACCCTATTAAAACATTAAATCAACATACTTCGAACAGTTAAAAAGCACATGCTGATTGTCAAAAGTTGCGAATTAGGACGTGCTTTTGTTTTTCAATAAACAAAATCAAAATAATACAGCAAAGTGCTTAATGGCGCATTCGCACAGCTAATAAGGGAAGCAAGTGAAGTTATGTTATTGTTGTTGTTCAATTCTGAAACAGCTAACTATGTGGCTCTTGTAGACTTCAGAAGAGTTGGTTTAATCTTCATAACTTAATTAAAAAAATTAAACAAGGAAAATTGTCATAAACCCCAGAGCCATTTGTTTGTTGTTTTTATGTTTGATTATATTAAGAAATATCTCGAATTTTAGATTCAACTCAATATGGTTCCTGCTGCTTTGGCCATAATCTTTGCTCTTGTCGTTTCACTTATTTTGAAGAAGATCTTTTGGAAAGGAAAACAATTGCCACCTGGACCAAATGGCCTTCCTGTAATTGGTAAGCATAAATTAATAATAAACAAACTAGTGCGTATAAAATAAAGGATAAAAAATATTTAATTAGCTAATATTTGTGTTATAGGATACCTTCATAAAATCTGCTCAGCGCCGTTGCATGTAATTATGAATGATTTATCTCGTACATACGGCAATACGTTTTGTGTTCAACTGGGATCAAGACTAACGCTTGTGTTAAACAGTCGAGCTGTAATATATGAAGCGTTTGTTAAAAAGGCAAAATCATTTGCAGGTCGGCCTGATTTAGCCACTTTTAATAAAACAAGACATGGTTGCATAGGGATAAGTATGTGTGATTTCAGTGAGGCGTATAGACTGAATAGGAAGATGACTGTCAAAGCTCTACATCGTTTGTTTTCTGACAAGGAAAAGTTAAATTTTATAATGGAGCAGGAGGTACACAAGATGGTAAACTTGTTTGACCAATTTGCACATTTTAAGAAACCCTTTAATCCAGGAGAGGCATTTTACAAAATCGTTCCAAGCTTAATCGTAAATTTAACTTTTGGGAGAAATTTTGACTACGACGATCAAGATTTAATCGCATTGGTCAATTTCAATCGTAGATGGTTTGAAAGTGCTGAGGCTAATAATCCTGCCGATTTTTTTAAGATTTTGGAAATGTTTCCAAACAAACGATTAACGGCTATCAAAGAAAGTGCTGCAGCTTTTTACTCTTACATTCTAAACAAAATTGATGAACACGAGACAAATAATTGGGGACTTTTACAAACATACTTGGAATATTATAGAGATATGCTGGGTGTAACAGAGCTATCTAACAGTGAAAAACTAGAGTTGGCTAGAGTAATTGCCGATATACTAGGAGGAGGTTTTGATACTGTTGCTATAACCCTCAGCTGGGCTTTATTGTTCTTAGACGATCAACCTGAAGTGACAATAAAATGCCGAAACGAGATTCAACGAGTTTGTCCTGATGAAATTTTAAGAATTGAACATCAAAGCGACTGTCCATACTTCTGTGCTACCATAAATGAAATATTACGCAATGCTTCGACAGCACCAATGGGTCTACCTCGTACCACCACAGAAGATGTTCATACGAGTGAGTACTTTATTCCGAAGGGTACAATGGTCCTTCCAAATATTTGGGCGGTAAATAGAGACTCTACCCTCTGGAAAGGACCAGGAATAATAAATCCTGACAATTTCCTGGACGCAGATGGAGCCATTGATAAAAATGCAGTTAGGAAACTAGCAACGTTTTCATCCGGTCTTCGAAAATGTCCTGGCGATAAACTGGCATTTTCAGAAATGTTCGTTCTTCTGGGAACATTTATAAAATCGTTTGAATTTACAATTGATCAGCATCCGCCGGATATGCAGCCATTGCCAGGACTTACATCGCAGCCTAAAAGTTATACTATTCAAATATCCAAAATCGCGACAAATAACAACATTTAAAAGGCCTCAAGCATTCCGACGTAACTCCGACTTCGATCATTGACTTTTATATGTACAATTAGATTATGTGTATGTACTGTTATTAATATAGTAATAAAACAAACTCTCCAAAAATCTTTTTGTGAATGACCCATGTACCCAAAAATTATTTATTTTCGCAATATTGAGGAAAACAGAACTTATAAAAAGACGATAAAAGATTCTAAACGGTTGCTCGATTTTATTGACTGACGAAAGTTTTTTTCCGGCGAAAGTTTCATGTCAGTGTTTTTTTTAGAATGTCCCATGTTTTACAATAATTGGTACTTCTTGGTAAAGAATTGAATATTCCAAAACATCTTTCTTGAGTCAAAACGTTTATCTTAAGCTTCGCTACAACATTTTAAAGCTAGAAAACACTGTAGGAAGATTTATTCCATTTCAAGTGGCATAATTCTTCAGCCAGGTAAGATGTGTTTACGAAAATTTGTCAGTGCAAATTATTGATGTATAAAATTTCATTGAAATTGAAAAAAGTCAAAATGAGCACGAAAGCAAGAAATATTCTAAGTTAAAGAAAAAATTAGAGGCCTAAGAACAGAGCTGCAGCGTATGTGTCCATAGTTGCTCATCTAAAACTGTGTATTTAAGAGTGAAATAAAGGAAAGGTATATTAAAAAAACTCTCATCGAGCCCATATGGAAGAGGATATTCCATTGCAATTAGTTCATAGATAAAGAAAATAATAACACATCCAGCTGGGAAATCACAATAAAACTTTCTAAGAAGATCCCTAATCCCTATTTAGTTACAACAGAAACTACAGAAAAGGTTTCAGAGCTCCATCTTACTTTTCAATCGAGTTATTTTAAAAAAGGTGTTTTTTGAAATTTACAGAATTACATTTTGGGACATTCTAAAAAAAAACACTGACTCATCCTTTTCTTCCTTTAATGTATTCACCAAGAAGGTGAAATTACCAAAAAATACCAAAAACACTGTTCTTAAAGTAAGCATATGCCTTACATGTGGAATGATGTGACATCTAAAATAATCGAAACTTACACTATTTTAATTAGTCACGTTCAACGCCTCTGCTGTCGAAAAAAACTATGACTTGCGAATGAGCAATATCAAGCAAATAAGTGTAAAATGTTGTGTTGGAATGGTGACTAATCTTTTTATCTAATAGAAAACGAAACGCAGTTAATCCTAATAGGTTCCAATGTCGAGGCCGCATTTATTCATGCCCTAGCTAAAACTAAACTGATGCACAACGTTTGCTTTTCAATGTAGACAAGCTTGGGGGCGGATTTTCTTTTCTTTGCACAAAAATAAAATATTTTGTTTGACAAAGTTGAGAAATAGCAGCGGTTACATCAAAGTAAACTAATTCGGAAAGGTGTATTCGCTTTTTTTTAATCTTTTATAGGTCAACTTCTTAATGAAGACATTAATATCTCTACATGCAGTGAAGCAAAAATGACGAATCTCCTCAATGTAAACGCATTAATAACCACGACTCGAGTTAGATAAATAATTTTTAAGTCTGTGACATGGTAAATGTAAGCACCTGAGTAATTTTTGGGAAACTTCGTAACAACTTGATTAGTAGGAAAGATAAAAGCAAAGTGCTACACCTGGCTAGTGTGTTACATTTTTACACTCTGGCTTCACCTAATCTGAGAACGATATCAAGCGCTATTAAACGGTTTTTAAAGTGAGGGAGGGGCTAACTCCTGCATTTAGGCTGTTTTGTCATTTTCAAACGCATAATTATTCACCACTTACCAAAACAGAAAGGGGTAGTGTGAGTTATTTGCAAGGATTTTCATAACATTGATCGTAATAAACAGAAAAATACAACAGCGACACGACTGTCATTGCGGCGATTATAGTACCCATTCGACTTTAAAAATCTTGAAAACCAAAGTTAGTGAGTAAAATACACAGTTTATCTTCAAAAAAATAATTTAAGATTAACTTGTGATCACTGTTAGTTCGCCTTTTAAAATTAATAACAGCACAATTAAGAAACATAATGCAGCAAGAGCATTTTAGGTGATGCAAAAATATCTTCATTTACCAGCGTACGTGACCAACAGTTGCATTTATAGCGTAGTAGTTAATACTTACAAGGAACTTTATGTAAGTGATTGATTATTTTATCGAAATTTTCAACAACAACAGCAGTCCAATACGACAAGGCAAGGCCACACCTATAGTTGCACATAGATGTAATGTATATTTTAACCACAATCACGCCATTTGTCTTAACATGTAAAACCAGGCATTATTTTTATGTTAAACTAAATTTTTTGTCCTCCAAGGTCTATGTGACTTTAGGGGGATTACTCTTCTAAGTTATCTTTAAGACAGAAAACAAAAGCAAAAAGTGTACTTGCGACATAAACAAACGCAATTACTACCAGTTATATATAAAAAGTTTTAAAGATGAATTTCCAGTTACATATTCTTTTTGCCTCGTGACAAATCGAATCGAAACGGATCGGATCGGATTAAAACAGAAATTTTTCTGTACATGCGAGAAGACATTTTCTAAACGCGTGACACGTAAATTTTCTGAAATTTTCCGTTCCATGCAATTCTGAGTAAAAGTTGAATTAGATGTTTCCAAATGTTCTCAGTAGGATTAAGTTTATTAGTAACTTGAAACAAGTAAAAACACTTTTAAGTTTCATATTGAATTTTATCGACTAGTTTCGACGTATTACAAATGTCAAAATCATAATAGCTACAATAAAATTTTGGTTAGGTTACAAGTGTTATATATAAATTTTTTGAACACGAATTATGATGTAACAAGCTAGATACAAAATCTTTCTTGAACTTTTAGGATACTGTGACACATTTTTATGCCCATAGAGAATAATTTTTTCACATTTCCTGTAAAGTTTACAAGGGGACCACAATATGACAAGTGGAACGAATTTTATAGAATTTAAAGTGTGTGTGTTAAGTTATTTTTTATTGTTTTGTTTCCTCATCCTGTTAAACTTTTGTCAGCCTACATATAAAAATGCCAGGTTTTTATACAGGGGTTTTTGACATTTGATTGGAAATTTATATACATGGGTTTATGACTTTAGGTTAAAAAAATTGATAAGAGGATGGTATGGTTGTCAGTTCATATTGTTCGTGTTGCAAAATGCTGTTTTTTGAAATTTTGTGTAAACTTTTGTGGAAATAGACCACATGCAATATATATATACTGAAAGAACAAATCTTTGTAGAATCAGACTTCACTGTAAGCTGTTGTAAAGCTGATGTCTTTATCGGTAAAAATAACAGCCATAGTTACTAATTAAGAAAAAAGTAAAACGAGTTTGAAAGTTAAAAAGTATTTATTTGTTAAGCTTTTCGTACACTAAGTACATCTTCAGACTATATAAACAACATTGTCTTTATATTTCGTACTATAAACTATTGTTTGGGAGAACTAACTGTATGTGATGTAAATTTTTGCTGGAAGAAAATTCCATGGTTTCACGTTTTTGTTTTTCTTGAGAATTTTACAAAATTTTGTGGGGATAAATGTTTGCTGATGATAAAAAAATTACTTAATGTTCTGACTAAAACTGTTTTTGTTTTTTATATTTTGTAATCTAAACGCGAGGACTGTATGCACTGAAATCACTGTATGCACTGAAATCACTGATTTTCTAAAAGTTTGATGTGTTTCATAACCTTTTTGTGGAAGATTAATGGTAATGGCAATATACGACATGCTGAATGAACTTATTTTTGTTGATTTAGATGTGTTTCTCAAAAACCAATCTGTTTTACATTTTGTGTAAACTTTTGTTTACGAACCGTATACAATGTTTATAATGATCTTTGTCGATTCAAGTTTATTCTTTGCTCATTGATTTTTTGACATTTAGGTTTAAAATTGTTGGTAAAGGGCACTACGGAACTAAAAAGGAAATTTTTTGTGTTCTTAACTGGTTGATTTTTACATTTTGTGTAAATTTTTGTGGGAGAGGATGGTATCCAACCGAAATGACTGATTTTTCTAGATTTAAATTTGATGTTTTCGAAACTATGGCTTTTTCATATTTTTGTATAAGCTTTTAAGGGAAAGACAATATTTAAAATGTGTAAAGAACTTATATTTGTTGATTTGTGCTAACTCTTGCAGGCCTCCTTTTTGACATTTCAGAATAAAATACTGAGGGTTTTCAACATAATTACTTATAAGATGTACATATTTGAGATGCGTTATTTCTGACATTGTTATTATCCGTGTTGTGACTGTCGGTGTTGTAACTGTCAGTGTTCTTACTGTCGATTTTGTGGGTGTTGTGAGTGTTGATGTTGTGAGTGTCGTTGTTGTAACTTTTTATCAACTAGATTTTACACCTTGCAAGCTGTTCTTTTTTATTTTGTGTAAGATTTGTGTGGAGGATTTAATGCGATTTGACATTTGACATTTGCTGTAAGATTTTAAGAACATTTTTTTTTGTATATGCACTGCTGACGTCAGCAAAACATCTAAAGCAACCTATTTTTTTATTGGCCTTTTGCCTAAGTGGATTTTTCCACGGGCCTTATCGACTAGTCTCTTATAATAATACGGAGACTGTGTCTGTCCGTAACAGGCAAAGTGGATGTGTTAATTTTCCTTTGATGTTGCCGAAATATGCATGTCTAATATGTTAAGTTTTCTGACGTTACGGCGCGACGTCAATAACACTACTTTAACGTCAATATCCTATATTAATTTAATGAAGCCATTACAGTGCACCTAAAACTCTGAGGCTAAATAACTTGGAAACGAGGTGGTGACGTCAATGATTTTTCACCGCGTGGGTAACTAGGGACCACCTAGGACCAATTTGGGTAAGTTTCCCAAACCTGGGTCACCAAATCCGTTTCGGAATGGACGGGTTGATGACGTCATCAGAAAACCTTCAAACCTTAATATCTCCGCAACCGTTTGTAAAAAGTACCTAATACTATACATTTTCTTGATCAGCGTTTCAAGATCTATACGATGAAGGCAACAGGTAAAAAAATTTCTAAAAAAAAAAAATTTGTTTTGGACGGGGCCATTGCTGACGTCAGCAAAATTTTTAAACCCTTATATCTCATTAACCGCTCATCAAAAGCACATGATCATATACATTTTCTTGATCAGCGCTTTAAGCTCTCACCAATAGAGGCAACGTGAAAAAAAAATTCTAAATTTATTTTAGTGGATGAGTTGCTGACGTCATCAAAACTTTTATCCTGCCTCAGTGGATTTTTCCACGGGCCTTATCGACTAGTATAAAATAAAACAAAAATACACAATTATTACAATGCTTTATAATAATAAAGAATGAGTGAAAATCTAATTACAATATGTTAAAAATTAGCTAATTAGTTATACGATACAGTATAAAATATCTTACGATCAGTAAAAGTGCAAAGTACAAAAGAAAGTTAAGTAAATAGTCATATATTTCATAACAGTTATGTAACAATGCTAATTGCAAAACTGTTTGTAATGAATCTAATTTTGAGGTTATAGATTCTGCAACTTCCGATTTTAGATTGAAGCTTAAGGAGGCTATACATATTGACTAGCAAAAACCATCGCTAAACAAATAATTTTGTCAATATTCTCAGAGTTTAATGCTCTTAAAAATTAACACTCTTAGGTTAATCGGAGGTATTTCGTGGAATATAAGTACTATCATACCTAGCATACCTGTACTTAATGATAAAACTTGTGAGCAGATATGTTGTATCTATATAAAAACCATGACTTAATAGACCCGCAAGTTTCAGAACATTAGATTCGGCATCATTAATCCTTTGGAGAAGGAGAGAAACGTGGGGCGTGACCTGTTTGACTAGGCATAAATTTTGTTGGACACTGAGTGCTAACTTTTGTGACTATTAATTTAACTATTAATTGTGACTATTAATTTATTAATTTACTGGGACTTGTGATTAAAAAATATATATTTTGGAAAAATTTTAAACTTAAGGGGTATTGAAAGTGCTGACATTGATGTAAAAGCGTTTTAAAATGTTGTATTTGTTATATAAATACTTATTACATGAATCACCATGCGGTTACCAACGGGTTTCTAAGGGCATATATGGTTACTAGGGATCAAATACAGACCGGATTTAGCAGAATAACATCATTCTGATCCCAATGACGTCATTACGTTGTTTTCCTTACCACGAACACATTTAAATGCAATATTCTACATATGCACCAACTTTGATGACAACAGCGTCAATTTTTCTGGAAAAATGGATCTTTTTATCTGTATCGTCGACATATTGCATACTTTTTTGCAAATATGACGTCATTTTCGATGCCAATGACGTCATTATAACTCATTGTTTTCAACGTCAATGCATTTTTTGGAAAATACAGATCGCATGTCTACCAAGAATCAAGGTTGTAGTATCGGTTTGAGGTAAAAAATTTAAGCATATTTATAAATAGCGAAATTGGCCTATTTCAGGTATCTGTGACGTCATTTGTGTTCCCTGTAAGGTTATCGAACTAATTCCATACCTGGGATGAGTTTGTATTAAGACATTCGACAACTGTACCAAGTTTCATTACTTCAGCATAAGTAGTTTGCACTTTAGTACCCGCGGACACTTTTGAGTTTACACGGGTCAAAAAAGCTCTGGTAATAATAAGATTAAATAAGTGTGTAAATTCTATCATACAAATCAACTTCTACACAACTTCAATGAACCAAATAGTGCAATATACCATTAGTTCAGAAATTTATTTATTAGCATTTGAGTATCTTTGTTTTTAGATGTTTAGAACTTGCGCTTAATTTTTACACTGTATTCTGGTTGTTTCTTAGAGTTTTTTGTGGTTTATTTGTTGTTTCTAGCCGTTTCCTGGCTTTTTCTGCTCGTTTTCTGTTTAGTAAGTTGGAATAACTTCCTCCCTCAGGATTTAGGAATGCTGAGGGTGGTTGTTTTAATAATGGTTGACCTGATGAAGAAAAAACCTTTGTAGAAATTGAATTAACACAAGATTATTTAACTGTCATTGAATAACGTTGTTGAATAATGTTTGGTGCTAAAATTATTTGAATTTAGTGCTAATATTTTTATTACTTTTTCTGTTTTTATTTCACATTTTTGAATGTTTTTACAATTTACGCCGTCGTTTTAGCACCATATTGTGGTGTCTCATAATTCCTTTTTATAACGCATTTAGTAAGCATGACATAAAATGTACAAAATAATCAGATCGGTTATTTGGGCCTTAAATTGCAGACGTCGCAAAGGTTGATTACAGATAAATTGGGAGATTCAACAATTTCTAAATAATGTATATATAGCTAGGTAGCTAGCTGGCTGTTTCGTAAGCACTTCCGGATTCCTCACACAGGTTCAGTTTTGCGATTAATCAAAAATTAAAGAAAGAGCTAAGAGCCCATTAGCTGCAAATTTTCTAATAGCTAGTTAGCAACCTGCTATAGCTATTATCATCTACTAACTATATGCTAGAAAAAATATATAGCTAGCTAGCTAATTCCATATTGTGTGGCTGGTCAGCAAAATGTAGCCTAGATTTGTTAGGTAACTAGTTTTATCTAAGAAAACTAGCTTTCAAACGGACAACAACTCTTACCAGATATGTCTTGGATCTAACTACAAGATTTCCAACACATAGCTTCAAATTTTGTTGATTGCACTTAATTACATTAGACCGTGGAGTGCTGAAATTTTTTACCAAAGACGTTCTAACCCGGCCAGTTAAAGGACTTTCTGGCAACCTTAAGAATACTTTGTTTGAAGCAGACCGTGCAAAGATCATGCTAATACTGTATTTCGATGAGTTAAAGATAAAACCAAAGCATTTCTAATGGTTTTTGAAAATAAACAAACACAATTTACGGCCCCGGCTTAATGAACAAACAAACATACGCGTCTAGGCTGTGGGTTGTCTCTATCTATCCATCTCTCCCTATATCTCCCTCTGTCTTCTTCAAGCAATTTTAAGAATCACCAAAGTTTCAGAAACTAAAAAAAAAGGAGAACCAGAGTATAAAGACATTTTCTACTCATAGAACTTGTCTTTGGAATACCAAAATGCAATTTTGAATCGTCAGCAAAACTTTTGCAAGTCAAAGTCGAATATTTGTACGCACTGGTAAACATATTACTTACCTCAAAAGATTTGAATGATTAATTGATATGACAACAACAACCAACAAAGGTGGGAAAAAATGACTTTTTTCCTGTTTCCTTTATCTGTCTACTATACAGAGGAAAATTAATGCAAGTAATTGTGACATACAACCACGTATTCGTCTTTGGTTTTGTTTTGATGGGTTCATGACAGATTTTTAGGTGAACAAAGAAAAAAGGTGTGTCGTAGACCATTATCGTGTTACGGTGTCTCATCTCTAACAAAAAAGCAAAATTCTTCTACTTTGTTGATCACATCTTGCACATAACGATAGCAGGCACGGCACTAGATCATGGTTCCTGGAATATTTTGAATTTTGTAGTTTGTCTATCGCTGAAAAATTCAAAAACTCGCATTCTGATTGGCTTAGATCGTGGTTCCTGGAATGTTTTGAATTTTGAAAATGGTTTTCCAACATAATTTCTCTCAATATTTTGCAATCACATCACGGCTATTACGAGTACAGCTTTATGCAATTTTGCTGGGTGTACCTCTAAGAACAGTTTGTTACCGCCTTGTCATAGAAAGAATGTTTTTTTTACTTCCTCTGCTACAATTTCATCTTCATCAAGCTTGTTGCTTTTCGATTTACACGCATACCAATAAATATTTTGTTAGATCTTATTCATACAATGAATCTGTTCTTAATATGTTTTTTTTCTAGGAAAGGAGAACAGATTTTGGGTAACAAGTTGTCAGGTGGTTCTCTTCTTTTTTTCTGAGAATAATGGTGTGTTGTTTATAAGTCTTGGTCAATAGGTACAAGAAGCAATTGTGATATAGAAAACGTTAGGGTCAAATCAGAATACTTTAGACGATTGGTTAGCCTAATACTCCACATCTAATATTAAATTAGTTCACACCAAGTATCCAAGAATTATTAGTATTTATTATCATTACTTGCCCCAACTTTTATGACCAAATCGACAAAATACAACTCCAAAAAAATACATTTGTACACTGCACAATCTTTTTTTAGAACGAAAAATTCAGGTAAATGCTTTTACTCGCAACATTATAAAACATTGCCTGTTTAAACTCCAGTCTGAACAGGCAATGTTTTTAAGGCTTGCAGCTACTAAATCAAATATAGCTTTATTTGGTGATTACACATTGAAATTTTCTTCTTTTTTTTCTGAATATATTCTCTGAAAAACGGTTAGGCGCGGTTAGTTTTTATGGTTCTGCGTAAAGAGGCATTCAGAAAATATTCTTTCCAACCTTTTCTAAAATGTTTGCGTCAAAAAAGCTTTATCCTACCTCTCCTATGTTGTGCATTGACTGGGTGAACACGATTTTTGAAGGATACAATAATTTAAAGAAGGATCAGCGTGCAAATGTCAGAACAAATTTGTTTAAAAGTAAACCGTAAAAGTTTATAGGCAATCTGGTACTTAATATTCTTAAATGTTTCACAATTTCAGACTTCCTTCTCATTTAAACCACTTATTTCCATATTATCTGCGAAAAGCGGAAAAATATGGTTAATAGTTTTATAATTGTTTTGCACACAATTTTGTATATTGGTACAAATTTTTAACACGTATATAGCGATCTACGTGCGCTTAAAATGCTTTTTTCACACAGTAATGACATGTCTGCAATAATTAATGTTATAAGTAGCTAAAACACTTTCAACTCACGACACCAATTTAAAATAAAAGAGGCGGATAACACATGGCATTTAAAACAGCCAGCCAAAATAACATTCAACGCAACCGTTAAATTTTGCCATGTCTCTTTCCATTAAAGATGAACATACACTTGTTTTGCTTCAGTCAATCAGATAATTCTGCATACATGATATCCCTCCTGAAATCCCCAGGTTGAACAAAGATTTTCTTCAACCCAATCAAGCCTTTTACTTTTCTAGTAGCTACACTTTAAATTCAAAGTTTGTCATGAATAAGTGTATAAATAAAACAAAAATTCTAAATACGCAAGCATCATATCTGTGAGATACAGAAATACATCATTTTCAAGGGTTTTAATTATTTAGGGCCAATTTGATTACGGAAAAATAATACCTCGTTACTTTTGTCCGAATTAAATTAATTAAATTAATTAATTAAAGCTACGGCGCAATCATTTTAAACGTACAGAATACGGGTATTATTATACCAAAATAAATAAAAACCTTAAAAGAATAGAATGAATAAGGATAGCTTGCTAGCTGGCTTAAGGATGCTGCCTCAAAGTTTGTAGCAATGTTTGTAGCTAAAATCATGGTTTGTTTAAGATTTATACGTGGCTAGAAAACATGATGATATATATTTATCTTAAACATATAAAAAATTAGAATTACAAAAATAAATAATTATTAAAAAACAAAACGACGACGACGGTTTCTTTTAAAGTTGTAGCGTTGAAGCAAGGATTATATAAGCAACAGATAATCCTGCTAAATACAGAAATTTAACATTGAGCCTTAGGCATGAATTTGAGTTTCTTATGTTAAAAGTAATTTTCGTGGTAAATGTTTATAATTACCCTAGCAAAGTGCCTTATATTGAATGTCTACAATTTTAATTTTGTTTATGTTGGTAGAGACACAAGATTGTTTGCTCTGAAAAGCAATTATTATATACCAAGAATATCTTGGGGTGATTGCATGGAGAAATTTACTACAAAAGTATTTGAGATTATGACTATATGAAGGCGGCTAAACATTTTTCACCGTAGGATTATACTATCTCAAATGTTCATCTAATAGTAAAACATTTTTTAGACCCGGTCTCGAGTTGAAATTCCAACCCAGGCTGGAGTTTTTAATGTAATCACCCCCTTTGGCAGGCTTGACGACTGCTAGGAGTTTAGTAGCTACCACCTCAGCGTTGGAACTAAAAAGGATTAACATTAAAATTCAAAAAGACTTGTCAATATTTTACCACAAAATTACCTTTTGTCACTCCTTGCTTATGTATTTGTCATTGCTTCTTTCCTAATTATTGTTTTATTGACAGCAGAGGCGTTGAACGTGACTAATTTTACATTGCAAGTTTCGGTTCCTTTAGATATAAAGATCAGGATGTCACTGAAATGTTGTAAAAGGATGCAAAATATGTATCTAGAATTGGCCAACAAATGTTTGTTGTTGTTGTTGTTGTTGTTGTTGTTGTTGTTGTTGTTGTTGTTATTGTTGTTGTTATTGTTGTTGTTGTTGTTGTTGTTGTTGTTGTTGTTGTTGTTGTTGTTGTTGTTGTTGTTGTTGTTGTTGTTGTTGTTGTTGTTGTTGTTGTTGTTGTTGTTGTTGTTGTGTTGGGGGGTGTTTTGTTTTCTTTTCCGCTAAGCTAAAACAGTAGGAGATTTCAATCTAATCCAATTAACGATATAAATTTTTTTTACCATGTCGTTAAATTGTTGTCTTATATTTGCGTGGGCATCAGATTAAATTGAATTTTAAAACAAAAATTAACGGCAACTTATGACGCAAAATAATGAAAATGAAAATTTGTCTCTTTTTAAGCTTTGCAATATTGAGTAGTCTGGCAATAATATTGTTTCCCCTCGTGTATAATATCGAATTTTCGCGGCGTTCGCGAGTTCAGGTTAAATATAAAAGTTACTTTTTTGGTTTTAAGAATGTCAACTATGATAATAATTTGTGCTAAATTAAGTCTCAAAACTAAATTTTCACCCTTTGCTTAACCCGGGGCTTTTCAAGCAGTCGACATTTCTATTTCTGAGATATTTTGCAATAATAAGAATTTAAAGTGAACCAACTCATATTATGCAAACTTATTTACAACCAATTTCAGATTGATTACGAGACGATATAACATCGTCCACAAAAGCGTAGACGTAGCTATGAAGCTGTACTCTAAAAATGTCACCAAAACCTGCAAAGATAAAGAGGCGAAAACAATGGCAAAGGATGATAATGTTAATCGGTTAAATCAGCATATAATCACTTTGTATATAAACTGAAGTTTCATTAGCAAAACCATCATGAAAGTAAAAGAGTCAACCAAAGTAAACCAATGGCGTTATTCCGACTATGCCGTTGACTGATTTAACAAAAGTTGAAATTAAACGTGGATTTCCGCCTCTTTTCCAGCTCTTCAATGAATCGTTTAACCAAGACTTTGGGGTCTTCGTGCTCTATGAATTTTGGTTTATCATTCCAACAATCGAGGATAACAACGCTCACCGGCACGTGCTCTAATATATTCGTAACATTTGCTGTTTGCTGCTGATTCATGGTTGCTAGAAGAGCATTAAAGTCAAAAACGATGTAGTGAGGATATGATGTGAACTCTTTCTTGGCATGTCGTTTCGCCTTGGATGGGTTTTCGCATTCCCAGATCGTGACAAGGTTGTAGTCTAGTTCCTGCATAGTTTTCGCCTTTTTCTTCATCTTCTCGTAACTATATGTATTGGGGCAACCGTGATATTCCTAGACAGTATTCGTTGTAGGCTCATACCCGTCTACTTTGACTTCCTCTTTTTCTTCACCTATGACGCGTTTTTCTCCATGTACATGTACTCTATCCATTTCAATGCAGCATAGCTAGAGCTCTCTCCGTAGAACACCGTGCGTGGTATACATTCTACTTTCCGACCTTTGCTCGGCTCAGAATAATTAAGTTATCCTGAGACGAACTGTCTTTTCACCACCATGTCGGTAAAATTGTACCAAATGTCGGTCAAAAAAATTGTGCAAAATGTCGGTTAAAAAAATTGTGCCAAATGTCGGTCAAAAAATTGTGCAAAATGTCGGTCAAAAAAATTGTGCAAAATGTCGGTCAAAAAATTGTGCAAAATGTCGGTCAAAAAAATTGTGCAAAATGTCGGTTGAATAAATGTCTATGCAGGAATGGCCTCCGGAAGATCTCACCGTGAAGAATGTGGGTTCCTTAACGCGTAGTACAGCACGACATTCTGTATAGATTATCAAGAGCAAGTTAGCTGAATATACAGTACTAATAACAAAAACCAAAGGCTCTGTATGGGATACTCGCAGTTGAATCAAAAACCTTTCGAGGCAAAATACGCATAAACAACAACAAAAAATAAAACTCCTTGAGAGGTTCCCTTACGACGGTCTTGTTTCGAAAATATATCTCGAATGTTTTGTGTCTACCCTGCAGGCAAGCACAAAAGGACATGAAAAGACAATCGCTTCATCACAGAGTAGTCTAGTATGCTTCATCGGTATACTAGACATAAATGTACGTAATCCTGACGATCATCTGCCCGCTGAGTCTGCTCACGCATCTTGCTTTAGGTTTTGTGATATTGTTGTGCTATTTTAGTTACCGGAAGGCTATAAAAACTATAGTGAACTCGCACAAGTCTTTGATGTAGTGGATAAAAGTCATGAGCCTTAAAAAGGCACCAGTCGACAAGCGCCAAGCTTTGACGGGTGCTCTACGGAAAGGTAAGGCACATCTTTTACCGAAAAATGTACTGAAGGCTTTGTCGCTAAAGCACCAGAGGAGGCAATAGACAAGATATACAATGCCTATGTGCAAAATGAGCTTCGCGAGAATGGCGAAGAAACAACTAAAGCACTCTCTGCGCATGTGGTTAACATGTATGCTAATATTGTAGGTAATTTTGTTCAACTCGAAAGTGTGGATGCCCTGAAGAAAGACATACAACAAGACCCAATTATTAAAGATTCAATGGCATGCTTGGGGGTTCTTGTGCACTGCACTTTTGGAACATTTTTGGCACCCGCAATGCTGCTGGGGCATACGCTCAATCATACAAGGTTGTCCACGAGTATAAAAAATTCTAAAGAATTAGAGAAAGAACATTAAGATGGAGAATGGTCTGTCAAAGCTACCTGAAGGATGTTATGAAAGGCCTGATAGTCGGAATCTCATTATGTGCTATAGAAATATAGCAAGTTTTGCTACCATGAATGGTCTTGGCCGGTATATCGCAAGAGATATCATTCTAATCCCAACTGCCGCTAGATTTCCATCTCATGTATGTACGGTGGCCCATATCTGCCACTATTGTCGAGCAGCAGAAATAAATCACTACTGCGTAGTAAAAACAATTCTACTGAGCAGTAGTCATAGTTCTGCTGCGCAGTAGTCACAGATCTACTGCGCAGTTGAATTCGGTCCACTGCGCAGTAGGACATTGACTACTGCGCAGTAGAACTTCAACTATTGTGCAGTATAATATGAGGCTTTGAGTTATGTTTTTTAAACAATTTTTCCGGCATTCCATAATGGTTGACAAGATTTTTTAAAGGCGAGTGTAGATCAACATAGAGCTCTATGATATCAAGAAGAATATAAGAATATTTGAAATCGAAAGTTTGAAATTCGATGTAGCGTTCTCGGGCTCAATTTCTTTTTATAACGTTAAAAATCAACTTTGAGATATCGTCATAAGGCAAAATAACATAACATAAAATAACAGCACAATAAAAATATATCTACTGCGCAGTAGTCAAAGTTCTACTGCGCAGTAGTCATATTTCTACTGCGCAGTAGTCAAACTTCTACTGCGCAGTAGTCAAACTTCTACTGCGCAGTAGCACATTTTCTATTGCGCAGTAGATATATTTCTATTGCGCAGTAGATATATTTCTACTGCGCAGTAGACATATTTTTACTGCGCAGTAGACATCTTTCTACTGCGCAGTAGACATCTTTCTACTGCGCAGTAGACATCTTTCTACTGCGCAGTAGAACATTTTTTACTGCGCAGTAAAAATACCACTACTGCGCAGTAGAACATCTTCTACTGCGCAGTGGACTAACCATTCTATTGTTCTTTGATTATTACTGCGTAGTAAACGGAGTTTTACTGCGCAGTAGAACGTTGACTACTGCGCAGTGAAAACTCGTCTACTGCGCAGTAGTCACAGTTTTACTGCGCAGTAGAAATCTATTTCTACTGCTCAACATTAAATGGCAGATATGGGCTTCCGTATGTATGTGAGTTAAGGTTATGCATAGAACCTTCCAAGGCCGCAAGCAAATATATGAAGCCTCGTAGGCAGTAGCGAGATTTTATGGACGGTTTCTTCTATAAAATAAATGAGCGAGGAAGAAAATTACAAAATGAAGCATCCAGATAGAATAGCCCATGGTCACGAGTTAGTGGCACTGATGAATAAGAGGAAGGACGATCTGAAGCAGAACATAAACACTGTAGAGCCTTCAGTCACAACCTCTACAGAACATAGTACTTCACAGTCCAGAGCTGTATATCTTTATGGAGTGGGAGCGTTAGCCGTACTCGCGATAGGCGCTGGCGTATGGTATAAGCTTGCGCAATACCAAGAGGCGCCAGGTAGAAATAGCACAACACAAAGCCTACCGAAAACTCGGTTCCGCGATGTGAGAAACCTTATAATTTATTCAATCTTACAATGCATTAAAAGTATAATATAGGTGAGTTCAAAAGAATATCAAAAATAAATTGCTGACTTTCTTTGAAAATCGGCGCTGCTAGTAAGCTACATTACTCGCACTATGAGCAAAAAAGGAACTTGGATTGACCAGACCAGGCGCCAAGATGGATCTTAATGACGGCCTAAAACTCAGCCGATTCATGACAGGCGCCATCTTGTTTAATGATTGTGCGATAAAACAAGGATAGTATAAGCGTAATCCAATGCTAAAATAAGCATGCAGGATGAATAACGTGCATGTTGCGATAGAGAGTTTTAAATAAACCTATGGCTACTATCGCAATACTAGTAGCCGGGGCAGCTATTAATTAGCCTTGCGGAACAAATTTTTTATTCAGTACACTATCTGGGCATGGTGAAACCGAAAGACGACGGAACAATAAAGCCGCTAAGAAAATTACAAGGAGCACAAGCAGAAAGGGTGCGGGATTGACAAACTTGATTGGTTTTCTGAAGAACGAAAGTGTACGCGGTAAACTTACATTAATTGCGGAGTCCCAAGATCTCCTAGGATAGCCGTCTACAAATACCTCTAAAAACTCATCGTTTTTCTGTGTAACAAAGACATGACAAAACCCAAACATGCGCCAGTCACGAAAAAGATGCTGAAAAACTAAGTAGTATGTACTATTAACCATCTTTGGATTAGACGAAAAGCAAACAAATTGCTCGCCGAGGAAAGCGAAATGTTGCGAAAGAAAGTAACTCATTGGTTAACTTGTCAACTACTCTGACTTCGAGATATTCGCGGTCAAGAAAAGATTGACTATACCCACATTTCAACGTAACAAAACAGAACGAAATGCATTAGTTTGACTTGTTATACATGCCGCACAATAAAGTCTACGACAACACTTACAAGTATATACTGACAGGGGTGTATGTTGCCTCGAGGTATAAAGCTGCACGACCCTTAAGGACAACGGATATGATTGATATGAAACCATCTGAAGCCATCAAGTTGGATGAAGTGCCACTGACTGTCACTCGTGCGTTGTACTACCTTGCAGAGCCTGTTCCTAGCCGATATTTTTTCTCCGAGGAATTGATGCTTGTTCTTGAGGATGTAAAAATACCTCCAAGCCTTGTGAAGGAGTGGTGAGAAGATTTTGTGGTCTTGAAAACTGTAAAAATGTTCGAAGGAGTCCTATCCCTCGAGGGCAGGAACACTTAGTTTGTGCAAGATATCTCGGGAATGTCAATAAGTTGGAAGTGGCACCTATACTGCTCACATGATCTTCCTCTTCAAATCCGTTAAAAGCATGCATACCAATAGAATTGCCTATTACAACAATCTTTTCAGGGCGTGGAATGTTGTCCCTGATCCATCGCTTTTTCTTTGAATACGTGCGCAATAGTATGGAAGATAATAATACTTCTCTTCGTCTCGTGTCACTGCCGGAATCATAATCATAAGTGAGCTAGATTTTACTCTGCCTTCCACTGTAAGATCTTCCCTGAGTAGAGCAACTTGCAACTCCCGGCCATCGATGGTTTGCTGCTGTTCTTTAACCTCATCTTGTAGTTTTTCAATACCCTTTCCTGCAAGCCATTGCATCACCTCTACAACCTTCGGTTTTCTAAAGCGGTGTGTTAGCTCGAACGCGCCGCCTAAAGTAACGAAATAACGAATTCTTAAGATTCTCCCGAGATCTGAGCGCTTGAAACAGGGTTGTAAGTTCCCCATCGTACAAAGTTCAATTGCCCAGGCGTGTACATTACTAAACAAAGCAAGTTGAGAAGAAGACATCTTTTCTTTGTACTTCTAGGTTCCTGCTAAGTTTTTGTATGGACGGATTAGGTTTTTTAATCTTCCAAGTGTTGGTTTCTAGAATCCTATAGCTTCTAGGATGTTTAAGTCTTACGTAAAGGTATACACGTTTTGGTTTTTTGATCCGGGTATTAATGCTCTCCCAGCCATATTCGTTTCTTTGTCGATCAACTTCATGTCCTACCTCTCGTGTGGATACCACAGGAAGAGTTTCTTCTTCTGTCTTCGAAGGTTTTTTGGGAGAGCAATATATAACTGCGTTAATAGCCACAGCCTATGCGTTTTATGCCGCCGCTTATCTAGAGATTTATCTGCAATACAGTCGTCAACAATGAACAGCGTCTCCTCACCAGCTAGGTTAGACCACAATTTCTCGATCTATTTAAATAGCTGATCTTTTGGATCTATCAGGAAGACGTGGTGAAGAAGGTCTAGCACGCGTTGCGTTTTGCCACAACCCATAGGCCCTGTAACGATGGCAATAGGGGCCTCCTTGACAATATTTATGCCTTCAATCATTTATTCACCTTTCAAAAAATGACCGAAGTCATAAATAATGTTCCAGGGTGTGGAAGCTACCATCCAACATGTTAACCTGTGCATCAAACAACAAGTAGCCATAGCAGAGGATATTTCCTGTGCCATCAGATTTTTCGTAATTTCTAAGCTTATTCCAGCCCGTGAGCTTTGCATAGACCTGTCACTGTCATGAAGGCTAGCGTTGGGAGATGATCTAAAGTCCACAAAAAGGCCATAGTTTTCGTTCACGAATTTCCCGATGGTGACTTTACTATCATGATGGCCGAATAGGTTGCCGATTTGCTCAAAGTGGTCCCTAGCGGCATGGTATGCGAGTATAGTTTATTGGCTTGCCAACATTTTTCCCTATCTTGGGATTATAAAACACCTCGTTTGTCCATGCGTAGGCCTTGCGCTTTGTAGCATCTACGAAGAGGTGAAAAACACCTTTCAAGCTCTTGGCAGGGGTATTAATTTAAAGAATTAACATGCTCCGAAGCACTCTCTGAAGGGCAGCACCAAACAGTTATACTTGGATGCCATAACACCCACAAGGCTCTTGTGGTTTACTTTATCAAATTCTAATAAAATATTGGATATTTTATATGTTGAATCAGCAACTTTAGCAGCTGAGGACCAAGAAGCAGCCGTGCCAACATCCGTGATAACATCTCCATATGATGCGAAGTGGAGAACAAACTGTAGTCTGTCGTGCAGGTCTCTTGTCAGCTCAAACGACTTTCCCAGAGAGATACAAAATGGTTTTCGGGAAAATATAATAGCTTTTGTTAGGATTATCTTAGGACTTGAACCTGACAAGACAACTTTATTTCGTAGAGTGGAAATTCTCTGAGAATTTTGGTCACGTGATTAATTCGATTACCCGATTTTTTCAAATTTTACCCTAAAATCGGGAAAAACGGATTTTAAGCTGATAGAGAAATGTTAGACACCACAGAAAAGGTGCTGAGGTAAACAAAAATTTATTGCTGGCATTTTGTTTATTTTATACTATACAAACACTTAATCACCCATTTGTTAAGAAGAACACACTACGCACGAACACCCTTTATTACCTTATAATAATAATTAGTCATTTATATACAAAACTATTACAATAAGGTATTAAAGGGTGTTCTTGCGTAGTGTGTTTTTCCTAACAAATGGGTGATTAAGTGTTTGGGCGTAGCGTGTTCTCCTCTGCCTTGCTGACGCAGATGTATAGCCATTTTCGTCGCGTCTCTTTGCGTACGTAGTGTTACCGCCGCAACAATGACTGGAAATGGAACTGTTTAGAGCAAAATGTCTAAGATGCTTTGATCTCAAAATTTTTAAAGAGAATATAAGAACAGAAAGTTTTGTTTAGTTGTTTATTCCATGTTGACATTCTACATAAACTAACTAACTCCATTTAAAGTTGGTTTTACGTCATTCTCACAGATCAAATCTTTTAGTTGAGGAACGTAGAGACCTGTGTTACCTATAAAGAAGAAATAAATGTATCAATATTTTGCAGATTTTTATAATGTATTTCAGTTTAATAGTCTCAAATAATATTTAGCAAAATGTTTATTTTCCCTCTCGACATTGCCAAACAGAATCGCCTAACCAACACTCTACGCCGGCTATTTGTACAGATGCAAAGATGTGGTAAACGATGAGTGCAATGTTCGCCATTTCTAATACGCGTTAATTAGGGAACAGTTCGCGATATAGTCCCGAGCATTCGGAAAAGGAGACCATACTGACGTCATCAAGAAATTTTTGTTTTCACTAAATAACTTAAAACGTTAAGTGGTTAGTCCGTTGTGATCATTGAAAAGTTCAAAGTGACTAATAAAGAAGCTGCCATTTTTTAATTGTCCGTGGTTATCATCCCAAAATCTTCTTTTTTTCCAAAAATATGCTCTCCGTGGCTTAATCATTGAAATTTTACGCACTGCGGCAAATAGTTATTTTTTTCTTTTTTGATTCATTAGGTTTTAGATTTCATTGAAAAAGCTGTAGCACAAAAATCGAGAAGAAAAATTTATTTGAGGTTTACAAGCGAATTTCGGATTGAAGAGTTACTAACGCGAAAATAACCTTATGTGACATTCAAAGTACTTAAACCCAAATCATGTCCGTGTCTGAAGAGAGTTCGGCTCTTCCATTGCCTTGTGTGTAGAACAGCAAGTTAAAAGGAATCCGCTCACCAAAAAGGAAAACGTGACTCACTATTATTAATTTGTGGCTTGATTTCGTTAATGAAGTCATATCCTTGTCCAACATAATATCTGCAAACGATCACCGTTCTTGTTGATGCTTTGTCGTAGGCTAAGCAACATCCTACTTTCTTTGTGTCTTTCCAGATCAGTTGTGAAAAGTGACCAATTTTTTCAAACTCATTGTCGTCGTTTTTGTAAAGTCCAGGCTGTGCAAAATCGTAGTTTCGTATCTCGTTATAGCTAAACATAAACATTAATACTTTTATGGTGAAAACAAAAAGATGTAACTGTTGCTTCAGCGTTACTCTCGCTATTTTTCGCTAAGTTATTATTATTATTGGAATTATTTACCCAGGATAGCCTCTTCAGTTCCTATTGGTACTGCTATCAACGAGGGTCCTGCGAAGGGGGTCCTAGTGCATTTAAAGCTCCCATTTGAGCTACGAAACCCGTGTAAGCACAGTAATCGCTCAACTGGACAACCACCTAAGATATCAATCCTATTCTCATGCTGAACGCTAAGCAGAAAGGATCGATTCACACTTTTATAGTCTCTGGCATGACTCGGCCGGGTTTGTACCCAAGACCTTCCTCACTGGAAGCGAACTCTCTACCACAAGGCTACCAGTCGAACTATTTTCAATTTTCTTCGTCCATCAAAGGTTATCAAGACTAAATTTTATTGTCAACACTCTGGAAATCAGTCCTTTAACTTCATTCTCTCAACAATCACGTTGTGTGCTATGTTTTACTGCTTTGAAATAATAAATCACTCATTTTATTTTGAAACCAAGCAGATAATCGATTCTTGTCGAGCCAGTTCAAACGTTGACATACCATAATCACAAACAAAGAATTTCTTTCATTATTTTGTTAAATAGATAATTATCAATATTCTCAACTAATCAGGGAATATGGTTGCTTGTTATAGTAGACAGTCATGCACCAAGCCTTCAATGATTTTGGTGGTTATAAGAATAAAAAATACACAGATAGATCTGCCCAAATCAAAACTCTGCAATGTTGTAGGGACAAGAAAAGATGGCCTATTACTTGTAAATAAGCAAACGCACAACCTCGATATCAGGGCCTGTAGCGTTTTTTGATATGAGGATGAAACGCGTACGAGGCCCTGGTACAACAGACTTACTCAACCAATGAGATTGCGTGTACGGCTTTTTTAAATTATGTTAAAAAGATAATTAATGCAGAAGTCTTTTTGCAAGCATTGCATTTTTTTACCAACAACAAATATGGCGATAAGCATTACGAAGATTTTGGTTACTTGTTTATGAAGAAAATATTTATATTCACGTTATTTTTGACTTCCTTGCATCGTTTACAAATTTATCAAAGCTGTTCAAAATTTTTAAACATTACTTTTGTTTCCTTACTGATGGTGAAAAAGGCGACAACTCAAATGGAATAGTGCCACGAACATCCTGTCCTGCGACCTTTTGTTGGGACACAATACTTAATTTTAAAAAAACTGAAAATTTTATTTTTGTTTTCATATGCTAAAAAGTAAAGAAAAACTTCGTACAGATGCAACTATGTAGTGTGTATGCTGACTAACTGGCTGCTGTTGGCTTGAAGATGCACAAACACAACAATGACAACCAATTTTTCTTAAAATGTCACATGTGTCAAGAGATATCTTTTAACAAACTTTTGGGACAAAATACTAGCTAAAGTATTGAAAAATAAACGGAATAAATTAGGGAATAAAGTATAGCTAGCTGTACATATAAATAAAAATAAATATATATATATACAAGAAATCACAACTATATAACATATTGTTTTTAGGCAATGAGAAAGAAAATATCACAACACATAAAGTTTATGGTGGGTGTGTTAAAGTACGTAGGCTTCATGCTGAAACAAACTTAAAACGGTTTAGTGAAATTTTCGGAAGTATTGTAACCTCAAATATCGCAATTATGCAAACTAATACTTTCGTAAATGTGAAAGACAATTAAAGATTTTCCGCCAGATTGCTCAAATAAGCTTTCAGAAAAATTACATTGTAAAGAGCGTTATGTCATCACCAAAAACTCATTAATGTCATTTTGTTTTAAACACCTAGTGCTGATATTATGTCCAGTATAATATAATCTTGCCAATGCTTCTTGCCCTCATCGACCAGACCGTCCAAATTGCTGCATATATATATATATATATTCAATGGTCTTCAATGGTACTTGGTGGACTTATATGGTAGATTTGTTTGATAATGGTGCATAAACTCCTATGCCAAGAGCAGAGGTTGCTATAATAACCCAAACGTCAGATCTTCTTTTGCAACTTCAAGAAGAATTTAGTTTTACATGGTCTTTGTTTGTGGTGTGTGAAGTTGCACAATTGAACAATTGCTAGATGTTGTTATGTTTTTAATGTATATACTTGTTTGTTTAATATGTTATTTTTTATAACCTTAATCTGCAATATTTCTTCCTTGCCAGCTTTTCTCTTTTTTCTGCGGTATACATTTTTTCTGTTTGGATTGAGAGATTTCTGTTAAACACTTTCACCAATACGACCTAGCCTCTCTCACTCTAAAACAACTAAAAAAAATCTGCAAAACTTATCTTCTGGATTGCTATAACACTAATCTCTCCACTGCGTAAAAAAGATTTTACTAAAATTTTTTTTTTTGTAGTGTCATACTGCTTATTACAATCGTTTGATCTTATATAGGTGGCCATCACCTACATTAGTATTTATACTATCTGATGGTCTCCCCGTAGGTATTTACTTAATGTAAAATATACAGTTATCTCACACGAAATAAATACTACTACTACTACTACTACTACTACTACTACTACTATTCCAAATATAATATGTTTCATTCTAATCACTGTTTTTCCTGTTATCCGTTTGTTATAGATATTCTTGAGTATAAGTAAGTATAAGTAATTGGTCATATAGCTATATATATATATAAAGTACAAAACAGGTGTTGAAGCAGTAAGCCTCGTCAATAACACAAGCTTTGACATTTTTTGATAAATTTCTAATTTCATTAAATTTTTTTCTCTTTCACTCAAAATTGCCCCAATAATGACCATCCAATACAAATGATGACAACACATCTTCTATTTTATTGTTAAGACAGAGATCCTCAAACAACATCTGTACATCATTCTTCTCAAAGATTAAACCACGTAAAATGTATCAAGTCATTCCTCATCTTCGAGAAAATTCACTTGATCTTTAATAATTGCATTTCGTAGCTAGCTAACACTTGAAAAATTAAAGGTTTTCCATATGCTTTTGAAAAAAGTGCAATGACGTTCTTGTCCTCATACTATTGACTCTAAACATTTGACTTGTTATGGTCAGGAAAATTTCGGCCCTCTAAAGATCTCTGAATTTTCTCCAACATTGCTAAGTGGTGTCCATCCCTTTCATCTGTTATTTTTGCAGCTGGTGTAAATTATTCTATAATATTTATAAGTGCTGTAGTTTTTACTACATGCATGATACACCACAAAATGACTAGAAAGTCACTAAGGGTTGTATCTATTCTGGAATTGTACGGTGTATAGCTAGGTACCTCTAACTACAAAAACCCAGCAAAACACTTTACAAATTCACGCCACTAAAACACCATCTTTGATTGAAACGTCACGCATACATTACTTTTCTCTGCATGCTTAATTTTGGGCGAATTTTAAGTCTGTTGTACCAGGGCCTCGTACGCGTTTCATCCTCATATCAAAAAACGCTACAGGCCCTGGGATCGAGGTTGAGCAAACGCATAACAAACTGCATTTAATTGTACACGCCTGATCAAAGGTTTGGTGCAAATATAGAACTGAAAATTTCAGTCATTGCTTAACTCCCTATACCTGTTTTTTTTACCTCTGTAACCCTAGGGACATAAAGTGCCTGCGGCTAACAAGTCATGAACTTTAAATATTCATGATTGGTAGAAAAACGCAACATAACACGTGACATAATTCCAAAATGATGTCATCAGTACTAGTAATGCAAGTTACGCATATGATCTGCAAAATAGATAGTTTTACTTCTGACAATACAAAATCCTGACTGTATTATAAACAATTACTGGTTACACAACAACTGTAGAAACAAAACACTGTTCTCAGACATCAGAAAACAAAATTAATGTTAAAAGTTGAGAAAAGACACAATATTTCAACATCAATTGTCATGAACAAAGAAAGTTATAGATGACTTTCAATGTTTACGTTCTTACGGGATTCTTGAGCATGCGCGGAAAAAATCAGAAAAATCGACAGGCAAAAAAATGCAGACCTTAGGTGAAGAAAGTCAAATTATGGTTAAAAACTTTTGTACTGTGGCTACTAGCATCTTTTCACTGATATATGATCTAAATCTAAACTACATGCAAAAGCTGTATTCTAATTTCAACATCAAAAGATGCCTCTAACTGAAAATAAAGGTTGGAGTGGACTGGTCCACGACTTACCGCCTGCATTATTTTGCCTGTCGATTTGCGTAAGAGGTCTGGGGATTATAAACAACACGCGTCACGATGAAAGTCGTCTATAGTTGGTTTAAATTCTTCTATGAAATCAAAACATTTCATTGAGGGAAAATAACTTACAATTCGAAAACAGCATCATATGCGCGTTTAAAGGTTGTGTCCCATGGCATTTCATATAGGTTCTCCCCATCTGGGTAACAGCTATCATGATCAAAGAAGCCAGTCTCCATCAAATAAACAGCCCAATTCTCCGCATCTTTAGCCAATCTGTGGTCCCATTGTAAAGTGTCTACACCATGATATGATCGAAGTTTGTTGTGTGCATACAAGCAAGCATCTAAATTTCGATTGAGCAGATTGTGAAAATATTAGGACGCAGATTGGGAGATTGGGCACAAGTAATTTTCAGACTACAACATAAAGTATAAATACGTACAGACAGAATTTTTTCCCCTATTTAACAATTACGTGTTTAATTGAGAAAAATAATTTACAAAGAATTCCTTAGTTTAATATTTATTCCAAATTAAAAACGAAAGTTTTTATCTTATTTTAATTATATTTTTTTATTTTTAAAGCTTTATTCGGATCTGAACTATCAATCTCTCACAATTTCACAAGAATAAAATTTATTGATCCAGCGGAAGACGCTAGTTAATTAATTCTTTTTTAGGATAGGTTGCAGTCGCATAGTTCTGCTCAGTGACTACTTATATCAACACACTATTTGCTTGTATAACAGGACTCTCTTGTGAGTGTATTCATATATTTATTCCATTACTTCTCCAATATTTTTTTAGTCGAATTAAATTAGGTGACAACTTTTAGTTTAAGAATGCTGAGGCTAATTTATTTGGATAACTCGAACTTTTTACCCGAGAAAAGGAAATCAAAGACTAGATAAATGTTAGATTATATATATATATATATTTTTTAATTTTTATTAACTCCCCTTTTTCGCCGAGATTGCACCTTTCCCTTGTTACTGTTGCCCCACCTTTTGAAAAAATTGCTTTAACTCGAGCTATAATCTTACTTTAGACTAAATTCAACTTAACTGGAGCTTCGTTTAACTCAAACATTCATAAGTCGAACTATTTTCCTCGGTCCCTTGGAGGTTCGAGTTATCGGGAGTTGTTAAAAGCAAGTAATTGTCAACGACAAACTTAGTGAAAATTTGAGGTGGAGAAACAACACATGACTACACGGTACAAATACATAATGTCGAAATTCTCTTCAGTTACCTCTGTCTTCGCTTACATAGATAGGTTTAGTTACGGGTATGGAACGTCCTAAAAGAGATTTCTAACATTTAAATGTTATTACAATTAGATATAAATAGTATGTTTTGAGTCGTAATATATATTTACCTGAATATGGCGCAAGAAATGAAGCAGAGGTTTCTGAAATAAAAGTGCAAAAAAAGTTGTTTTCAAATCTGTAAAAATATTTTTACAAATCGTGAATTTGAGATTGAGCTAATATTCAAAATCTGAATATTTTTATCTCTCTACATGCTAAAACGAAATCTGATGTTGATTGCATCGCAAGATTGCAAGTTTAATGACATGAACATTCGTAAAAACAGGTCTGTATCTTGTTACGTTAAAATCATAAACTTTCTTGAAATATGGCGCGATTTTTAATACCAATAAAGTCGGGGTTTTTCAGTTTTTTATTGAGTGAACCTTAATTTTTTGTGTTCACTTGACAAGTTGATATTACACATATTTTGATGATATTGTGATGTGTTGCGATTGTAATACTTGTCAAATTGCAAATAATTTTTTTTTTAAAATCAGCGTGAAGAACAAAAGTACTCTTGAATTGTTAAAAAAACGTCAGGTTGAGACATAGTACCATTAAATTTTTGATTACTTTTGAAGATTTTGACATTCCATTATTCTCTATAAATTGATGTCATAATTTTGTACCTGTAAAAGACTATGGATTCAAACTTTGTAAATACATCATAGTTACAGAAACAAAATAGAAAATACTAACAATTAACCGTTGGAAATAGAGAGCTATTAAATTTGAGTAAGTTTCATTGGAACATGATTCTTGTGGAGGTTGCAAGAAAAAAACACACCTAAGTGTAATTTGTAAACTTCTAATACTTCATCTGTCTTCAGACGAATCTTCGTATAATTTATATCTATTTCACGTGTACGTCTTCTCATTGGCCGTGCTAGAAAAAAATATAAATAAAGACATTCTATATATCAACCAATTTAATGCATTTGTGAAGAAAGAAGAAATGTAATGAATACCTGGCTTGGATAACCTTGGTTTAGCATCTTCCCTTTCGTTCACTAAAATATATATTAAATGGAATAAGTTGTAGTTATCGCCGAGAAAAAATATCGGAAATATTTTTATGTTCTCGTTTACATATTTCACGAGCTTGTAGGCGAGTGAAATATACGAGAACTAAAAAAGGAAACAAATATGACGATATTTTGAGAACAAGTGCGATAACTTGTTTATCATATAAACCGAGCATAAATCATTGTAATTTGATATATACTCGGCGGATGATTGTTCAATTTCAATCACGGTTTACAAGGTTCAACAGCGAAAAAATTCATTGCAAGATAATATATGTGATCATGTCTTTAATACATTTTTTTAATTTATGATAAATTATGCGCGGGATGGTAATTATTTTAAAAGAAAAACAAAGCTTGTTTATGTCACGCCTCAATGAAATTAAATGAAAATAAATTTTAGAGTAATATATTTATGTTAATTCAATACAAATTAATTGAAGTAAAATCGGTATTTTATCTTGTAAATTCTTGATTTCTTCTTCGCTTGTAGTAAAAATCGTTCCCTATTGCGTTTATCTGGCAAAAATATTTACGTATGCTTAATAAGTACCGCTGATGTATAATAATTTAAGTTAAACAATCGAATTAAACACAAACCCCTTCAACGCGCTATAGTTATAACCTCACTATCCCAAAATCACAGTTAAAATAAAAATCATTACGGTGGAGAGCACTGCCACTTCTCTTTAATGACTATGTCGAAACAAAAGAATAATTGAAATGTGAATATTTATGATTGATTGTTAGTTTGCTTCGTAAAAATAGGAGGAGAAAATTATGGAAAAAATTTACCGACATTGCATTGTAGAATTTAAAAATAAGTAAAATTTGCACTCGTTTCTTGGTAGAAAATAAAAAACAAACATATATTTTGTTTATATTAGCCAATCACAGTGCGAGAAAAACTCTAACCATATGATCTACCTCGTCCCCAGGGTCTTGTGGCTCCTGAGCCGTTATTACGGAGTGGCCGCTATCAACTTATCAACAAGGCAAAATGCCCTGGGAATGAGGTTGACCATATGATAACATAATGTAAACTAAGCAATTCCATTTCATGCAGGAATTTTATATATGCGTGAAAAATGCGTCAAAATTTTGAGGTACCAGTGTAGTTCATATTTAACTTATAATATTAAATATGTTCAAAATGTTCTCATATTTAGGCATCTCGTTTATTTCTAATATAAGATCTAACATATTTTTAATACGTTCGCTAAGTGTAAAAAATATAGTAAAGGAATAAGATATTGAACATTATTTCTGAAAAAAAAACGTTATTGGGCTATAAAGTAACAGTATAAAAATAAAAACATTACCTGATTCTGATGCCATCGCGACGTTTTTGATTAAAATTTAAGAAACAAATAAAGAACCCTGTTGCAACCTAAATAAATGATGTGCCGATTGTCATGCCACGGTGATAGAATATGATTATTAGTGTTCGTTTGTTTTAACAATTCTTTTTTATTCACATTACTCATGTAGAATAAACAGTAAGTTGATTTTAAAAACAATATGCGAATCTTTTAACGAAAAACCTCAAAAGGGGCGCAAACTTAACTTAACGCTATAAAGCGTTTGAGGTTTTAAATGAGTTCCTGTTGTTTTCGTACAGTCATATACGCGCGCGTGAAATTTGATAAGCTCGAGGTTTGTAACAAACAACTGAGAAGAGAGCTAAAAAACGTGTCATCATGTATTGTAAGGTCCCAATTATCAGAGGGTGTAAGTAAACAGGAAGAAGGTTTGGTTTTATAAAGGGAATAGTGAACGAAGGAGGTGGGGGTGTTGAACACTTATTCGGAACCTCGTAGCTTTACAGGGGCCGGTCTAGTTTTTTCTGGTTAGGCGAAATTTGATATATTTTTGGTGAAGTAAGATCAGCTAGTGTTGCGCTTTGACTTTTGCTGTAAAAAGACTTGAAATCTTTACGAAAATAAGGTTTTTAGCTTTCTTAGATTAGACAATATATGGACTCTTTATAGTGCAGTGAATAAAAGCGCAATTGAATGATAACACTCGATAAAGATAAAAATAAACCGCGGTGGTTTTAACACGGAACGGAATCCTTATTGTTGAAAACCCGAATGGAAAAAAATGAGCCCTTTTAATAAATCAGACTTGATTGTTTCCATATTACGAGGGAGTCCTCTAAAATTTTATACAGCACTAATTGAGCTTACGTTGTACATATTTATTTTAGTTTTTTCGAGTTGATAAATTTTTTTTGTATGTTAACATGAAGATACATGCATATCAACGAAATAAAAAATTTCTATTGCATGAAATAATAATCAGTATTACAAGAAAAGTAGCGATGTTTTTATATTAAATATTTTTTAAAAACAAAATAATTGATCTGGTGAGAAGAGAGAAAAATATAATACATATAAAAGTGCGAAGGATTACACTGTGCGACATAAAAGGTTTACAAATAACGATGAAATTACAAAGTGTGACAAAATAAGATTATAAAGTGCCATGGTATGGCAACGTGATACACTATAGGGTTAACTACGTCCACCACTCTATAAGGTCACTTGTCTCTCATCATACATCTAAATGGTAAATGTCTCCAGAAACTGCATTTCGTTATCTAAGACAGCTGAAATAAACTGTTACTTTTTGCCTATCAACTTGCATTCTAATTTTACATTCAGCTCTGCAATGCTGCCCGCTGGTATCAAACAACTATCAATCACTCTTATATTTCATATAAAATCAGGTTTCTCAGACTGCCTTGAAATGAGTCAGACCATCCTATCTAGATATACTCCTAACAATGTATAGCCTCAACCAGCTGTTCCAATGCAAACTAAATGGACTATTTAAAACCTGCCATACTAATCTTGCAACTTTAGTTCCAGAATTACAGTTTATCAACAGGTTCTCTCCAAATAATTTAACAAGTCTCTTTGGCGACTATTAATCACGATTTCTCCCGACAGTGGAAAACCCTTAAATCATTTTTTCTATTCCAACAGGATCTTAATTATAAACAGTAAGTTTCATGCATAGTTTTGGACAAGTGACCAACTTTACAGTAAACACATACCTTAAAGGTACAAAAAATGTTTGTTGTCTCGCCTCCGTTTTGTAGCCCATTTAAAACAAAAATAAAAAAATTAACTACCCAGAAAATATGTGGAAATCCAAAATTTGCGAAATTTAGTACCCCAAAAAGATGTGGAAAACCGAAATTTGCGAAATGAAATAACCGCAAAAAATTTCTAAAAGCAAAAATCGCGAAATTAAATACCCGCGAAACTTTATACCTTTAAGGTAATAGCTTGTCATTTTCTTTCCCGCAAATATAACAATTACCTTTGAATTTTGAGACCTTTCGTTGAGTTTCATTATTCCTATTTTGAGCAACAATTCCCTTCACTTCTTATGAAGCACGAAAATATTAAGTGAAGTTGTGATCCGAGCTACGACATGCAAAGGAATGACAACAAAAAATCCTTGTTACGTAGCAAATTAGACAACGGTAAAATTCTCTAAATTTATTAAAGTACGCACACGCTAACAATAAGAGCTGTAAACACGAGGCTTTACCAGATAATGCAACCAAACGAGCGTATCTTCTGATTAAGTTCATTTTCGTTTGCTACAGTTAAAGATATTTAATGTTACAACACCTGAGGTAATCATCCCTCTCTGAGATCTACTCGCAAAACATCACTTTTGAAACCAGTTGCTGGTCTTTTAAAAACTTTCGCCGAATCAAACCCTTTCCTTTCATAAATAGGATATTCCGAAGTTCTCTATCTCTCTATCTCAGAATTCAAATGCCCTAGAATCTTTTGTAACAAAAAAACTTCATTATTTCTTATATCTCCTTTAATTTCCAGTTGGAGCTTTCACCTTTTTTACTTGCATCACCTGTTGCCTCAATTCTTTTTCCAAGTTCCCTAGTTCTATCTTTGACATCTTTTGTTTTAGATGCCTAGTGTGGCCACTTGAGTTCAAAGACCTGAAAGATGTACATAGTATAGACTCAATCATGCATTTTGAAGACACGCTGTCTCTAAATGTCAGAAGGATGGAAACCCTAGGTACTTAAAAAGTTATTGAAAGCCTTAAAGTAATAAAGTTCAATCCGTTGCGGAAAGCTTTATTGCAAGAGCAGTCTACAAAATTTACATCAACAAGAAAATTTTTTTTACAAACGATTCTTTATGCACATTTTACTGCGACGCATTTAAAATCTCGCAAATATTATTTCCGAACTACTCTGATCCAATTGACTTTGTTTGTAAATAAAATGATGGATGTTTGTATGAGCCAGTAATGATCATACACTTACCAGCAATGGAATTAATTATCGACTTAAGTTCTTGTGTAAGTCTGGTTGTAACGCTGGTAGATGTTGGTGCAACAAAATTGTTTTTACTCTATTCCAAAATTGCTTCCTGTGACAATTGCAAAAATGTTGAAGAGGACAGTTACGATTCTCCAGAGAAAAATGAATGACAAAAGGATAATTTATTAATTATATTAAAGTTAATGTTTTTGTAATTTTGTGAAATGCTGACCAAGCTCTAATAATAGTTTCACACATTGTATTAATTTTAAACTGTCACAAAAGCTTAATAATTTTATCTTTCAACAAAAAGTTTTATAGTCCAATCTGGTGATATAGCAAAGATAAAAATTCAAAAATAAGTTCTGGTCTGTAAAATACACAATTCATTTCCAATGATACGCAAATATATTTAAAATGACCAAGACCTCGATATCATCATCAGTTTAATTATGGTCAAATTTTGTATTTATGACGTCATTTTACTATGCTCGAGAAGGGGGTATATATGATCCAACTTCTTTTTACCGAAGGTGTCGAAACATGTGTAGGTTTTGCTTCTAACATTTCAAGACAGAGGGATGATAATTCAGCTCATACCAAAATCAGTGTTTATTAATTTACATCCAACCTCGTTCCCAGGGCATGCCTTTTTGGTTATTTTGATAGCGGCAAAAAGACTCTGACACAGGCTGGTCACATGATCCATTTTAATTTATGATAATAGATGCCTGCAAAATAATTTATGCACGCTAATTGTCCTGCAAAAATTTATATCTGCCCCGCCCGGCAGTTCTTTGTAAACAAGAATAAAAAATATGGTGGTCGACTTATTTGTGGATAACAATAAGGCCAGTTAGCTAACGCTTTGCAGCAACAGAAAGGCTCATTCACGATATATGTTAGAAAAAATTACAAAATTGTTAAAAGCAAATTTATCCAGATAGTTAAACTGACTACGATAATTGAGGTGTTTGTCCTTCCCCTGCAATACTGTAGCTACAATCTTGGTCAAAATATGTTGAGACAAGACAACTAATTTCGAAATACGCCACCACAAGTAATTGCGTAGGCTATATGCTATTTTCGATGGAATTTAAAATTTCTTTTATATGGAGAGGGGGGCTGGCCCGCTTTCTCGGCAAGCGGGCTGGGTAAAACTCCACCTAAATAGTGACAAAGCGGGCTGACTCGCCGAAAACTCTGAATATTAATCTTTCTTGTTCCAATTACAGTAAAACACAGAAATTCCATAACTGAACATGATATTATTTTACATTCTAAAACTGATAGGAATAAAGTCATAACACTCCATATAATTTATCACCATAATAGATGCATGCAATTTGGATTTTAACAATGGGGGAAATTTTGTTCATTAGGAGGACCATTTGTGCTTTGCAGCTAAAAATAGTGCCCAACTCTTCTCATACAAAACCTAACATGTTCTCAAACAAATTATTTACCTGGAAATTAATAGCCATTAAATATGTCGTTTATAAATATGTGGTTGAATAGAGCTGTCTCAGGTATCATTTTACTAGGTAGCCAATACATAGTAGCTTAGATCTCATGAAATTTAACGGCAGCAATCTTTCAGTACCTTTACCAAATTAAAGGCCTTTTGCCAACATTAAACAATTTGACTTTTGATGAATGTAGTGAAATCAGTAATATTGTGACAATTTTATTTCATCTATGTCATTTTAGCTCCCCATTTCTTAATTTTGCGAAAGTTTGAATCTTATTAGCTCAGAAATTATAAAAATGCCCAATATATCTGGGCATTTTTGTATCACGTGACCAGTCTATACCAGAATCTCTGTTGGCCGTTCCGTAATAACAGCTCCGGGGCCAAGGAACCTTGAAGACGAGGAGGAATTTACATCTCGTCTCATTCATGATATATAGAGGACTGGTTCATATGCAATCTTTGCACTCATTACCCATGCCTGTGCATTCCATTATGGGGTTGATGGAGTGCAGTTGAAATCCAGGGTACAGCAGTAATGGGCTACAAAAAGCATAACAACAAATACAGATTCCTCAGCTTTCCCATGGCATAACATGCAGGTGTCTTCTGGTAAAAGGCAACATACAAATTTCTTTGTTGTTATAATTTTCATAGTATGACTCAAACAGTTGTAGGTAAATGCAAGTATATTACTTGTCATTTAAATAATAGTTTCATTGTACCGATTCGTGAAACCTACAGCACGCTTGTTTTACCATTGTAGTAACAAGCCAGGACAATATTCATCATTTTCTCTGTCGAAAAGGGGTGCCTGTTTAGTTCCCGTACAATTCTGAAGCCTACCTGGCGTGATAGACATCTTGATTTGTATTTCTTAGTGTGGATATGAAGCAGCTTTGTGTATATACCACAAACGTCACATAAACAGCACTCAAGTGATTTTTAAATCGTAATGAGCCAAATTAAGTCATACTTTTGTCCTGGTTTCAAAGTACTGCAGCATTACATTACATCAAACCTTGGAGATCAAACTTACTCTTTCGAGAAAGACATAGGGAGAATCAACATACGTAATTTATTTTTTCATTTTTTCATGCATATTACGAATCTATATTATGTGTGCAAATATTTGTTTAAGTTACAATAGAAATTGAAAAAACTGCACTGAAAATTGATTCACAAAGTTAATCCTATTAGTCCCTTGGGAGGAGGGGGGGGGGGGTCATAATGGCCGTGACTTTTCTTTCATTCTTTTATTCTTTCATATGCCATATGACGTTTTTTCAAATTTTTATATATAACTTGAATATCTGGTGGAATGTATAAAGTGTATTTATTAGTTGGTGCAAAAAACAGGTGGTAATTCTCGGAATTTGAAAAAAAGTACCGCCCTTCATCTATGACGTCATACATAGCGAAAGTGATGACTTTATAACTAAAATTATTTTGCAATTTTAATTTGAATAGGATGAAACTAAGCACTGATCAGGTTTTACGTGGATGCCATAACCCCCATCCCCCCTCGGGCCTAATAGGGCTAAGATTTTTTTTATTTTTTTTCAAACAGAACTAGAAAGTAATGCAAGAAATATGGCAGCACAAGCAACAGAAGAGATATGTCGTGTTTACATATGCGTTTCAACATCTCTACTGCTATTTCTTTGTGGCATTTCATGAATAACAATAACTTTTTCTTTCAGGTTTAGTTTCTCTGTGCTATCATCAGTTTCTTTTTGCTCATCATCGAGAGATCTTCTCATTAAAAGAGTTCCACAACAAGGATTGGACGATATTAGTAAGTCATTCTCGTTAAGATCGCATAAATTAAATAAACCTAGCACCTTTTTCCTGGCTGGTTGTTGCTTTTCCCTCTCTTGAAATTCTAACCAAAATCTTGACACTGGTTTAAGTCTTTGGTACTGACGGGTAAAATTGTTTACGATAATAGGAATAGGCATTGCAATGACAAGGATACCCGTCATGGCACAGACAGCTCCAACTAGTCTGCCAGCTAAAGCGAAGAAATTAATTAAATTTAAATTTGACCGATTTTGAGCAACTATTGGATAAAACAAATTTACCTATTCCACCTATTCTAGAATTTTTACCTGTCGAATGTGGTACTTCGTCTCCATATCCCACAGTTGTCATAGTAACAATACTCCACCAAAACGCACCAGGGATACTCTGAAGTGGTGATGTGCTCATTCCTCCTTCCGCATAATACACAGCACTTGAAAATAGTAACACACCAAGTAATATAAAGAAAAGTAACACTCCCAATTCTCTGGCACTGTCTTTTACAGCTATCCCTAAAATCTTCATTTCACTCGAATGTCTCGATAACTTGAATACGCGGAAAACACGCACTAGACGAACAGCACGCAAAAAGTATATCGATACGTTTCCTTCCATGTTAAAAATAAGCGTTATGTAGAACGGTAGTATCGAAACAAAATCGATGAGGTTAAGTACATCTTTGATGAACGCACCTTTGCTGGGCGAACATACCAATCGGACGATGAACTCAATAGAGAAATACGCAATGCAAAATATTTCAATATCGTTTAAAGCCTTCACAGTTAATTGTTTCGAAGCTGATAATTGGCTCATTGGTTTTTTGTAAGCTGGTAAAGTTTCCCAACAAAATATTATAATTGATATGATAATTGTGGTTAACGAAAACATCGACACAACACGAGCCAACAACGATGAATCTGGATATTCCAATAAAATCCATAAGTAGCACTGTATTTTATTTTTCGGAAAAGGCACTTCGTCAATATCAAAACCTTTGAGACCAGATTCAACTGCTTCCTGCTGCAGTCCGTAATAAATAACATCGCTTACAAATATGTTCTGATTTACGTTCGATGGAGCCTCAAAGACACCTGATTGGTAAAAAGTTAGAATACTCTCAAAAACTGCTTCATGTCGATTTAGAAATATCTCTCCACATTTTGTACGTGGTAATTGATCCCTTTCTTGTTTACATCCAAGCAATGAATTAGGAAAAAATTCCAAAGTTTGTATGGTGGTTGCGAATGATCTTCCACTGACATTAAAATAGACAAGCTCATCTATGTTATTTTCTTCCATACCATAAAATTTACTTGATGATCGTCCGTTTACTAAGGATTCCTTTTCCTCTGACATCTTCTTACCTGAAGAAAGAAAGGAGATTTATCAAATCACTTTTTTTTTATTAAGCTGGTAGAAACTAAAAAGTAGGTCATGACTTCATTGGATTACATTTTGGACAAAGCTACTAAAAAAATTAGATAGAATGCATTATCTAAAATGGTTTATATTCTCTTATAAAAGTGCACCGCAAAATTTAACAGCCGAAAAAAACACATTTGACTGGCTTCTCTATGACGAATTTCTTATGGTCAATTCAGGTTGCTTTGTTTTTGTTTAAATTATGTTTGGTGAAAAAGCACATATTTATATATATATTTTTATCGTCGTTCCAATTATACAAAATCGACACTTTTGTCTAAAATAATATGCAAGGACAATTGGCTCCTGAAAACCAAACATTAGCTAATTAAAAAATGGCGTGCATAGAAGAAAAACGTCGAAAAAATTTTACTTTTATTGAAGTGATTTTAAAGTAGTAAAAACATTCTGTGAATAAATACCAAAAAATGCCTAAATTTTAGTTTTATCAGCAGGTGTAAATATAATTAAGTTAAAATTGTTAAAAACAAGCAACACATAAAAGTTTATCCACACATACCTGCACACCACAGTAAATTAAAAGCAAAAAACTAATAAAATCAGTATGCTAAACCATTTCCCAAATTACTATAAACACTAAGAATAATTATATCTTATTCGTTAATGTATGGCTTTAAAATGTTGCCGTGATCTATTGTTAAAATAATTTCCCACGGTGGTACTGATGTGTTTGTGCTCTCGACTGTTTAATTTACATTTCACATTTTTCATTTTCTAAAAGGGGAAATGACTTAAAAGGGGCTACGAAACGATTCAATAAGTTCCATCCAGGCGCATTCTGAAGAATGGCGTATAATAAACGGACCACTCAAAAGATCAATGTGCAAGAAATAATACACACATTAAAACCACATAGACGTCTAGACAACCTGTTTATGAATAATTAATTTTTATGATGAATTTGCTACTTTTTTATTTTTATTTTCTTCTAAAAAAAGAAGATCTTCCTTTAGTATTCTTTTTGGTGGTAAAATAAGTTGCGGTTTGTAAAATGTATTAAATATCAGTAAATCAAAATATATAATGAACGTTAAAACTAACTGTAAGATTTTACATTTCTTTTCTGTTGAAGTACGTATGTAATAATAAAAGTTTTTACACCAAAGAGAAAGTTCGATGAAAAATGTCCACTTTGCACATAAACTAGATCGTAGTGAACACTTTAATGGAATTTCAATGTATATCTTGTAGTAGTAATTACATGGTGCAGAGTACAATTTTCGATTAGTATTGATGACTAGTTTAAAAGTTTTTTGAGTCCTTGAAAGATTAATAAGTTTTACTCTGCACCATGTACTTACAGCTAATAGAATCATTTTCAAGCAACACAATTACTAAACAATAAATCAAAGAACAAGACACAAGACACAATATGTCTTACAATAATACACAACTTCATTTTTCCCCGTCTAAAAGGGTATTTTTTATCTGTATCAGATTCCGTGTCGGCTGAAAATATATAGCTGTGTTCACGTCGCTACAGCTTTTTCAGACAAGTGATATTTCCATTCGTGATTGTATGTGAATTTCATATAAGAGTGAAAAGGGCGCGAAAAAATTAAGCTCATAAGACATTTTTTTTTTTGCTTTAGCGTTCAATAAGGAGTGATTTTTTAGAAATTGGAAAATTGCATTCAACGAATTAATTTTTGGCACTATAAATTTGGACAATGTCATTCTATTAAGGTTGAAATAACGTCGGTATCACTTGATTAGTCAATATACATACGCTCTTATGCAGACGAATATCGCCGTATTCAGGGTTGGATGAAAGGTCAGGTTTTACAAACTTTCTAGACTTCGGCGGAGGCTGCCAGTTCATATTTTGTGTTCTTCCGAAAAATAGAAAAATAACGGACGAATTGGAAGAAATAGATGATGTTCATAAAGGCAGAGACGGTGTAGTGGTGGCGCTGTCAACTTTTAATCATAAGGTTGCAGGATCGAGTCTCAACTTCGGCGCACTTTAAAGGGGCTACGAAAAGGCTGTTGGTTTTCGACTTTAGTGACTTACACGAAAGTCGAGCTAATGGCGGTGAAAAGGTTTATGATCACCAAGGACAAAAAACAACAACTTAAATCGTCTTAAATATCATATTGGGCATCCAAATATAACTGAAAATGATAGAAAAGTTCCCTACATATATTGGTATGCATGATTTATTCGATATAAGCACTTACCTTCACTCAATCTTTCTTAAAAAATAAACTTCAAACCTCCAAAACTAGCTAGCTAGATATATCCTTCGAAATTTTGCATAGAAACATATAAGTTTATTGTACATAAGGCCAGTCTAAGCAACAACAATGACTTTAAAATCTTTTTAGAGGTATTAATTACCTTCTTAGCTAGTAAGATAGCATTTTTTAACAAATACAACTCCTCGTGTTGTCTCTGTTCCCTCGTCAAAACAAACTTTCGATTCACTGAAATTTAATGTATGTTACAGACCGCATTTTATTTTACCGCCATAAAAGAATACTGAAGGGAAATTTTTCTTCTTTTAGAAAATATAAATAAAAAAGTAGCAAATTCATCATAAAAATTAATTATTCATAAACAGGTTGTCTAGATGTCTATGTGGTTTTAAAGTGTGTATAACTTCTTGCACCTTGACCTTTTGAGTGGTCCTTTCCTTACACGCCATTCTTTGAAATTCCGGGAATTGAGCTTATTGAATCGTTTCGTAGGCCCTCCAAATGTAGTGTTGTCAGTCCATTTGGAACCATGACCGCCAAGTTAGAGCAATGCTGTACCTATCTCCAGCGGGTAATGTAACTTGGTTAACGTCGAAGGGGAAGAAGAGTCAACCGTTAGGATGGAATACCTAAGGACGTTAAAACTTCCCGTTACTTACTTACTTACTAAATTAGAAATGTACGCTAGTCAAAATAAAAAAAACTATAGAGAAATAAGTTTCTTTTTTTTCAAATTAATAATTATTCCAGTAATTCCAAATTATATTTTACAAAGAAATTCAGGTTGAGTACGTTTCTGATATGTTAATTTGGGGGAAATGACACCCTCAACACTCTTATAGACGACTTACAATGTTTATGTTTTTACAGGATTCTTGCGCATGCGCGGAAAGTCAGAAAAATCGAAAGGCAAAAAAAATGCAAACCTTAGGTGAAGAAAGTCAAATTATGGTTAAAAACTTTTGTACTGTGGCTACTAGCATCTTTTCACTGATATGTGTTCCATATCTAAACTACATGCAAGCTACATTTTAATTTTAAGATCAAAGGATGCCTCTACCTGAGAATAAAGTTCACGTCTTACCGCCTGTATTATTTTGCATTTAGAATTGCGCAAGAGGTATGGGGATTGTAAACAACACGCGTCACGATGAAACCCGTCTATAAAAGAGGTTCTTATTAAAGAACATTTAATTCTTTTAATCATAGCAGATCATCCTTTAGGGCCAAATGAAGTATTTTCTTTTATTTCACAGATTTGACATTGCCAATATTTTTTAATTGGATTGTACCAGAATTAAAAATAGAATTAACCTTGCTCAAATGCTCTGATATTCAACACAGTTTGTAATTTAATTGGTTTAAAACGTTTTAATAGATATCTTTTATTTTGCGTGTGACCTCAAAATAAAATCTGCCTCAGATTCGAAATGAAACATCTGTTTTAAATTGGATTTATATCTCATCGATTTCCACAATAATAAAGAGACGAACAACAGTGGAACAAAAGATGCAAGTTAGACCTTTTTTGAACTGCAGAACTTTGAAATAAAATAACCTGCTCTTTTTGTTGTGTCGTCTGGTAAACTAACTCTGACAAATTGATAACTAATTTGTCTTTTGATAAAATTATTCTGGTACATATGAATGTTCATTAGTCTCAGTCTTGTTTTTTTGGTCTGCTCATGACATAACAACAACAATCAAATTATAAAAATTCTGCTGTACTTGCGGTTTACTGCAAATATCAGTTAGAATATTTTAGAATCAAGTCAAATGATATCTGGTATAACAACCATGAATGTGGAGTGGGGGGAGGGGTACAATCCATGACCTTGTATACTGTTATAAGTTATTTTTCCACGGTTCATACATGTAGCGAACACTTTTAAAAAAGTAAAATACAAAAATACAATTACGGCGATGGTAAGGATAAAAATAAATGTACAATATTTAAACGGGGAAAAGTAACTAACTTTTTGCAAATGATGACTAACTTTATCCTTGCCTCTTCTTTGCGGTATCTTCCGGCTTTGTCACTAACTTTTTAAAACAATGCTTATTATTATTTAAAGGGATTCACGCCTCAAAAATGGGAGTATAAATATAATTTTAAATTTGGTTTCAGTTGCGGAAAAGTGAGCTTTCGGCCTTATTTCCCCTACCTAATCCCGTGATAAGATGTGCAAAAAAACTTACAAATATTTTCATTTCAACTTTCTTCATACAACCACTTCCTCAAATTTTGTCGAAAGATAAATTATCCTTTCGTATTAAATTTTATAATTTATTATGATTAAGTTTAATTCCATATTTTATTCAAACTATTAAACTTAACACCAGAAGAAACATATGCCTTCCGAGATTTCTTTTATTTTATATACTTGATTTGCATAAAGCTTCACAACAAAAACAACATATTTTTTTCTTTCTTTTTTCATCTCTTTTTTGTGCACAAGCAAATTAAATTCTAGCTTGCTTTTACAGAACACATACAGTATTCTGTTTATCAAAACAGTGGAGTCTACCTGCTCAAATGATTTTCTTTAGAACGCGAATTAGAACAGCACTTTCTATTAAACACCTCCAAGACCTCCTAAAAATTTATTTTAAGGTTAAGAAGCTTCTTTTGAACAACATAGCAATAAAGAATATTGTCAAAATGCAAATTTTTTTTTTTTTGCATATTTTTCCTTGCAGCTGTTACATTCACAAAAGATAACTTTCAACAAACGATAACTTTCACTAGAACCTAGTCACGTTTGGGAGTCTTAGTGGGATCTAGGCACGTAAGAGTTTAGGGGTTAAAAGTACAGGTAATGCACGTAACCTTACTTCGCGCACAATCTTAAAGGTCATAAAATTGTTTAACATTGTAAATTATTTTATTTTGTATTTTCTTCAATTGTTGCCCAGTCGAAAGGCAGAGCTGCGGAAGTGTTACGCAAGGGTTGTAATTTGAGGTGTTAGAATCCTAGCGTATTTTAGATTGTCAAAGTTCAATTGTCAATCAGCGGCTGGCTTAGAACTAAATTCTTAATATGATGAAATCTTATTAACCCTGATCATGTTGGAGGGTAGGGGGAGAGTGGCGAGTGTAATGCGGGGAGAGGGGGTGGTGGTTGTGGGGAAATGCGCGATAACTTGCGTTGCATTGGGTTGCAAGTCACAATTATATCTGTCACATGACAATTGACTAGTGACATAACTATATAGCCATTATCCATTATTTATTTGAGGCAGTGATTGGACAAAAAGTCCGGAATATTACAATCCTATTACAATAAATTATTGCAAAGGTGGGCGAATTTTCAAAGGTTATGTCCACAAGCAAACTGTTTTTAAATGTAAGTTAACCCGCACTTGCCAAAGTTCACTTGTCATTGTTCACAGCGAACAAACGACTTCGGATCTTCGATTATATGGTTAAACCCAAAGAGTGCACTAATTTTTCCTCAGCACGCACGGATTTTCAAGATTTTTCGAACTTTTCCGGGTAGTGGAGCGGATTGTTACATAATGCAGCTTTGTGAAAAGTGAATTTAGGGCATTTTCAACGTCGGTTGTTTGGCCTACACATTCTGCCAAAGTAAAACTTCCGCATAACTACCGGCTTGCAGAGTACCGGCCAAGTGATGACGGTTGGCTTATTTCGAGAAATAGCTAAAGAAACGGCCTCTTGCCAAAATATTATGCCTGGAATTGTAGATACGCCTTTTGAATCAGATGTAGCGTTTATATTGGGCATTTATGGTTGAAGAAATATAATTTTTTAGCTCTTTTGAATTAAGGGCGCCAAACGTACCAAAACTTCAAAAAACGGGAAAACATTCGTAGGTTGTAATGGGCGTAACTTTAAGAAAAGATTAACGCCAAAGAGCGTCAATGGGTGTTTAACTATTTATAACGTACTGAATAAGGAACTTTAATGAAGAAAATCGCCAATATATTAGGAAATTCGAAAAAACATGAAAAGAAGCTTTTGAAAATGGGCGGGGCATACCTGTTTGAAGTTTTCTTTTTTTTAATCTTCTGATTCCAAGATGATAAAATCTCAGCTACAGCAACCTCGTTCCCAGGGATCTTCTACGCCTATGGTATTGTGACCGGGGGTTGATATACGGGTTTTGATTGGATGCGCGTTTTGAATAGAAACAAAGAGTTTGACAAAGTTTGTTTGATTTTAAAACAAGGTGATGGAGCGTGGAGAAAGAAAATAGTGTCACAAAAAACCCGCAGAAATGCTGAAAACAGGATGCTATCAAGAATAATAATGAATGAACGTAACTGGTTGGGGCTAGCTAACTTTTAAAATTTCATGAAATTCTATTTTTATTTTATAGCTTTCTTTCGAACTTCTTTCAACCAGGTTATAATGTTAAAAATGTGTAAAATTGGCACGTTAACGTAAACATACGGTTTATCAATAATTTTAGCTTTTAAGTGCATAAAATTTCAAGATTTCAAACAGCCTTATATTATGTAAGCTAGCTAGTCTATTGCAGCTATTATTACTCCATCTCCAGTTACCTATGTACTTTCACATTACACATATTTCAAACTACATTTTACGACCATTGATTTTTTTTTGATGGATAGGAACACATTGTTTTTGTTTTTACTACATTCCTTTCTAAACAAATAACAAACTCTAAATCAACAAAAATCAGTCATCTTGCTATATCACATACATTCTTGTCCTTAAAAGTTTAAATTAAAAAAAAGTTAATTCTAGTAAAATTAATTCTTTTGGTATTGCATACCGTCCTCCCGCAAAAAATTTGACCCTAACCTTTTTCAAGAACGATCATTCATGAAAGTTTATTCAGTACACACTTTAATTGCTGATTCATGTAAGTTTATTCCAAAAATTAAGCTGAAAATCTAAAGCCATAAGTTCTTTCAGTTACTGGAAAAATGACTGAATAGGGGTATATTTAACCCTATTTTTACTGACATTATGTAAGCCCAATTTCTCTGGATTTAATAAAGTATTCCGCCACTGAAATTTCCACCAGGGTTAAACGGTTTGGAATTGTTTTAAAAAATTATATAGTTTTCCACCTTGGAAGAAAAAGTGGCG
>JASGCC010000063.1:1867717-1893307 GCA_030067915.1 Hydractinia echinata
CCTCGAATTTTAAAATATGGGATCACAGACATAATGTTCTTTATCTGTATAAAACAGAAATAGACAAAATTTATTCTGCGAATTATTGGGAAAAACAGAACTTACTATAAACTACTCTTTAACTGGTTAATGTACAGTCACTTTTTTCAGGCCTTCTTCTCCTTCTATAATCAAACAAAAAAAGGTGAAAATCCTACACATATATAACCTTACTATATATTTATACTTATCTTAAATATAAAATAAATAAAAAATAGGCCAGTTATTACCTTTAATTACAGATAGACTTAAAACAACTGCCATGTTTGACAAAAAAACAAATGTCAAAACTAAGAAATAAAAGCAGCGGAAATACATCACCGCCATATTATTTATAGTTTCTATCATAAAATATATTAAAATAAAAAGTAATCTTTTATATACTTTTATTATAACAATTTTAAAGCCATGCTTGCTTCTTGCGCACTGCACTGATAGTAAATCCTCTTTGAATTTGTCAAATTCAGCAAGTACTACACCAGCTCCAGCAATTCCCAAATATATCCAAAATGTTAAGCCCCGAGCTCCCATTGAACAATGACATAAACACCTTCAGTCATTCAAGATTTGAACGGCCGTGCAACAATCGAAACCCTTTTGTACTTGACAGCTTGCCCAGTGTCATCATCATCGTCTCGGATCGTATCTACAGGGTAGGAAATAAGTCCAGAGGTATACTGTGACACCAACCCAAGGTACAAAGAATAATGCAAAGCGAAGCATCATAAATCTCCAAGAACGTCGGTTAAGTTTTGTCATAAGAAACCAAAGATAGCATCCTCCTGTATGATCAATCTGAATGCCAACACACAGGAGATAACGAGTCCAGGTACGAATCCAACCAAACCATCTGTCGTGAATGTCTTCGGTTAAACGTCATCGTAGAGCCGTTGTTTGAACGCTCCCACCTTTTCCAGTGATTTCATAAGTCGTATTTGCCAAGCTTAGTACGAGCGTGAATCCAACGAATATGACAAAACAAAGACATGGCGCCTATGCTACAACCCTCGCAGCAAAATTTTTGCACAAAATTGACGAGGTTAGCACTCATTTTGTTTTGTTTAAATATCAACTTAAATTTAGTCCTTGAACAGCAAAGTCTTAATTAACGCTTGAGTTGATAAGACGAATCAATTCGCCATATTTCCTCCCCAAAACGGGTAGAACCTGAAATAATAATGAACTTTTAACGACATCCACCAATACTAAATAAAAACACATAACTCCCATAGCTAGTATGGCTAACACGACTACAAACTGTAAAACTTGAGAGAACAGTGTAAACAAAGAAAGCATCAGCTATAAAGTTTCGAAAGTTGCGCATCAGTTAAATTCGAACATAAATCGAACTCAAATCGAATCCGAAATAACAAAATAAAATAAAAATACCTTCCGATAAAAGTCTTGCAGTGCAGTCCGATACGCCTTTGTGGGTTCAGATAGAGTTCCTTGTTTATATCATATCATTTTGATTCTGTATTCAAAAGCTTCACACGCTTCGATTGGTGCAGCAGCAGTCTTTGATACTTGCAGCAGCTATCGCCACTTAACATGAAATTTTCAAGCGAATCAAGTTTGAAATTTTTGTTACCCATTTTGAAAGAAATGATTAAAGGTTGATTTAACTGTTGCTGAGACTTCTGAGGTAGTTTTGAATCTGGTCATGTCTTTTCAGTACAGGAATGAGCTTTGAACTGTTGGAACCACTATTTATCACTGCACCAGGACAACGTTGTATTTGAACGTCACCTGAGGTCTAAAAAAAATCGGTTTGTAACAGGTTTGTCCACATACTTTTGTAAATGCAATCCAGTGAATGTGCTCCTGTAAAATCTAACGTTCATAATTTTGCCTTGAAATTCATAATATACGCAATTCTTAAAGTTTAAACTTTCGTTACACTTTGTGACTATTTTTACAAAAATTGTGCTAATGTTCTCAATAACGAACAGGATCAGAGAAATGAAAGAACTGATTTCAATTTTCCATAACACAACATATTAATTTACAAGCGAGGCTACCAAACCGCCAGCAAATAAAGTCTCTGTGTCTGAAGATCATCACCTCCCCTCCTTCCCCCCCCCTCCCCACGCGCTTTAAAAAGTCATTTTTTAAGTCGTAGTAGTCCTAGAGAGAAACCCTTTGAAAAGCAGTGCTGAATCGTGTGACACAAACTATCGCTTTGACTAAAAACTGGACCCAGAATGCAATTTGGGTAAAGCGGTTGTAATATATTCCATACCTCTGCAATGGGAAAGGAATGGAAAATACATAGTGCTTATGTAAACTATATGTAAGCCCATTATATTCAATACTTTTTATGAAACTGTCAGCAGATGTTGATTGATATTGATGTCGTAAACAAGAGGAAGCGATTGCAGCAAGATTTTTTCAATTAAATTATCAACCTCGTCCCCAGGACTTGTTAGGCTTTTTATCTCTGTTCAGGCCGGCCGTCCAAATATAAAAAGCCTAACAAGTCCTGGTGGACGAGGTTGATTAAATGTGTATACATTGGTGTGTATTCATAAAATCCTAATTACTTCGCGACGTCCCACGTAATTGTGGGATTTTAGACACAGAAGGAACAATTTCTAGGCGATGAACAAAGTAATATGCGGATATTAATAGAGGGCTAATCATAAAGCAGTTTTTTATTCCTGTTGGAGGGTGGGTGGAGGGGATGTACATAACATCCCCTGTTAGATAATCCACGTTCCTCATACAGCAACAACCACATTGCGAATTTCCTCCAATTAAAAACAAATGGTAAAACAGGAGTGTGCTAACCACATTAAAACTATTTTTCTATAAAATCTTTTTTACAAAAACAATATTTATTTAGGTACCAGCAAAGAAGTTCCCACAGTAGCTTGCAACATCCGATTCATACCATTATATGGATCTCCACACTGACATAAGCACGCTAAGACCATCATTGCTATAATTATAAATATTAGCAGGAATTTATAAAGTTTTTTATTTAATATTTGATGCAAAATAGTGTGAAATATATTAAAACCAGAATTTGGGAAAATAGAGACCGATAACTCTAATTAGTCGAACTAATATTCATTGCAGAGATTTCCCATCACAGCCTATAGTTTTCAGGTATAATCTCTGACGTCATACTGAAAGTGGAATATGGAATAAGGTGAAACTAACACTGACCAAGTGTCACGGTCAAACTCTCAGTCGTTTTTGAAAAAAACCCCACAAAACAGGTGTGGTCCATTTCCTCCTTTACCCAGTGTCTCCACAAATAGCGAACGCGTACTCCGGTTCTTCGCCGAGAATTTGATGAACTATATGATGATTATGAATGACGTCACCGCATATTACTGAACGAATTACAACTTTTTTCCTGATATTGCCAATTCGTGCTTATTAGAAGATTAAACCACTAAATTAGAACAATTACTTTAAGTGTAGTTTCCAAATATTAGGTAAATTTCATAGTTAGTTTTATCATCAAACTTTTTAAAAAATTGTTTTTTCAAAAAATTGTTCTTTCTTAACTTGTCTTGGTGTTTAACGTGTGTTGCAGGTCAAATTTTTCACCCTATTCGCAATATTAAAATTCCGCAAAATAGCACTTTAAGAGCAAATCGCGAAAATAAGCAAAACAGATTCACAAAGCAGACGTTACAGGAATTTTAACAGATTCGATGTTGATCATGATAAGGCAGATCTTAGACAACCAGGTTGAAAATATAAAGACGAGAAGTCTTGCAAACTTATGTATGCTTCTTATATATATAAAATGAACACAAATAAAAATTTATATGAATAAATAATATTTACAACAAAAACATCTAGAATTATTTAATTTAGTTATTTTTCCTTTGGCAACTCCTGCTGCAATATTAGATTACCAGAAGAAAAATTTCAAGTTCGTTACGTTCGCAAGATTCGAATTCATAACTACCAATAACATCATGACTGTTTTTAAAAACTGAGTACCCGCTCTTTTTAAGTAGAGTCTCGCTTTCCCAAACTTTACAGTTGCGTCTAAACCGCTGGACGCCAACATTGTGCTATCGGAACTAAAGACCAAACTATAAACAGTTTTTGTGTGGCCATGTATTTCGTTAAGTAGCTGTCCATTTGACAAATCCCAGACCAAGATGTTCGCATCTTCTCCTGCTGAAACGAGATATTTTCCATCCTTTGTGAAAGCCAACGTGTAGATCGGTGCCTGAAAGCAAAAAATGAGAAAACTAAAAATGTTTCTTATTGTTAAATAACTCGTAGAAATATGTTCTACTTTTAATCTACAATATTTTATAAAACAGAATATCTTAGCATCTCAATTATAATACCCGTAGTCACGCAAAACCGCAAAGTAGCGACACGCACGCAATGCGGTATAAAAGGACAGGCGAACCCGTGGATTTTTCCACGGGCCACTGACTAGTACTTTTGATTAAATTTAAATTTGTCCTTAAATTTATGGTACAAGAAGTGCACACAGAAAGCAATACAAAACAAAGATTTTGATTTATAGTCTTATCTCAATTAGCTAGCGGTCACTTATTTTGCAACGGCAACCTCTCATCAATGGTCATATAGCCCTGGTTATAAAACAGTCCAACAACTAAACAAAAGGCAACGGCACAATGACCTCAACTCTTAATTTTACCTCCAAATTATTACTATTATTAATACTACTACTATCAATTACCGAGGATTCAGTTCCTAATAGAACTGTTATCAATGAGGGTACTGCGAAGGGGGTCCTAGTGCATTTAAAGATCCCATTTGAGCTACGGAAGGCGATCAAGCACCACAGCCGCACAACTAGACAACCGCCTAATATATCAATCCTATTCTTATGCTGAACGTTAAGCAGAAAGGATCGATTCACACTTTATAGTCTCTGGCATGACTCGGTCGGGGTTTGAACCCAAGACCTTCCGCATTGAAGGCGAACTCTCTACCACAAGGCCACCAATCGGTAAAAACGAAGTCACAAAATTATATATTTCAAGCGAAGGTAGAAAGTTTCAGGTATGTGTAAAAAAACAACACTAGATCATAAAATACCGCGTTCACACTTGATGACAAAGGTAGCCGCTAGTACAAGTTCCGTTGTATTTTGCTTTCACTTTATTTCATTAAATTGTTATATATAACATTTATTTTTCATTTATTTTGATCTTTATAATAGTGCGCTATTTTGCAAAGAAATGTTATCGGCGAAAATGAGGATTGGAAAAATACGATTTTATAAACTCGCTAAATTAGATACACAGAGAAATTACGTATCGTTATACGCAATACCTTTACCTTATGTCCAACAAATACTCGTACGAATTGTCCTGTCTGTAAATCCCACAGCCGACAGGATTTATCTGAAGATCCAGAAGCAATGTAATTTCCATTAGGGTGGAAGACTACACTCTAAAAAGAAAAAACAAGATGCGGTTATTTCAGCTGTTCTAGGACTAGCAGCAAAACCATCGAGATTTCTCATGATAACTGCCTTCATGAGCACCATTTGCGTCAGTTTAGAATCATAATAGTAAACCTTATTCCCTGCCCCACCCTGGCATGAAAAGAGCTATAAGCAGACCAAAAATTCTTTTATAAAGGAACATATCTGTTTTATGCGAATAGATTATTTATTGAAGATGCTCAAGTAGTATGTCCTTCATTGCCACTAGTCAAACATAAATATTATAAGCCAAGCTAGTAAAAACAAAGCAACCTACGTCGACGCTCTCATTATGACCTGCAAATACTCGTAGCGGGAACGCGTACTCAGTATTCCACAGACGCAGCGTTTTATCCAAAGATGCAGACATAAAATAACATCCCAAAGGACTTGCACTGACATCCACACAGCGTGGTTGTGACCTCTGTAATCGACTAAACAACTGCGCATGTCTGTATTCCACAAACGAACTAAAATAAAAGACGTTAAATTTTCAAGCATAAGAAACCGGTTAATAAGAAACTGTAGATCAACTAAAAATCAACCGAAATTAAAAAATTTGAAACCCGTGAAAAAAAGTCGTAATAAAAGACTATTGTTGATAACTACTAAGACATTTCAAATTTCCGAAAAAAAACGGTATTACATATTATATACATATTATTACTTTAAACATGCCTAGTACTTTTTTTCCCTATCAAAACCTCTGACGCAATTTCGGCCTGCAAGCAAAATGAAATGCAAGTAAAGTGCTCTTACATTGAAAGTAAATAAAATCCATGTTTCCTTAGGTCAATCATGTTTAGAAGATTTTCTTACGAATTCTTTCTATCCTTATCCTACCTCTCTTAGGAAAATTCTTAGGTTAGGTTACATAAATTTTCTTTTAACACTGGAACTTTTAATCAGTCTAGACGAACAAATTTATAAGTTTTTGTGCGAGAACGTATTTTGGGTTATGACTGACTGGTATATTTCGCGACAAAATGTTTCGTGAATTAGATAAAAAAATCATGAAATTTCGTGAAAAAACTTCTTCCGGCAAAAATTACTTCTGTTAAGGTATTATAAAACCACTGATTATAATCGGCTGAGTATAATTACATGATTTCGTATATAGAAACACAACTTATTGCCCATTCTATAAACACAAATATAAAGATGATAATTAGATCACTTACCAGACTTATCTTGAGACGCAGATAAAAGAAGGTGATTATCTGGCAGAAATTCAGTTTGGTATACCGAACCAGAATGTCCTCTTAATACACGACAATCTTTAGGTGTGTTAATGTTTGTGCTCTCGACTGACTTTTCATCTAAAAGATAAAATGATGCATTCAGTTAAAAAACAAGACATTTGCTACATATTCAGCTTTGATTGCTTATTTAACCTTTTCTTTTTGTCAGTTATCTAAAAATTTCCATTGTGGTTTTATTGTCGTTTATTCGTTGCATCGAAGTATATTGAAATGGGATGAAAAACAAATTCATTTTAATGCTGTTTCAATTTAATGAAACTGTATACATAAAACTCCAAAGGCCTGGAAGTACTGATTTAAAGTTTTTTTGGTCAATTATTTTGTTCTTTATTGTTATTTGAAAAATTCAGAATTTATCAATTTATCAACAGTTATGATAATTCTTTAAATCATATGACCAGTGTTTTACAAAAGGAAGGTGGTATAATTAGAAGGTGGTATAATTAGAAAAAAATAAGCTCAAATTAACATTTTAAGCTACCATTTTTCTTGACAATTGGCAATACCGCTTTATAATGGCCGTCGTCAAGAGTGCTAAGCCAATCAGAATGCTCAAAAACCTGTATTGCCCAGACGGTAAACAAAATCATATATTTTAAAAATATTTAAATAGGCTGCGCTCTTAATGTTGCTTTTAAAGAATAAAGAGTTTGGAAATCTTACTACCAAGAAAAAAAGATTTAGTGGTTGGTTAAATCATGGATGCAAAAAATGTAAGTAGAGAATTTTTTGTTGTTAGTATTTTTCAGATGTCTTTAATCTTGATTAAAATTTAGATGTGACTTTTTTTTTAGAAGGTAAATATACCAGTATTTTAGTACACAGGAAGCTAAACCTACCTTCAACTGAAGAGAAATCCACTTTATGTTTAGACATCAGGTTCCATAATCGCACAGAGGAATCTTCAAATCCAGCAGCTAAAATTTCATCATTATGAGAAAACGTTGAGCATGTCACCCTACAAAATGTAAAACAAACATGACATTAGTGGAAACTTTTAGAATGTGAAATAAAGAATAAAAACGTAATTTTTATGATCTACCCTAAATGCCCTCTTAGGCCCTTATATTAAGCATCCTTTCACATTAGTGCAGGATGAGTTTATTTAAACGCAAAATTGGAACCAAAAGGGGCAATAATTTGAACATTTGATATTCCTAGATTAAGGTTATATGATTTAAATTTAAAATTTACCCATGGTATGCATTTACAAAAGAATATAAACAAATCGAGGGCTTTAAGATCTTTGAAGATTTTTGAAGTTCTGTAATAGAATTTTGCAAGTTTTTAACAGTAAGCTGTTCTGCATCACTCCAAGTGGAAAAAGATTTTTCAATGAAATCCTCTTCTGTATCGCTGTCCGCTAGGTAAGCAATTGATTTATTGCTATATAAAATGTTTGATGTTTTCACAGTAAAATGTCTGTTTAGAGTTTGCAAAACCAAAGTGTAGTTCCCATGTCTAAGATGCTGCAATAAATACAAGTAAACAGAATGCGATAACTTCAAGTTGATTTTATTGCTTCGAAGTTCATTAACACTAGGATATAACACGATTTGAGAAACAAGTGTAATTTTTGAAATGAACTGCGTAATTTCCTTTTCGTGTTCTTCATGGTCATGATGAAATTTATTATAGAAAGATTGTGCTGTAGGAAAATCAGGTTTCGCAATTAAATCCAGGTAAAAATGTATAAATATTGGAAATAAAATCGATGACAGTTCTCTTTTATATGAAGCATTGCATGCGGCCAGAAATATTTTCAGACTTAGATATTGTTCTTCATAAGCACTTGCATCGGTCATCATAGACGCATAAGACACTGCATTTCTTCCACCAGTCTGCATACTATCCATTCCTAACATCTCAAAATATTCTCTTGGTGGAACACTGCTCCCTTGGGGTTCACTTTCAATGTTTATATCAAAATCTCGAGTATCGATAGCTAAATCTTTTTCTGTTTTAATAACTATATTTGCATCAAGGTTATAATCCCAAGGTGTTATGTTTAATGCATTTAAGGATCCCAAACCAGAACTTGTACTTGGTTGACTTCGGTTCGAAAATGATCGTTGCTGCTTATACCATGAAACTAATTCATTGACTTCTTCAGTTCTCTTGCGTTTGTAGCTTGATAGATATTTATTCATTTTAATTGACTATTTTCATGGTAAATAACTAAAAAGTATTAACACAGAGTGTAATTGAACATGAAGATGTGCACCTGAAATCAGAATAAAATTGCATAAAAAACATGAAAATCTCAGGCCAATCGATGCAAAAATGTTTACACCTAATGCAAGATACATTAAATATATATAAAACAATTCAAAAAGCCAAGTAAAAAATACTACACCAAGAAAAGGGTAATTTTTGAAAATTAAATAAAGTGTGTACCATAAAAAGCTAAGGTATAAAAACAATTTTTTTTGAGGAGAAATTCCAACTTTTGGAGAACTGAAAATTTAGGATGATTTGCAGGAAATTTTAGACGTAAAAGTACTCCCATGGAATAAAAATTAACCTAAAGAAAGTTAAGGCAGCCCTATAATCACTAAAAGACGGAACAAAATTTTCACCAAAACCGATTTAGAGGCACTTAAATTAAACATTCACCTCAACTAATAACTTCCTATTTATTGACAACTTTGACTTTTAAATAAAGAGCCAGAAGGGAAAAGCTAAAAATACTTGTATGTGTCAAGATTTATTTTTTGAAAAGTGTACAGCAAAAGTTATTTTAATGCTACTTTGAAAGTCAAGTAAATTTCACTAGTAACAAATAAATATATAATTCATGTTACACAGATATATTCCTTTTTTTTAAAAAATGTTATGGCAATTTTAACATATATACAAAAAACAGAAATTTAACTTTAAAGATGTGTTATTCCCTACTTCAGTCACTTCACATGCATCATATTGAATGTGTTTCTTCTATATGTACTTATTTCGGATTTAATCTGATTTAGATAGAGCATCAAAAGTCAAATTTTAAAGACTTTGTTGATTTATATAAATGAAAAATTTCCCTTTGTTGATCATTTTGTTAATGAGCAATGTAATGACGTCAAATTTTGATGTTTGCCGCTATATGCGAAAGCTTTTGTATATTCAAAATGGTGATTGGATTTGCAAGTAGCCTGTTTAATCTTGTTTGTTTTATCTAGTACTCTCTAATAACTACAAAACAGGCATAAAGGGTTATTTTTTCTAGAATTCTGTTTTTTAGATTAAAACGGGCCTCCCACTGCTGAAAACCTTCCTTATATCCAAAATCTACAGTACCGTGAAAAGGTTTGTTAACATCGTGGTTCATGTTTATTTCCTGTTACGCACGAACCACGATAGCCCACGATGCGTATTTTTTAACAATCGTGGACCTCACGATCATGTTTCGTGGACTACACGAACAAAAATTAAACATTATACCGTGGCGTCCACGATAGATAACTTCTATTGTAAAACAACAAAGACCGTATTAGTTTATCAATTAAATCAAAAACCGACAGCAAAAAAATAAATTAACACTTGTTGTTTTAATTCGTTGTCATAAAGCTAGCTATATAACAGATTTTAATTGTTCGTGAATCAAAATGCGATGTAAAAAAGCATTTCTATCGCCGCTTTTCGTTTATAAACTTTTAAAATGCGATCTAAAAAAACATTTCTGTCTCAGCTTTTCGTTTTTAAATTTTTAAAATGCAATGTAAAAAAACATTTCTATCGCCGTTCTTCTTTCTTAAACTTTTAAAACGCGATCTAAAACAGCATTTCTATCACCGCTTTTCAGTCTTAAACTTTTAAAATGCAATCTAAGAAAGCATTTCTATCGCCGCTTTTCGTTCATAAACTTTTAAAATGCGATCTAAAAAAACATTTCTATCGCCGCTTTTCGTTTATAAACTTTTAAAATGCGATCTTAAAAAACATTTCTATCACCGCTTTTCGTTTTTAAACTTTTAAAATGCAATCTAAAAAAACATTTCTATCGCCGCTTTTCGTTTTTAAACTTTTAAAATGCGATCTAAAAAAACATTTTTTTTGAAAAGAAAAAAAATTAAATTATACTGGCTATAAAAATAAAAAAAGGAGATCGCGAAAATAATCGTGGGACACACGATCCTTCGTGGAGATAATAATATTAGCGTGGTGGCCATGTTTGAATGTTTGTTATACATAAAGACCACAATTTTATCGTGGTTCGTGTGCACCACGCTCGTTACACGAACACGATGTTAACAAACCTTTTCACAGTACTGTATCTGGTGTGGATAATGAATTTAATAATTGTCAGCTTCTTACTGATCTAGTATCTTAAAAAAACAACAACACTTTATTCAAATTTACCTTTTCTTATCACATTGCCCATGTTGTTTTATTAATTGCTAATGTTTCCAGAAAAAACACAATATTAGAAAGACAAATGTATTTCATTTAACGACTTTGTGATGTTAATATAAAGCGATGTTTGGCGAAAAGGGGTGAGGATGCTGGGCAAGCAAAATGACACAAAACTCTCCTGCGCGTGTACCCAATTTAATAACACTCTCCGTGACACCTATCCTAATCTCATAAAGCGTATTTGTTTTCAACAACTGTCCTTCGTTGTTCCCTTCTCACAATTTTTTACAACTGTCCTTCGTTGTTTTCTTTTCTCTCTCTTTTTTACAACAGTCCTTCGTTGTTTTCTTTTCTCTCTCTTTTTTACAACAGTCCTTCGTTGTTTTCTTTTCTCTCTTTTTTACAACAGTCCTTCGTTGTTTTCTTTTCTCTCTCTTTTGTTTCCTTTCTCTCTTTTTTATTACAACTTTTGTTGTTTCCTTTATCTCTCTTTTTTGCAACTTTTGTATTTTCCTTTATCTCTCTTTTTTACAACTTCTCATTGTTTCATTTCTCTCTTTTTTAAAACTATTCGTGTAAAATTGCCCTTATCTCATGAGTACGCACACACCACAAAACGAAGGCTGACGAAGTATTCACTCTCCTAGGTAACAACTACCTGTTGTACCTTCCTTTCCTTTAACCGTCTCATTGTTTATTACGCTATGTTATAACATACACCTGAGCTTAACACACCGTATCCTTGCTGGGGTACACGCACGATGACACACCATAAACAGTACACTCACAAATGCTGCCCAACATGAACACCAAAAAAAACAAAAAAAAAACATTAGAGCTTGAGGTAGGCCAATTGCTTCCACCACTGGACAAAAACCTTGGTGATTCATAAAGCCAAATCGAATCAATGCAAGGAAACCGTGTAGCTAAAGCAATTGGACAGGACGGCCGGTGAAGATTCATGTCCATGCTGACCCACTCGATGAAGTGACCATGATACCAACGGACGCCAAGATCCAGTAGTGATAAGGTTGAACATAAAAAAAAGAAAATAGTGTTAAAATGCATTGGGTGGGTGGGTGGGGAAATCTTTCGTTGTTTTTTGAAGACAATGTTGTCAGCTTAGGTCAGAGGCCAATGTGATGTGAAATTCTTAATTTATAGGCCATTGGTAACAGAGGCTAGGCTCATTGGCCTGGTTAATTGAGACAATACCCAATGTGGGTAAACAAAACATCATGCACCAATTTTGAAGCTCAATATATGTTTTTATATTTTAGTTCACCCAACCAGCTAGCAACCCAACTGGAAACTGCAATTAACATGAGCTAAACTGTGTTTAGCTCCATTTAATTGCTAATGTTTCCAGAAAAAACACAATATTAGAAAGACAAATGTATTTCATTTAACGACTTTGTGATGTTAATATAAAGCGATGTTTGGCGAAAAGGGGTGAGGATGCTGGGCAAGCAAAATGACACAAAACTCTCCTGCGCGTGTACCCAATTTAATAACACTCTCCGTGACACCTATCCTAATCTCATAAAGCGTATTTGTTTTCAACAACTGTCCTTCGTTGTTCCCTTCTCACAATTTTTTACAACTGTCCTTCGTTGTTTTCTTTTCTCTCTCTTTTTTACAACAGTCCTTCGTTGTTTTCTTTTCTCTCTCTTTTTTACAACAGTCCTTCGTTGTTTTCTTTTCTCTCTTTTTTACAACAGTCCTTCGTTGTTTTCTTTTCTCTCTCTTTTGTTTCCTTTCTCTCTTTTTTATTACAACTTTTGTTGTTTCCTTTATCTCTCTTTTTTGCAACTTTTGTATTTTCCTTTATCTCTCTTTTTTACAACTTCTCATTGTTTCATTTCTCTCTTTTTTAAAACTATTCGTGTAAAATTGCCCTTATCTCATGAGTACGCACACACCACAAAACGAAGGCTGACGAAGGCAGCCCAGCATCCCCAAATTTCCCCAAATTCTAATGTCCTACCACATAACATTGCTTGTGTGTACAATATACAACAAGATAACAGTTTTCACAAATATCAATCCGGGCACAAATAGAACCCTGTCTTAAAAATATGTACAACTTCATCACAGGGAAAATGTCATAACAATGACACCCATAACGTCCGAACACAACTACGACAGCATCATGGAAATGCAACACAAGAACAAATATCACAGTAATACAGGAATTGTATCCCAAAATTTAGTAACACCACTGAGGCATGCGAAACAGATGGTCACATCAAACTTACATTCTAGCAGTGAAAAGAAGCAAAGTTAAAGGCAAGCAAGATCAAATGTGAAATGTGTGATCCCCTATAGTATTGACTAAACACCGCCCATACCACCATGAATGTTGGCAATAGAGGAAGCTTATGTAATGCAAGCATGATCAAATGTGGAATATGCATACCCTTTTTCTTAGAGAACAGAACCCTAAAGTAAAATTAATGAAAATCGAAAGCTGGACCATATGAAAACTCCAACTCACTGCACTCAATGTGCTTCCCTTCATTTTAAAAGAAACCCCTTGCCACCAAGGATGTGTGTTAAATGTAAATAGCAGTTCCAAATAGAAGCCTGACCTTATTTATTAATTACTCTGGGGCAAATTTGAACATAGCCATAGAAAAAGAATCACCTGAGAATCACCTTGTCATCACGGATGTATGCCTAATATAAAGGGAATACCTAAAATCGGAAGCCTAACCGTATTTATACCCCCAACCATTCTAAATTAAGGGCCCTGACAATAAAAGCATTTCCAGATTTCCAAAACTGCACAAAATATAAAGTCTGATCGAACAATTTTGGGTAACATTCGAAAATGCGGCTATGTGAAATGCTTATAAATTGATCCTAAAGACTGTACACATATTGCAAAAATAAAATTAAAAAATTCCATGTTAAAGTGGGGTAGGATCGCCTAAGTAGAAATTGCCAATGAGAAGATACCTGATCTTCTCATCTAAACTAGTAAACGGTTGAAAGCAACGCAGAATTCTATTATAGGCGTTTAATAAGGTTCCTTTGCGCCCAGGAGTCGAGTTAAATTTTTTCTCAACTCAGGAGTGTTTGACGAGGCTGAACTCTCTGGTTTTACGGTAGTCCAACTACATTTTGCCGCATTTCGCTGATTGTTGCGCGATGCCTTGTTTTCTGTCGTAAAATAGTCGACTTCGGCGGCCGCCGAAGTGTGGACTTTGACCCTCTTAAACAAAAGAATTTTGACGTCAAGAAGAATCGCGCCGAAGTGTGGACTTTGGACTCTTGTAAAACAAAGAATATGTGACGTCAAGAAGAATCTCGCCAGAAGTCGTCGAAATTTACGGTAAAGAAAGATTGAAATTAGGGATAATTTACTCTACCTATTGTTATTGCCTCCCGGTAGCCGGTCGGTTTGATACGGTCGGATTCAACATGTCTAAAGGCTAAGAAAGTTTTGTATTGACTTGCAGCAAGTAAATGGAAGGTTTGAATATATGATTGGGGAATGAAGTTGAGCAAGGTTGCTAAGAAGAAACATTACTGGAAAACATTTATTCTCTGTGTCGCCTGTGATTGCAGAAGAAAAGCAGTTTGGCAGAAAAAGCAGGCTTTGAGTTAACAAAATCAGAGCATTAACTTTTAATGACTACGTTTTCAGGTACATCTGTTTACTTTGTGCTAGCAAGTGTGAACATGAAACTGTTTATAGTTTCACTCTCAACAAATCTAAAAAGCTCTGTGTCGAATTCAAAGTGCTTGTGTTGTCTTGGGGTTATTTAAGTAACAAGACATTTGATAGCAATACAATAAATCGAATAGCTGCATAACAACTTTGTATGTTTACTTTTGTAGATTCAAAGCTTCTGGCAATAGACACTTTCTAAACGATTTCTTAACATGCCACAAGGCCACGGACGAGAACACTAGTTTTGGGAGGATGACTTCGACAAGACTTGATGATGTTTTCGTTTAAAAGCTCTAATCTCATATCGAAATAATGCCTGGGAACGGTGTTAATTATAAAATTAGGAAAAAAGCATGGTTTTAATTAATGGGTGAAATGACAAAAGTTGTTCACATTTCACTAAAGAAGTTGTCATGCTGATAGGCATGGAAAATGTTTGTGGTTCTACCAACATGTCGAAAATTACTTAGCACATATACGTAAAAAGCATGGTTTTAATTAATGGGTGAAATGACAAAAGTTGTTCACATTTTCACTAAAGAAGTTGTCATGCTGATAGGCATGGAAAATGTTTGTGGTTCTACCAACATGCCGAAAATTACTTAGCACATATACGTAAAAAGCATGGTTTTAATTAATTGGTGAAATGACAAAAGTTGTTCACATTTTCACTAAAGAAGTTGTCATGCTGATAGGCATTGAAAATGTTTGTGGTTCTACCAACATGCCGAAAATTACTTAGCACATATACGTAAAAAGCATGGTTTTAATTAATTGGTGAAATGACAAAAGTTGTTCACATTTTCACTAAAGAAGTTGTCATGCTGATAGGCATGGAAAATGTTTGTGGTTCTACCAACATGCCGAAAATTACTTAGCACATATACGTATACAACCCTATACAGATGGACAAAATGTGTAATAATGTAGTTAACGATATCTGTTTTCAAATGATTTTGTTTTGTTAAAAATTCAAGTATTTATAGTAATTATCGCATAACAGCTAGGTATTTTCAAGTTTGATTCAACATTTTAAAGTCTGAGCCAAAAACGGTTACCGAAAAATAAAACAGTGTGTTTCCTGGTAGGCTAAGGGCTAAATATTTTTGACTGAATGTTGTGCTAAATCAGTGTTCATTCACTTGTTGTGGTAGGTTGTGTTGTTTTTAATTAGCTATTGCTGCTTTAAAAACCAAATTTTATATAGCGGCCTTTACCTGTACAAAATCTGATATAATTTTGCCATTTTTATTTGATTTGTCTGTTGTTGTTTATGGTGTACTATGATCTAATAATACAAATAAAACCTATTTACATATGCATTTTGTGTTGTTGTTTTTGCTTATTTCTCTATGAGTCTCCTTTTTCATGTGATTAAATGTTTTAAATAGATGAAATATGAAAAGTTTGTATTAGCAATAGATACCGTTTTGCATGTCTTTTACAGAATCTAGTTTCTCAAAATTTATAGTCTCAATATTGGCCAAAGCTATTATATTCACCCATAACTTACGAAAACAAGCCTGCAAATATTTTTCTGGATGTGGAAGAAAGAAGTTTTTCTGGCTAGCTAATTTTAGTCTTAATTCTTTTGAAAACATTTGGCTGTAATTTAAAAATGTATTATAAGATTGCAAAGTGAAAACACGAGGCCAAAATTTCACGCAGAGAAGATTGCAAAGTGAAAAACACGAGGCCAAAATTTCACGCAGATAAAGTTTACTATATACAGGTTGGAGCAGGATCGTATCATGATAGTCTATCGCGGTGAATGAACAGAAACAACACTGTACATAACATAACGAGTTATCATAATGGCAACCTGGCTACAAGGTTGGCGTTACTTGTATAAAAGCCATAAGGGCTCCAGGGTGGTTAAAAAGTGACAGTTTCTGGGCTCCTAACATGATAATAAAATATAGCATGAAACAAACCGACCTGGCTACATGCAATATCTGTGCTGAAGAAATATCCGAAGGTTTTTGCTAGAGTCATTGGATGCGTTGCCATTATAGTAATTGAAGCCAAAAGATGGAGTTGATGATAGGTTGCAGTGGGATAGATGCTTCTTGAAAACGTGGAGCTAGCTAGCTTACTAAATTGAAATCTTTCGTTGTTTTTTGAAGACAATGTTGTCAGCTTAGGTCAGAGGCCAATGTGATGTGAAATTCTTAATTTATAGGCCATTGGTAACAGAGGCTAGGCTCATTGGCCTGGTTAATTGAGACAATACCCAATGTGGGTAAACAAAACATCATGCACCAATTTTGAAGCTCAATATATGTTTTTATATTTTAGTTCACCCAACCAGCTAGCAACCCAACTGGAAACTGCAATTAACATGAGCTAAACTGTGTTTAGCTCCATAAAAAGATGCAGTTATAATGGCGGATTTGCTTTTGGTAATACAAGTGCGAGGGAAAAACACCATAATGTTTTGAGCCTTTAAAAAAAACAATTCAAATTTTATCCATTGCAAAATATACAAGGACAAAGAAAAAATGACTCAGCTGTTTTTTCCAGAACTAACAAAAGCAACAACAATTCAACCAACAACACAACCATTTTAGCCCATATAACTTTCTTCACTGATGGTCTTTACCTAAACTTGTTTCGTGCATTAGCAGGGGTCCCAGGGCAAAAACACAGATTTTATTTATGATTTTATGCCAATTTACACCCTATTTTTATGCTATTTTATGCCCTTTACTTCTAATTTCATGCCATTTTTTATGAAAATTTAGCTAATTTTATTCCAATTTTATGCCAATGCCTAATTTTGATAACTGTATGGTTCAATGGTCCTTACTAACTTCTCACAGATTTGACAAATCTCCTACAAAAACTGGATAACCCTTGGAAAACTGGTTAAAGACATAAAAAGTGCTTTGAATTTGCTTTGACAGTCTATACTGTTACTACCAAGGGTCATTGCTAAACAATGGGTTAAATCAATCAAGTCTAAGGGTTTGCCTCTAAAATTTGTTTCTGGTATTTATCAACCATCTGCAAAGCTTGTAACATTTTTGCCTTTGTTACTAAATTTTCTTGGCTTAGGAATAAACTGCCTTGACTAAGACTTAACTTGCCATCTTCGGAACTAGTTGCAAATGCCCTCCGGTTGATAAGATCTTTTTTTGACCCAGATACATGACACTTTGCATGTGATTTTACTTGAGATAACCCACTGTTGTCAATTTTGAATGCTTTAACACAAATTTTATGATAAGCTGAAAATTTATCATTTTTAACAAAACTGAGCCAAGGATAGCTTTTTCCCCACTCTGGACGGTGTTTAATCAATCACTATTGTAATTACACCTTAAAAAAAGTTGTTCTACTACTCTTTTCTCGACTTAAACAATTGCTACATAAAACTCTGGGAAATGTCATAAGAATAATAAATGCTAAGTAAAGAGCAAACAAAATTAAAAATAACTGCATAAACAAAATTTTGGAGAACACATGTATATACAAAAATTATGATTTTTTATGCCAACAAATCAACTTAATGCTAATTTTATGATTTTTGAGAAAAAATTGCTCATTTTATGATTTTTTATGATTTTATGCCAGCTGGGACCCCTGCATTAGTCGAGATTCGAGTTTGCATCTTTTTGCGTTCAGTAAAATAAGATTAAAGAAAAGCTCTAACTATTGAAGTGAAGAGGACAGATGTCACGAAAAGGATTAGTGCCCCAACATCAAAAGGGAAAAAGAGCCCTAGGGAAGAGGTTGACGGCTTGTCACTACAAACAGCAACATGCATATAAAAAGGCTTATAAGGAAGATATATCATTATATCATATATTTTTTCCGATTTAGAACTTTTAGCCACAATATTCTTAAAAGTGTACTGAACAAGCTTTTTTTATAAGAACCAGTAGTCTGTTTTGCAGCTGGTTGGTCTTTTTTTCAGGGTATTTTTCAGTCCCGTAGTAAAACCATAACTTCCAACCCCATTCCCAGCACCTGTTGCAGGCCTATCAATAAGGGGAGGGCGATTGGTCTTGCTCACGCAAAGACTCGCCCAATTCTGAGAAATGAGAAACTAGCTGAGCCATTAATTGCTCCCCAAATTCCACAAAAACTTTGGCTGAGCAATATCAATTCATCTCATATGGAAATCAATGTTATCTTTCTTATTATTTACAGTAAAAAATAACCAAAATATATAAAAAAAGATAAAATAAAATGACAAAAAAGACTTTGTGATAAAATATGCGTTTATAAACTTATTTTATTTATTCAGATTGCTCGCCTATTCTAGATTATTGTAACCTTGGGCGAGCGATTTACTGCTCGGACGTTATTTTCTTATTGATAGGCTTGCTGTTGTATCTTTTTTTACATTCGGACAGAGAGATGTTTGGTCGCAATCCTGATATGAAAAGGAGACATAGGTGCTGGGAACGAAGTTGCATAACTTTAAAATTTGGTTTAATTTTGTCCTTACTTATGGAATGTGTTCTTGAACAGTGTCCTAATGCCAATATGAATATTACTTCACAGTCATTATGTATCAGAAACGACCACAAGTAAAAATTATTTAGAGAAAATTGCACAGGAATTCATATCCTAGAATGTTATGGCTTGTTATGACTCATGTTCTTATAAAAAAGACATGCGTATATTCCATGTTGTTTCAAGTACCCTGTTATCAGTATATAATATTTTTCTCCTCTATGCCTTTTCTTGCCTTCTTCTTTACAAGAAGCACTGGACCTAAGAGAACAAGTAAAATTTCAAGCAATTTTGAAATTTGACAATCTTTGTTAGTGCAAGTAACAGTCATTTCTAAATTTTCAAAAGTTCAGCTTTATACACAACCTATGTTGTCTTATGTCAGTGCAGGAAAATATGTCGCTTTTGATCTATAAATTATTTTTATTCAAAAAGAATAGATAGCTGCATGCCTTGAACATACAAACACTCTCTTTAAAAATAGAGTGGGTTATTTAATTATTCTGCAAAAGTGCTGAGCAATCTTGATTGTTTCATAATTTGGTATATATACGTCATTTGTTTACATTTTCTTGCATCTGTTGAACTAGATCGTTCCAGCAAGGAAAGTCGCTATAACTGCAGAAGGTATATAGCATATTTTTAATGGTGCCATAGCTTAGTGGTTATAACTTTCGTACTTTGTGCGGGAGCGGAGACCAGGACTCGATTCCTCTTGGTGGCAATTCAATATGGGCGAGTAAATGTTACCATAGCCCCGGGTGTAACATGAGGGTTCCGACTTGCCGGAAACGCCGCATATGTGCGGGCGTTTTTTAAGGTTTTTTTGAGGTTTTCGTATGTAACCGCCCAGAAAAGCCTGGGCCCGTTCGAAATCAACGGAATTGCGCCCGAAATGCTATGCACGCTAGGCTCATTGTTCTCATTTAAATTTTGTCGCGAAGAAGGAAGGTGCTATTTTGTCGTTTACTCTCAGTTTATTATTTGTGGGATTTTATTACAGCTATATTTATCGGATAAATGATATAAAAAACAGTTTTTTCAGAACTTCCACTGTTGAGGATTGACTATTAGTCTACCGTTATGTTTATGTTTGGTATTGGGTACCTTAACCATGCCGTTATGTGCTGATATGCAAATGCGCTATAATGGCGCGGTAGCTGTACTGTAAAGTATCTACGGACTTCGTTAATTCGGCGATTCGGTTTGACTTCAAAACAATTTTTTTGGAGGTGAAAAGTTTCCATATTTTAGGTGAAGAGAGTGCAGAGCTAGACACATTTTGGAGTTTTAAGAACAATGTTAGAAAGTTTGAGCACAGATAATTTTTTGGAGCAAAATCTAGATAGCTAAGCATCATTTCCAGACAGATTTTTATTGTGGTTACCTTTCGTTAGCTAATTATTCTTTCATTTCCACATTTTTTAGCATTCTTCCCCCTACGAACTAAGTTTGTTTTCACCCTGCAAAATTTTAAAAATGGCGGATGTAGCACAAATGTGATTCGTCAATTAAGCAAAATGTCAATCATCACTATGGCAACAAAGCTGAACCGAATCGCCGAATACACAGAAGACAGACATTTATGCTAATATAAATATACGCCTTCTTATTTCGTTTACTAACCCTCCATCATAACCAGAGATTTACGTCTAACATCCACTACCACTGCTCGACATTGAAAGAATGAATTATACATCATGGTATGAAATGTTAAAAAAATGTTGTTTCGGGTTTCCCCGGGCGAAACTTGGAGTTTTTTTAAAAACGCCGGAAGTCGCCGACAGCCCCGCGGATTTTGTGGCGAGTCGGCACTCTCGTGGTGTAACCTAAGCCATGTGAGGGAAATTGGGGATGTGTAGCTCAAAATGAGCATTAAATACTCCCCATCTAAGCCATGGCATGGAAATAATAGACATGGTATATTCAGGGTCCCTCAATATTTGTGAGGTTAGTCATGTAAAATATGCACATCTATCTTTCAAAAAATTGCATAAAGAATGCATACTTTCTAGGTTAAATTAATGATGGATACACCTTTACGATAATTCATGAAAACTAACACTCCATCGCAGCTTTTTTTGCGATCGGAGGAGGTAAACATCACACTTTTGGAAGAGTTTATTAAGGAGAAAACACGTTCTTTCGTGATAAATTTTCTTGCCGTCTTTTGTTTTTAATGAAAAGTACATGTAAGTTGTATCTTATCATTTTTAACGTTTCCTGAAAATTTGAAAGAAATTGATACGACGGAAGTTAAAAAACTGGAGAAAACACGCTTTCGTCTCTAACAAACTCTCATAAAAACACGTTTTTTTACCTCCTTTTTTCCGATATTGTAAAACGATGGAGAGCCGTAGGAACGCATGTCATCATCATCATCATTCTCGGCTTAACGTCCGTTTTCCATGCTAGCATGGGTTGGACGGGGTATATTAATGACCCTCTTCCATTCTGATCTAGACTGTGTTAGATCTAAACTCAACTTCCTCTGTATCAAGTCTGTCCTTATAACCTCCTGTCAAGTCTTTCTCGGTCTGCCTCTGGGCTTTGCCCCAGGAACTATCAAGTCTCTACACTTTCTTACCCAATTATCCTCCTCCATTCTTTCCAAGTGCCCCAGCCAATTCAATCTTCTTATCTGGATAACATCTTTAATTCTACGGATACTTAGCCTGCTTCTTAGCTCATCTGAACTCTTTCTGTCTCTCAGACTGGCGTTACACATCCACCTAACCATTCTCATATCATTCCTTTCTAAACGGTCAAGATCTTCCTGCTTCACTGCCCATGTCTCACTACCGTACAACATAACACTTCTTACACAGGCCTCATACAACCTACCTTTTACCTCAATTGACAAGACTCTGCTAGTCAACAAAGGAGTAACTCTCTGAACTTTTTCCAAGCAGAACCTATCCTGCAAGTAACACTTCTTCCAACACCCCCTTCACTGCCCAACATATCACCTAAGTAACAGAAGTTCTCAACTATCTCTAACGAGCCACTGTTGTACATCATTAAAGCTGGAAATACTTCATTCTCTATAATCTCACCTTTGCAACGCTTGCATACAAACTGAATGTCAGCTCTTAACCTTCCACCAATACTACTGCACTTCTTATGTACCCAATGCTTGCAAGTCTGACAAAAAATTGAGTTACTACCAACCCCTTTCCTGCAAACTCCACAAGGCCACTTTCCAACTACAAGGTCACACTTGGCTGCAATGCTACTAATCATGACTTTAGACTTTGCTGTGTTCACCCTTAGCCCTTTCTCTTCTAGTCCTTTCTTCCACTTCTCAAACTTTTCAACTAATTCTTCCATCGACTCTGCTATGAGAACCAAATCATCTGCATACAATAACTCCCATGGACAACCTGTTCTGAACTCCATCGACAGCGCTTCTAAGACTAGAACAAACAACAAAGGACTAAGTACAGAACCCTGATGTACACCAACATTTACACTAAATTCATCACTAAGTGAATCTTTAATCCTGACACGACTTCTAGCATTGCTGTACATCCATCTATCTATCTATCTATCTATCAAAAGCTTTCTCTAAATCTACAAAGGCAAAATAGAGATTCTTTCTCTTTCCTAAATACTTTTCCTGAAGCTGTCTGAGTAAAAATATTGCATCTGGCTTTGTATGTACAATTTGTATGGCATGTACAATTGAATTATGGTAATCGTGTATTGTTCAAAATAATTATTAAATTTTGTAATAGTTTAACATTATCTACGATATGAGAAAAAGGTGGGAGGTAGCTAGCTAGAGAGCTAAAGTTGTTTTAAAGTGAGGTAAGCTTTTTAGGATAGATAAACAAAGGAATAGAGTATAGCTAGCTAGGTTGTTTAACCAGTACTTATCAGGCTATAACGGACTATAGCTATATAACTCAGTAGTTATAGGGACATAAGAGAAATCACTGCCTGCAAAGTTGTAGCACACAGAGCAATAAAGAAAATGTTGTTTAAACCAGCAGCATTCATGAACTGTCGGAATCCTCATTTGGACGAAGCCTATCAGCATTATGTTTTCGTGTACACATCTGCGCGATATTCTCCTTGTTCTGCAAATTACACGTAAAAAGCATATGTGTTGCCGTGGTACCGGTCTTAGTTGTTCAGACAATTTGTAAGTATGTTGTTAATTTTATACAAATTGATTTAAGGCAAAGTTGCTCATTTCGAAAATGGCTGCTCATGGATTCGATTTTTACTTCTCTTTTATTTTTATTTTACCATGTATATATATATATATAGTTACATTTTATATTTCTTTGTTGTGTTAAAATTAGCCATAGTTATAGACCTTTTTGAATGTTTACATTTTCCGCGGTAAGCCCCTTCTGGCTCTAACAACTGCGTGGCAGCAGGCAGAAAGATGCGGAAACATGCTGAAGAAAAGTCTTTTTGTGATTCAAATGAACAATTTGTTAAACAGTTTCTCCAAAAACTAAAGGATTTTACAACTGACAAGATCAATATTGGCATAAAATGGCTGACAAAGAAAGTCAAAAATCTTTTTCACGTCAAGGACAAAAATCCCCATCACAAGCATGCAAAATTTACGAGGGCATATACAGGAGGTGCAATGCAAATTAAATTGGTGAAACTAAACGAAATGTGATATTTGTTCTTGTGTTGCATTTCCATGATGCTGTCGTAGTTGTGTTCGACGTTATGGGTGTCATTGTTATGACATTGTCCCTGTGAGGAAGTTGTACATATTTTTAGAACAGGGTTCTATTTGTGCCGTGATTGATATTTGTGAAAACTGTTATCTTGTTATATATTGTAAACACAAGCAATGTTATGTGGTAGGACTTTAGAATTTGGGGATGCTGGACTGCCTTCGTCAGCCTTCGTTTTGTGGTGTGTGCGTACTCATGAGATAAGGGCAATTTTACACGAATAGTTTTAAAAAGGGGGGAGAGGAAACAAGTACAAGTTGTAAAGAAGAGAAAGGAACCAACAAGAAGTTGTAAAAAAGAGAGAAACGAAACAATGAGAAGTTGTAAAAAAGAGAGAGAAAGGAAAAAACAAAAGTTGTAAAAAAGAGAGATAAAGGAAACAACGAAAGTTGTAATAAAAAAGAGAGAAAGGAAACAACGAAAGTTAGAAACAACAAACAGTTGTAAAAAAGAGAGAGAAAGAAAACAACGAATGAACAGTTGTAAAAAAGAGAGAGAAAAGAAAACAACGAAGGAACTGTTGTAAAAAAGAGAGAGAAAAGAAAACAACGAAGGAACTGTTGTAAAAAAGAGAGAGAAAAGGAAACAACGAACAGTTGTAAAAAAATTGTGAGAAGGTAACAACAGGAAGTTGTTGAAAACCAATACTCTTTATGAGATTAGGATAGGTGTCACAGAGAGTGTTATTAAATTGGGTACACGCGCACTAGAGTTTTGTGTATTTTTGCTTGCCCAGCATCCTCACCCCTTTTTGCCAAATATCCCTTTATATTAACATCACAAAGTCGTTAATTGAAATACATTTGTCTTTCTAATACTGTGTTTTTTCTGGAAACATTAGCAATTAAATGGAGCTAAACATAGTTTAGCTCATGTAAAAAGTGCGGGCATTTTCGGACGAGTTCGGCGTTTTGAAAACAATTCAAGTATTCGCCCGAAAAAACCCGCATAGGCCCGAACAATGCCCAAAAAAGAAAAAGAAAACAGAAAACAGAAATTTACTATGTGGTAGTGAAGTTCTTAAAAGAATTGTTTTTGATGGTTTTTGATAAAGTTTACTTTATAAATAACTTATATAAACTTTATTAAAACTCCTTTCTCTTCAAGCGCCTTCTTCCCAACTATCGTCCGCATGGTATGTTACAAGGAATTGCATTTCGGAATGCTCTGGGCTGGGAACTCACCCGTATATATGTGGACGTTTGCGACTTATCGGCACCCTCTTCACATGCTTTCAATTGGAAAATTCTATTAAATGCACCAATTGACACAAGAACATGAAAGAACATTGAAGCGTCTGTATTGCCCTCAAGAGACCTACTTAAACGATCAATTAGACTCACAGCGACTCTTTCCTCTTTAGAAATGGTGTAACATAGATATCATAAGAAAAGATAATTACTGTTTTACCGTAGAGAATTACCTTTTCTTATTTTTAAATTTTTTCTTTATTACCTCTGTGTATATGTATGTTTTTAACTTGTATATAAATATTTTGTAGCATATCTGATTTCTCATTTTATTGTAACATCTATGGCACTGATGATGGTTTTCTACCAAAAAGCTTTTGCTAAATATTTTTAAAATTGTTGTTGTCATTTCATTTTATTCCATATTTCTTTGTGTTACGAACATTGTCTTTTCTTATGTAAATTTAGT
>JASGCC010000064.1:600000-859329 GCA_030067915.1 Hydractinia echinata
TTGCTTTAACCCTATTCGGTCCGGGGGGGGGGGGGATTCCGCCCCCCCTGACGGTTTTTTCTTAATAACTCCTTAACGCTAGATTACATAGCTATGATACTTACTGAGTTTCAGTATTTATCTATTAGACACCTGCACGCCAAATATTTAGGTCCCATGCCTCTCAGAGGCTTTGATATTGGCTATTACTCGAAACTACCCCTAAAAATCTCTATGAAACCTTTGAAACTGGGGAAATATAATAACTCTTGTTAGGATTATCCTTAGAACTTGAAACTTACAACACAACTTTTTTTCATCAAGAAGAATCATTTTCCATATTTTAAACACGTGATTAATCCGATTTCCCGATTTTTTCGGATTTTACCCGAAAATCGAAAAAACCCGGATTTTCCGTCAATTTTTGGTAGCTTTTCATGCCATCTATGTAAAAACAGGGAAATATGTTAAATAACGTTTATTTAGCTTTCAGAAACTTTAAACAGAAACAAAAATTCGCTCTAAAACTAAAGTAATTGAATTTTGAGCAGACGGTGGCATTTTGAAGAAATCTCAAGCTTTTGATGATGTCAAAGAAAATATGCTGACGCAAGCAAAAATTTATTGCCGCCATTTTGTTCCTTTTGTGACCTACTATACGTGTGCTAAGTTTGATTCAATTTGAACAAGCCTATGAAAAGTTATTGCCCCCCCCGGTCATAATATGTTCGAAAAACCCCGGACCGAATAGGGTTAAGAAAGTAATTACTACCTCAAAAAAAGATTTTAAAGTCATTGTTGTTATGCTTCGACTGGCTTTATGTGCAATAAACTTCTATGTTTCTAGGCAAAATTTCAAAGGATGTAGCTAGCTAGTTTAAAAAGTTTGAAATTTATTTTATTAAAAATTTGAGTTTAAAAGCAAGGTAAGTGCTTATATCAAATAAATTATGGATATCCAATATATGTAGAGAACTTTTCTGTCATTTTCAGTTATATTTGGATAACCGATATGATATTTAAGATGCCATTAACTCGACTTTCGTGTATTGTAAAAAATTTCAAACAGTTTAATGTAAAGTTTTAAGTATAGAGCTAATTTTAGCTATCCTTATTTTACAAATGACCGAGTAATTACCAAATGGCTGACAGTAGCTAGAATACAATTATACATCTTTCAATTATAGATGATTGCTTTTATGATCTTAAACATTTTGTGCTTCATCCTGCAAGGTTTGGGAACGATCGTAGTTGCAATTGCATTGGCCGTATGGGCTTCTTATGCCAACGTAGTAGATCAATGCATACAGTTGGAAAACACCTGTCGTTGCAGAGTTGATGGGGATGTGAAACTAATTACTAGTATGCATTTTAAAATATTCACTCTTCGGAGGGTCAGAAGTAAAGCTGCGACGCAACCATTTTGAACAACCCCCTTTTAATATAGTGATTTTCGTTTAATAAATCGTTCTTTTTTACAGATATTTCAAACTGTGATGACTTGAAATCGATCTCTACCTTACTTTACGTCATCGTCATCTTTTTGGTGATTGGTGCTATCGTGACATTAGCTGCTTCCATCCTTGGTTGTGCGGCCACCTGCTGCACAGTAAGTTCCTATTATTGTAAAATTCTAATTCCCGTTACTGTTTGTATATATTGATAAGTCATTATGTTGTTTTTATTTCAGTCAAGACCACCTTCCACAGTGATTGTTCAACAACCAGGAGTAATGATGCAAGCACCACCTCAGCAACAATATCAACCATACCCAGTAAAGCAATAAGAAATATTTACAGAAGAACTTTTCTCAATAATATAGTGCGTGCACTACTTTAAAAGGAAAATATTTTAAGAGCAAAAAAAATTGCAAAATTTAACGAAGTAATTTTCACGGATTAAAAATTTTTGGTTTAAATATCCGTGATTAATTTTAGCGCTCACAGCAAGTAAAAATTTAGATGCCATCCTTTTGATCAAAATTCTTAATGGTTTTTGACGTAAATAACTATGAGCTAAGTCTAAGTTCCCCGTTTGAAAACCGGAATAAACTTTAGTCATGTTACCCCTTCTATTTGAATATTAAATAACTTTCGCGGGATTTTCTTTCAGGATATAATAACATAAGTTTTAAAAGTAGTTTTTAGTTTTATTTTGATAATCTGGCGATGCCAAGAACCTTTCTTTTATTTTAATTTGTATGTAAACATAACAACACGAACATTTCTTTCGAACGTATGTAAATGTTTGGAAGCACTTTTTATTTCCATATAAAAGAATTAATAACCAGTAAAAAGATAGAAATCTCTCATTTAATTTCCAGAATCAAGCAATAAGGTATAATATTAATTAAGATAAAGGAACTACAATTTCGGACATAATCTATTCAAGGAAAATGTTTTAAAAATCGTCACCAGAAGTAATTGTGGACACTATTTCTTAACACGTGCGCGTGTCAATGCGGCAGACTAACGGACAGTGAATTGGTTTATAATGAATACGTTCATAAAACTACGACCAGAGTATTCAACAATGTTTATTTGACCTATGAATCTCCAAAGCGGAGCTCTTGTAGCCTACCGCTATAAATATGATCTTCGCGGTTACAAATAATCTTATTTGAAATTTGTGTTGCTTTGTAATGTTTGTAAAGCAAAGATGCGCAAACTCAGATGGTGTTGGCGAATGTGACAGGAGACAAGTGCACCTAAACGGTTTATGTCCTTTGATTTAAAACAGTATAATGCCCAAATCATGCAGTCACTTGTGTTACGCCTATTTTACCATTGAACCTCTCTCTATATATATATGTTACAGGGATTGTAATAGATTTGGGGATTATGCTTATTAGCTGTTATGCTTATTAGCTGGTTATTATGCATAATAACAATAACCCTAACCCTTGTACATAATATTCCAGGGAATATGCAACGTAACATATATAAGTTACGAGGACTGTGATAAATTTAGAAATTTGGATATTAACCGGTTATTACACATAATAACAATAACCCTAACCCTGGCCCTTATACATAATACCCGGGGGAATATGCACAATTTCCAATTTATCATACTCCTCGTAGCTAACATATATATACATTCGTGAGAGACCCTCTTTAATATATTAGATATTATACGAAAACAAGATATCCTAACCTAACAGTCATCTTTTACTAAATAACCGTAAAAGCTTGATTTTTTTATTGAAGAATTGAGTAGGTTAAATAGCGATTCCCCAAACGTAACTCCGACAGCTACGTTGTCGTCAAGCGGAACATCAACTTTCTCAAAGCGGAAGTGTAGTGAAAATGTGATGAATGAATAAACAAACTCAGTTTTAATGTTGTTGGAAAGCTAAGAACAGCGTGAGACAGAAAGGAAAGCCGTGCTTGAACTACAATTAGAAAGGATGCACGGTGAGCAGATGAAACTGTTTAACAAATTAATTGATCAATATAAAAAATATTGTTTAAAGTTTCGGCTTTTTTTGCAGGCTAGTGTTATAACATGTGTCTGTATAAGGAGAAGATAATTTCATTACTTCTTGTTAACAGGCGAACAAAATGCACAAAGTACCGATGCAGGAATGGAAATATATGTACGACAGCCGAAAATCTGAAAGCTGGCGAAACAGTAGATTTATCTACGGGCTACCGACTAGTCGTTAATAATAGCCGTACATTTTTTAAAATGGCAGCCAAGCCGCTAATTTGTGCTACCGATAGAACAGCGCTCCCATAAATATATACGGCGGTCAAATTCCCGTGGACTTATTTCTTAAGTTATTTACTAAGGAGTGCAAGTTTTATGGAGTTTATTCCCATAGTATTAGTGGCCTACATTTCGGGTAGACAGTGGGAAAGAAAAAACGTGTTTTTTTTGTGATAATCGGGCGGTGGTAGATGTCTTGACCTTTGTCCTCGATTTCGCACCATCATATCCACACAATCGTAACAAACCCGTACGACATAAAGGTCGGTTACTTTCCTCTGAGGAATGGTGCATATCCCTTAATAGCTATTTTTATTGCTTACGCTCACGATAGAGATTTGATGGGTACAGATGTAGTTGGAGAGTCCATTCCACGTGGTTACACTTATTCAGGTAATGATGTCTGCTGAGCATTTCTAATGTGTTTTGAGACAATATACTTAAGAATCGGACGATCCATGCACCTTATTTTAAACAAATATTCCAAACGAGCTTCTTTATATCAATTGTTTAATGTATTTTTAAATAGGCTCTCTCGTAAAGATACAATGAGTACTATATTTTAGCGAAAAATACGATAATTTTATATCATGCATGTAGCTAGTTGTCTTGTGACTGGCATGTTTTATGCTACTATTAGTATTTTTAAAAATAGCTGAATGGTCGAAAAATAACTGACTTTACCACCTCAAAGTTGTTTGCCACTGCACTGTTGCCACTGCGACTGCAATGCAATGCCTTATCATTATTGGTCTAATTTTAGCCCCAAATGGTCCCTGGTAACTCACGCGGCAAAAAATAAATGACGTCACCAACCCGATTTCAAGTTTTTTGGCCTCAAAGTGCAACGCAATGGCTTCACAAATGATAATAACAATTGACGGCAAACAAATAAGACATAAAAACATCCTCTTTACAAAAGTGACAGATAACCACACGTAGCTCATTATTATAAAAGACTAGTTTTTAAGGCCCGTGAAAGGATCCACTCAGACAGAAAAAATAGAAGGATTAAGGGATTTTTTGTGACGTTACTAACCCATCCGTTCCTAAACGGGTTGATTGACCAAGGTTTAGGAATTTGGCCCCATTCAGGTGGAAACACAGAACTTCTTTTGTCAAAAAAACATGATCCTATATACTACTTTGATCAGTGCTTTAATCTATACGCAATAGAAGCAACAGTTGAAAAAGTTTCTATTTTTTTTCTAAATTGTCATTGATAACGTTTGTTAGAATGTAGCCCTGCAATTGTTCGCAGTGCAGTTATATTTAATTTTTAAACATTAAAAACATGTTTGATATTTACATGTTTTTAGCCACGCATACTTATATAAACAAATTCTAAGATTTTGGCTGCATATATTTATACTGTCCTGATAAGGTTTATATTTCAAATAAATTTCGCGAAAATTGCAAAAACTAATCGCAAAAATTAGTCAAAAAAAGGTAATTACTTAGAAATGAATGGAAATAACTGTCGTAATCACTTGCGTGAGTAACTAGGGGCAACCTCAGACCGATCTAGGACCATCTTCTGGGTTAATGACGGGTTAATGACGTCACAAAAAACATTTGGATCCCAATATCTATGTAATTGTTCGTCAAAAGCACATGACTCTATATTTTTAATTGATCTGCACTTCAAGCTTTTATTTGCAATGAATGCAACGAGTTTACAAATTTCTAAAGAGACACTTTTAGCTGACGTCATAAAATTCCTAAAACCTTCTGTATTTCCTATTGTCCTTCTGCCTAAGGGGATCTCATCAAATGCCTTAAAAACTTGTCTATTATAATAACAGGTTACTTCCGTGTGTCTGTCTGTGACTTTTGCAAAGAGGATGTTTTTAAGTCGCATTTGTTTGCTGACAAATTAGTTCTCATTTGACGTTAATACATTAGTTTGCCGCCAATAGCGTTATTAATGAAGCCATTGTAATGCACTTATAATTGACGTGATGTCTAATGAAATTAGTGAAACCATTGTAGTTTTAGGCTAAAATACGTGGAAATGGGTCAAAATAAATGAGGTCAGCTCTGCGTGGGTAACTAGTGAGAACAAAATTGGACAAATTTTCCAAACCTGGCTCAATCCACCCGTTTCGGACAAGACATGTTAGTGACGTCATCATAAACCTTTAAACCCCAATATCTTTTTAACCGTTCGTCAAAAGTACATGATTCTACACATTCTCTTGATCAGCGTTTCAAAATCTATACAATGGAGGCAAATGGTATACAAATTTCCAAAAATAATTTTTTTTCGTACCTTGACGGGTTCTTTAACCTTTTGTCAAAAGCACATGATTCTATACATTTTTTTGATCAGCTTTTCTAGCTCTACACGCAGAGGCAACAAGAAAATAAGTTTCCCAAAATTATTTTTGTGTTTTGTCGGGTTCTTGCGGACGTCATCAAAATTCAAGTGACAGTGCTTTTCCATTGTTCTTCTGCCTAAGCGGATTTTCCACGGGCCTTATTGACTAGCCTTATATAATAATACGAAAATTCAGTGTGTTTGTGAAGGGCAATTGTGACATTCACTTTTTCTTTTTTTTTCTCAATTTCTCACCGACAAATTACTTATTTTGACCTTCAATTTTTCAGTGAGGATTTAGTTTTTTGCCGTACCTCTCTCTAGTTTGCCGGCACTTTGTTGGAAGATTCTATCCCCATAAACCAATTACGCCCTCGAATATATTGTTAATAGCAATACTTGTAAACCACACAACATTAAAAGCGCACAAAAGATAAACTGTTTGCAAGTGTTTTTGTAGAGATTGAACAATCCAGTGTTTCACTTGCGTGTACTTACATGGTGCAGCTTTATCGTAATAACACGCTGAATTTGGTAAAGAAAGTTTGCCCATTACTTTATTCTTCCCTTCGTCTTTTTGCAATGTGTCACCTGCTCCCACTCGCGTTGGGTGTACCACGGGTGGAAGAGGGGGAGAAAGTGTTGTTTTCGGAGTGTGAAACGACTTCTTTTGATGATTCTTATGAAATAAACAACTTTTAGCAAACAGTAGAATGAATATTGATAGCATATGTTGTAACATGTTTATCTAAAGATAAAGGTTTCTGTTGAATATTTCTGTTGACCACACTTTGTTAACTTTTTACTAAAGATAGGTGTATGGTCTGGCACTGTCATTGACTTGACAGAAACCACCCATAAAACAATTTAACTAAAACCTCACTAACACAGATATAAAACAACTAAACACTATGCATGGTATATGTAGCTCTTGTGATTTTTGACAAAATTAAAAGGGGCGATGTGACAAGAATATATATGAAATATGAAATCAAACTAATATAAAACTTAGTGATTGTTTAATAAATAATATCGAATAATAGAAATATCGTGTGTTAGCATCTCGTATTAGGTGTTTAATTGTCATAGCTACCTTGCAGTGTTACATATTGACATTTACTACATCAAGCCATATAACTTTTGTGACGTCATTTAATATTTGTACTACACATTTGTTTTACCAATCTTTTAGAAATATTCCATCGAACAATTTTATTTATTAAAAGAAGATCAGCTCGCTTGAAGGAACATGAACATTTTTTTCAGAAAAACACTTTTTCCTCTTTTTGCATCATTGAGCATGGTTTTATTTGTTTCAGTGAAATTGTCAATCTCACCTTCGGCATGCTTCGCCACCATTTCATAAACGATTTGTTTGAGCTACAAATCAGCTTTCAGTTTTTAACTGTGATAAGGAACTTAAGCTTTAAGCAGTATAAATTTTTACGTGGATTGAGTACAATAAATAAGCTTAAATATCATATTGGAAATTTTAAAATTGTTGAAAATCCACAATTTAACATATAAGCAAGTGCCCGTGCTTTTAAATCACACCACTTTGAGAATATTGACACTGAGGTAAACTTCATAACGGCCGCTACTGTTATCGAATGTTAAATAAGCAATTTTAGTTTGGAAATGATGAAAACCCTTTTGGGGTTTTTTAAGAACTACTTTATGCTATGGTGCTTGGTTGTGTAACTTACTGAGTTTTTTATATTTACCTATTAGGCACCTGCATACCTAATTTTTAACCCCCATACCTCTTTAAGCTTTAGATTTTGGTTATTACTTGAACTACCGCTAAATATTTTTACAAAATTCTTATAATCGGGAAAGTATAATAACTCTCGTTACGATTAAATTAAGAGCTTAAAACTACTTCATTAAAGGTAATTATTTTGTAAATTTTGAACACATGATTAATCCAATTTCACGATTTTTTCGGATTTAAACCGAAAATTAAGGGCAAGTAAGTAAAGTAAGTAAGTAAAATATATTTTCAGGGCTTATCCATTTACAACAAAAATTAACAAGAAATATATTATAGATAAAATACATATAAATGATAAAATATTATTGAAAGAATTGAGTATGATAAACAGAAGAACATCATGCTAGATCATCAGCATAAAATGAGACACACGAGAAACTAACACACGGGAATGGGAGCAAACATGCAAAGAAAAAATAAATAAATAAATAAATAAATAAACATCTATCGAGTAGCCTTTAACGTTCTTGCAGAAGGTGGAATGAACGTTTTCGTTTTTTAGTTTTGGTGGAAGCTCATTGAACAACTTACTAGCAAAATCTTGGAAAGTTCATGATACAACCGACGGTTTAATACGGGTATCAGAGTTCCGCAATGTTCTTGTTTGCACTTTAACATCTAAATGACATGTAGAAGGCCAGTATACGGAGTTTAACGCCTTATGTGTAATTTTTAACAAGGTAAAATTTCTACGTTCTGCAATTTTTAGCGTAGTTTTTTCATGTGAACTATGCAAAAACAGTAAAATATGTTAGATAACTTTTATTTAGCTGTACTTCCTACTAGAACTAAAGAAATTGAATTTCAGCAGATAGTGGTATTTTGGATAAATTTTAGGCTTGTGGTGACGTAATGGAAAAAGTACTAATAGCTATTAGATAAAATTTGTTGCTACTATCATGGAGTTAGAAATATTAAGTAGAATTATTTCTACCTCAATGCGGTTATTTAGTGTCTTTTATGACGTACTATAAGTAAAAAAGGCTATAAAAATTTTGTATGCATTTATTTACCGACTGGTAGCCTTATGGTAGAGCGTTCGCTTCCAGTGCGGGAGGTCTTGGGTTCAAACCCCGGCCTAGTCATGCCAGAGACTATAAAAGTGTGAATCTATCCTTTCTGCTTAGCGCTCAGCATGAGAATAGGATTGATATCTTGGGCGGTTGTCTAGTTGAGCGATTGCTGTGCTTGCACGACTTTCGTAGCTCAAATGGGAGCTTTAAATGCACTAGGACCCCCCTCGCAGGACCCTCTTGGAAAGCAGTACCAAAAGGAACTGAAGAGGCTATCCTGGGTAAATAATTTCAATAATAATAATAATAATTAGTTCATAATATAATGGGTGGTGTTAAAAGATTTTTGTACAGCTGAAGAAACTGTAGATATAATACAATCATTACCATGCCTCGTTGTTTTCATCCTGTTGTGTTTAATGTCACGAAAGCAAGTTTACATCACTTAGCATCAGACGTTGGTCATAGTTACCTTTGCTGTATTTGTTTTGAAGATTCAACCGTCCAGATCAATTGTGTTTTCGTTAGCGAAGATCACAAATCAATCCCGTCAAATAAACAATATCAATCCCACGATCAGAGCTCATGGCGGCAGCACTGGCGGCAAAGCTCGCAGCCAACTGAGAAAGGAGATTAACATTCCAATACAATCTGAAGTCTATTGGCCCGGCAGTAAAGTTGTTTTAAGTTACTTAAACAACAATTTCAAAGAAATCAAGTCTCGTTCACATCAAAAAACGTACGAAATTGGACAATGGCGTTATGTCAATACTGACGAAGATCATGCTGACGCAGCATTAACAGGTTTGCAGGCAAAGCAGAATGGCCGTAACAAGATGTGGTTACATGGTTCAGAATTCTTGTGGTGTGCAATGATTTGACATTTCAAACACTTGCTGAAGTAAATGCGATAATCCTGAGATCGTTTTGAAAGTAACAAACTTATATGTGCAGAAACATCCCTAGGGAAACTCTATTTTATATCAGTCATAGGTACCATTTCAAGTTGTCCGAAGATCGTTCGAGTAGCAGCATTAATGGACCCACTTTGCTGGATCCTCTTGGAAAACAGTACCAATAGGAACTGAAAAAGGCTATGCTGGGTAAATAATTTCAATAAATGATTTCAATCGTCAATAATAAGTACCTTTTGCTACAAAAACACGTAAAATCAGAAAGCATCAAATGAAGGTCAGAAGTCAGCCAAACGAAACAATTTATATTTATTCTTAGGAATTATCGCTGGAGAAATGCAAAATTTTGTTTCGTGAGAATAAACTTTGGGATATCTGAGCAATTAATAATCCTTTTAGCGGCCGTGCGGCAGTCGCAAAAATAGCGTTAGGTTAACCCTATTTAGTATGGGGGACATAAAGTGTCATAACTTTTAATTATTGGATGAAATTAATTGAAATTTTGTGACTTTTTCTAACTTTTATTTAAAAAATGTTTTCCAAAAATAATCCTGTCAATGTCACTTTCTCCTTTATTGTCATGTGGTCATATCCACTTTTGATGTAGTGCTAAAAATAAATGTATTCTAAACTAACCAGTGGTATGAATATGTGATTATGTATGTGATAGTGACAAAAAGTGAACATACAATATTGACATGCATACTGTGTAATTTGCAGACCGGAACATTGGTAATTTACATACCGGAATAGTAGTATTTTCTATTATCATATGATGACGTCATAGGTCGTTTTGTCACATGCCAATCCAATTTGTCTTGATTGAGTAGTTACTGACATAAATGTGCATAGATATACCGAGTTTTATTCTATGACAGCTATTAACACCAAGGCTCTCAAACATCGATTATTTAAAAAAGTTATTTATTCAAGATTTGAATTCTGATCGATTTCCATTTTCTCCTTAGAGAAATCCTTTGCCTTTATACCACCTGTAAACATTCCTAATAATGTCTTGCATTCTTATATTTTTTTTTTTTTAATGACTAGTATTGTAAATAGTTTTAAAAAGATAAAAAACCGATAACTTCCAAAAAAGATATATTTTCTTTGACCATTGTCTCAGTATAACGTCATCACTTCCTGTGATGACATGTCAACCCAAATGTTTTGTCACTAATTACGTCACAACATATTGATGTTTCTTTGTACCAAGTTTCGTCACTTAAAATCAAACAGAACAACAGTTACAGCCCGCGGGACTTAATGTCCCCCCATACTCACAAGGGTCAAAATAGCCCATATTAAAAGGAAAATCTGAATTATGCAACGACATTGACGGTGGAATGACAAAATAATGATCTACATATGTACAATGATTACTAAATGAAGCTAAAAAAATTGAAAAAAGATATAAAAAGGATGAAATTTGCAAAGCAATGGGTAACACATTATTTTATCATCCAGAAATTGATGGCCGAATGTGAAAATATTAAGAGGGAAGTTGTAGACTTAGCCAGAAGGCTACCAAGAATAAAGGCGCAACAGGGCTTGTTTGGTGGGAAGATGTTCAAGTTGATTTATACCACTTGGACAATATTGAAACATAAGTTGTAGACCTAGCCAGAAGGCTACCAAGAATAAAGGCGCAACAGAGTTAGTTTGGTACTTGAACAATTTCTACAGTTTTATTCAAAGTAACTAAATAATAACTTTAAAATTTACTGGGATTATTAAAGATTCCGCCTTAATCGCCTGAGGAGGTAGATAGAGAGATAGAGAGATAGAGAGATAGAGAGATAGAGAGATAGAGAGATAGAGAGATAGAGAGATAGAGAGATAGAGAGATAGAGAGATAGAGAGATAGAGAGATAGAGAGATAGAGAGATAGAGAGATAGAGAGATAGAGAGATAGAGAGATAGAGAGATAGAGAGATAGAGAGATAGAGAGATAGAGAGATAGAGAGATAGATAGAGACAGCGCAGCTAGGCTATTTTTTTCTGAGAACGAGGCTAAAATGAGTTTTGAGCCAATAAGAACCCTAACAGTGCAACAAATTGTTTTATTATCCAATGAACAATACTTTATTTTAAAGTTTATATGCTATCGAAAGTTAAAGCTCGTGCAGTGTAGCATAATGAAGATCGTCTTATAATGAGCCATCTTTGATGTTATTAACGTTTCCCTTTAATAATTACGTCATTTCCTTCTGTACAATTTTGCAAGCACGTAGACTAAAGTACGGTTTCCATACAGCTGCATTTTGCGCCCGGTCGTAAAATGCGCCGCGACTTTTATCACATATGCCGAACCATTTCCATTTAGCGATTTTTGCTCACGTGTTTTTTGCAAAACATGGCTGATGTAAACAGACGATATTTGTTGCTGCAAAATTTGAGAGTAGTCCTAGCAATATTTTTATGGGGTAGAATAAACAACGTTGTAAAATACGTAAGAAAAACATGTGGATGAGACGACTTTCCATGGAAAGAAAAATCAAAGGACTATACAACGTTTTGCTTAAGGATTTAATGTTGTCACTAAATGCTAATGCATTGATTAGAGCGCCCCCTGCCATGATTGCTAAGGTTGCCATTTATTTAATATTCGATAGACTCAAGACGCCCATCTAGAATGTTCAGCTGCGCATCTTGAAGCAAATACACATAGCATCGTATGTCACCATTTCCATCGGCTTTTTTGGTCATGTGGAGGGAAATGCCGTCACTTAGACGTTGTAGAGGTCTTCCACTACCGTGTATATTATTATCAGGGGAGTTTCGGAAATCGATAAATAGGGCGTAGCGTTCTGTGAAGAACTGGCCTATGGTTACCTCCGAATCATGGCTGCCGAAGAGGCCCACGATCTGTTCGAGGTGGTCCTTAGGAAGCATGGCATGGTTATACAGCTCGTTAGGTTCACCTTCCACCGTGATCGAGATATTCTCATTCTTAGGGTTGTAAAAGGTCTCATTCACACCAGCGTAGGCCTTCACTTTCCCGGGGTCTATAAAGAGTAGCAAGACACCTTTCAGACTCTTTGCGGGTGTATCGATTTGGAGGTTATAGCTTGTAACCGATTTTTTCATGGTCACCACCTTGCTTCGAAGTATTCTTTCATATGGTAGCGCCAGGAGGCTATACCTTGACATCATGGCACTCGCTAGGCCCTCATGACTGATCTTGTCGAATTCCAACTTAATATTGGTGATCCTGTACGCTGCATCAGTGATCACGTCAGCATGCGGCGCGAAATGCAGAATAAACTGCAATCTATCATGGAATTCTGCCTGATAAAAAGGAAGGTCTCTCGTTAATTCAAACATTTTGCCCAAGGGTATGCAGAAGGTGTTCCTATAGGCCGCGGCGATGGTTTTTTCCTCATCAGTCCCAACATACTCAGTAGCCTTGACCTGCAGGGCCCTGATGGTACCCTCGTTGGGGTTAATACCCTCAAGAATTAGATTGTTTTCTCTGTCAAATTTTGGTAGCCACAAGTCCCGGTATACTGCAATTTTATTATAGTCACCTATATTCTGTACCTCGTTACCATTTAGGGTAATACGTAGGCCCTGCACCAGACTTTTCCCTATATTGCTGACTAGGGTACGTTTTGTATTGGCCCCGTCAGCGTCAGGTCGAACAGGAGCCTGAGACTCCCCGGGAAAATGACATCGTTTTGTGACATATTTGGGATATCAACGCACAAGTCCTCATTCTGGTTGATTGTAGAGGGTATATGACTTATTTGAACTCGTTGCTTTCGTCCTTTGATACCAAGTAGCTGCTTCGTCTCTGCGTATGGGTTTAATGTAGCTCCGTACTGTTGAATACTCATGGTTTATTATATGATGGAAATAATAAATGGCTGATAATCCAGCATTTACGCCTGAACATGAGATAGGGAATGAGGATAGGGGGGGGGGGGGGTGATGATGGGCATGATGTTAGGCCATCGATGCAGCAACCTCCCGGAACGCCGGGGCCCTCAACGCAGGGGCCTTCAATGGATCATATTATTACGGGAGACTTCCAGGCCACGGTCAGGTGGGAGATTTTAAAATCAAGGGTCGACGATCTGTACGCGCATATGCAAGCGGATAATAGGCATAGAAAGATACTTGGAAAGCTCTTTATGAAAAATTACATTGATTTTATGTATGATGAGGGCCATCTTTTTTTCAAGAAGGTAGACATTACACATTTAATTTACAAAGAGAGGAACCTGGGCCTAAGAACCGCCGGGCAGATTATCAAGAATTTGCCTGCGGAACCCGTGCGAGGCCATGGGTTTTGAATACTATACGTCCACCACGCCCAACAAGGGTAGTAAATCGGTAGCCCAGAATCTTATAGGGAGGATTGATAATACGGTGGAGGAGGTTGAGATGTCTACCCTTGTCAGTAATGCCGAAAATATCGTGGACGAGACCCAAAGCCTTATACGGGATACTTCGTTTGGTGATGATGACCTTACCGATCGTGAAAGAAGGGGTTTTAATCAAGCAGCACAGACTATAAGGGGCGCTGTAAAGCTACTGAGAGCTAGGATGGACCTATACGACAACGATATTGACAAGGCGGAGGGTAAGTTGAAGGAACTTGAGAAGCAGAAGGTCGGGAAAGACGGAGGACAATGGGATGCCGACTACCTTGAAAGGGAAATGACAAAGGTGAATAAAAAGATTGAAGAATTGAGGGATGAGAAAGAGACCGCGCAAGAATCAGAGAGAATACTCACCCGTCGAGTTTACAGTCAGCTGGAGGTTATAAAGGAGACCCTGATGAAGCTCGCTGGGGATGACACGTCTTTGCTCGAGAAGCTTAAGATTTTGTTCAAGGAGCAGGGCTTGACTATCGCAAGTATAGTGTCGGCCATTGGTCTACTGGTTTCCACCATTGTACTCGCCGTTACAGGAGGAAGTGCCGCAGCAGGTGCCGCAGGTGCCGCGGGTAGTGCGGGAAAAGGCTTTTTGGAAAAGCAGCTGGAAAGGCTCGGAAAGTTTCTTAAATATCTGGCAGGCAAAGCAGGTGCTGCATTACCTGGCATTATTGGTACCGTAGTATCATTCCTTCTCAGGGTAGCGGCAACAGTCGTGGACTATGTGGCAAAACATCTCTACATGACCATCGCGGCCGCTGCTGGGTTTGTCGTGGTATATGTTGGAAAGGTCTAATATTTAGTTATCCTTTCAGCCATATATACGCAATAATAATACCTACCCCGGTGGTAATCAGTGTTGCCTTGGTATCATCGTGATTGCAACATTTTTTTACCAACTTAACGTTAATCATGTCTGATGTGTTGATACTCGCATCTTTTGTTATCGTTATTGCTCGTCTATCCAACGATCGTAATTCTTGTGATTGTATTGCTGTTAAATTTAAAAATGACAAGCAATTATATCGAATAAAAGATTGTATGATAGATCAATAAACACGTCTGATAGCTTCTTCGTTCAAGAAATACTTGAGTTTACACAACAACCTTAATTTTGACGAGGCCTTTTTGTACACGCTATCAAACTGTGAACCAACATTCAGAGTGTGATCAATTACTGTACCAAGATATTTATGTAGTCACATTTACCAAGATCAATGCAAAGTCAGCTTTTGACATTGCTAATCTTTTTGCTGGTTTCAAATTAATCACAAGTTTTATTTTTATTTAGTTCGCGCCCCTTAATTTTGTGAAAATATACTCAAAACATTTCTATTTAATGCCAGGTAAGTCAGGTTACTAAACTAAACATTTATCACAGTTTCTTTACCCGTAATGTAAAAATAAAATACCAAGGTGTAGTCGCAGGTATCCATCTAAAAAGTGGGATCAGGATTAATCAAGAATGATTACAATGCCGATACGAATGTAACAAATTTTATATTTAATTTAGGAAAATTATGTTAACTCGTTGAATTTCCTGTTACTTAGAAGCGATGTTTCCCAATTTCGAAGATTTCGGGAAACAAAGTTTCTTTTCGGATTCTGCACTGCGATAAGTGCGTAAATTACACGCATGCGCTGTTTGAAGCGCGTTTAATATATATTCAGCAGTTAAATACTGTTCTTTCTCTCCTCACGCAACAAGCTGTTATCGTTAAGGCGGTTCCCCTAGAAAAAATGTCTAAATTTCAAGAATTGTCTTTTACCTGTTTTCTGACAGCAAATTCATCTTAGAATACCGTGACAAGTAGTGCTTATGAGAAATTTAGTTTTTTATTGCGCATTCTGGCACTTTTTCCAACCAACCGCAAATATAAGTGCATAGCAACGCCCATAGCAACCATTTTCGCATTTTTAGACGGCTTTCTTGCCCCTCCGTCGATGTTTAATTCTTCGCAATAGCTAGATGATACTTTAGGGCCTCCTAAGGCGATATATGACAGTTCTGAATATTAAATGTGGTGTTTGAGGACTACTTGGGACAGGATACCAAGTAGTCCTCAAACAGTGTAGGCTTCACAATATCAGTAATGTATAGCTGCTTCATCTTTGTTTAAAACAAAGATGAACATTTATTCGTACAACCCTAAGGTAAAACTGGCTGTAACCAACATGGAGCACAAGGACCTGTATGTATCGACAGAGTCGCATATTTCCGTGGTATTTCCTGAATTTACAAAATACCCTATAAAAATTACAAGTACCTATCTGAATGACCCTGTGATTCAGGGATGGACAAAAGGACAGGCCCTGGAGTACTGGAACACCCAAGTTAATTTCGCCGCCCATTGTGCAAGCACTGCATTAGGCATCTCCGCCAAGCATATGACGGGCTCCGTGCCACTTGTCAACTCGATCTTTAAATTCCATGCATACTACCACATGCGTCGTATTCTGGCAAGAATGAAAGTGCCCATGTCCTTTCATGATGGGTTCAGCCGGTACAAAAACCCCTATTCAACCTCCGGGTATGCCGAGGTATGTCGCGAGTACAGTGCCGACCCCAACGGTCTATACAAGACCAAATCAGTATCGGCATCCTTGACTAACGGAAGATGGTGGCCCCAAGTTGACGGTGATTGGGCAAAATTCATTACACCAACAAGTCAGGGCTTGACATCGGAAGGTCTGACCAAGCTAAGTGAGAGTATTCGCGTCTACGTGGTCTTGTTGCTGGGGTCGCAGGCAGGAGCAAAGGCATCCTTACTCCGGTCTGGTGCGGATAACTATACAGCAAGGCAAATCCTGTTACAAAAATTTGAGTCCATAGTACAGCGTCAAGAGAACGTAGGGCATGATATTACGGAATTTCAGAAGGTGTTGCAATATGCAAGGACCCCGGTAAGATTCGCCGTCATGCCCAGCGTATACATGCTGCCTTCCGACATGAATTTGCGAATGGGTAAAATTGTGGGCTATAACAACAACATCCTCATAGCACCTGCCAATATAGATGTGGGGGCCCAGGTTGATGTAAATAACAAGTCTATTACTAGACATGTTGCCGCCATACCTCATATGCATACATCAAAGCATACTATCAAAACACCTCTGCAGGCTACACCCCTTAGGCATACAGAGCATACTTGCATGATTGCACTGACTTGACATGGCTTATCATAGGGTACCGGCATACCGTGGAATTTAGTAGTGATCACGTCTTTATAATATTTAAGTTTGTTAGTGATGTAACGGTCTTTTTTCACCGGCTCCGTCGTCAATTGCTCGGAGATCAACTCTTCGATCTTTGACCAGACTTGACGATACTTGACAACCCAGTCTGGATACTCCTCAAAATCAAGACCTATCGTTTGTACTGCATTAGCGTTGTACAGGGTGACTCCGTTCGGGGACCAGATTTTAGGTGTTTTTACCCTCAATGCTACTATGAGGTCACGGGTATGGTATACTATGATGTACCGCTGATCCTTGCCTCCATTAGCGGAGATGGACTTCGATACTGTCAGATAATCCACGTTGATATCGTTGATATCTGTAAAGGTAGTCGCACTATAGAAATTTCTAGGGCTGACAAGCTCATTTTCAAATTTCAGCATCCTTTATTTGATTTTTAAACAAGGCCCGGGGATTGCTTCTGCTCGAACATACACAACTACCTCCATTATACGTGATGTATTCCTGGTAGCAGTACCAGCATAGCATTTTAGCCCGTACCATAAACCTGCGTCCACGGCTGCACCTATCATACTCATCCAAAATACGTTCACAGTCCTTACATTGTTCTTCCATTTATTGATGATTCCAAGGCATCAAGGCGATCATCCAGGTCCTTAATACTCCATTCATTCTCCTTCTCCTTCTCTGATTCTTTTACTAATGCCAATGCCATTAGCGGCAGGGTTATACCGATGCCGGCTATAAAGGTCATGACTGCTGCACCTCCAAATATATCAAATTTTCTCTGACAGTTAATGCACATTTATTAGTAGTAGTATTTTTATAACGCAGTTTGTTCACATCTTAACAGCGCATGCGTTAATTTTTTAATGACGTCATCATATTCCAGAGGGAATTCCCCTTTCTACTTATTTGATGTATGATTTTTGATGTGCGCGTAGATTAATAGGGATTTGCGCTAGAAATGTTTTGACTTTTTTGATGAAATATAGAGACCTGTGATGATATATAAGGAATATGATGACGTCATCAAATGTGTGGGGGGATTTTAGGGAATTGCGCTAGAAAATTTTTGACTTTTTTAATGAAATATAGGGATAAACATGGTATGGTACTGGATTTGTTGTGTTTGACCGTGGCCGTCTGTGCGTACGCGTGCGCGACTGCGCCAGAACATACATTTCTCTATCTCTACTGACAACAACAAAAACATTACAGGTATTCCGGGTTAGGTATTTCCTCTTCCCAAGTTGTCAACGACATAGTTTTACTCACGAAATTATTTACGTCCTAAATTTTAGGTGAGTATTTAAATATTCGCACATAAGCAACTCGCGAGCGCTCATTGTCACTTTCGTTCTATTACACACTTCATATTTTCTAAGGAAAACGAAAGGGGTCTTTTGTAATTGCAAGGAGTTTGATCGGATACTTCCCTGTCGGGCAGGTGAAACATGTTTCACAGAAACAGGGATGAAACGGTCCCTGCTCCTGATGACGGCCGTTTTGGCAAACCGATCATTCTCGTTGATTTGGCAGTCTACACCTATCGTTTTTCTTCCGTTCTGTTTCATTTCATTTTGAGTTAAAATACTTTTACTTTAATTGCGTAACGTTAAGGCGCGCTAATTTTTACAATTTCCAAACGTTGATAATATGTTTTTTTGAACAAACGGGTTGCTGGATGAAAAGAAGCGCAATAACTCGTTTACCTACAGGCACTATTTCCGCAACTTTATACTATAAATTTTGGAACTGATGTATTTTTTATCAAGTACGAAATACCTTTATAAAACCTGACAATACATATAAATCTGACTTCTGCCATTTGAGTAATTGTGACGACCATTGTTTGACCTTTTGCCCCTAAGACGAAGTTATGAGCCTTGTTATTTGATGATTTTTAAGAGTTGCTGACAATAAAGAGATTGTGCGTTAGATTTTGATAGTGAAATCAAATTTTACGTTTCAAAAAGCCAAGCTTTACTGTTTAATTTGTGATTTCCGCCAGCGAAGGCGGAATCTTTAAAATCGCCTGAGGAGATAGAGAGATAGAGAGATAGAGAGATAGAGAGATAGAGAGATAGAGAGATAGAGAGATAGAGAGATAGAGAGATAGAGAGATAGAGAGATAGAGAGATAGAGAGATAGAGAGATAGAGAGATAGAGAGATAGAGAGATAAAGAGATAAAGAGATAGAGAGATAGAGAGATAGAGAGATAGATAGAGACAGCACAGCTAGGCTGGACGCCCGAAATTTATCCAGGCTAAGATTTTTTTCTGAGAACGAGGCTAAAATGAGTTTTAAGCCAATAAGAATCCTAACAGTGCAACAAATTGTTTTATTATCCAATGAACAATACTTTATTTTAAAGTTTATATGCTATCGAATGTTATAGCTCGTGCAGTGTAGCATAATGAAGATCGTTTTATAATGCGCCATGATGTTTATTAACGTTTCCCTTTAATAATTACGTCATTTCCTTCTGTACAATTTCGCAAGCACGTAGACTAAAGCTGTATTCAGCAGAACTAATTACTTATTCATGAATTTTAATTTAAAGAGGAATTGTTGAGGCTGGATATTTTTGGTGAAAGATAATGTATTATAGCTATAAAATCGTGACAAGTCACGATTTTATATCTTCTTTAGATTATTGCTAATGGCGGAAATCTTTAAGCCGCAGAGCTTCTTGTTAAACTCGTTATCACCGCTTCGTTATTTACTATAATGTGAAGTACGCAAAACGAAAGATAACTATACGTTTTTAATAAACTAAAAATATAAATGATCATTGGAGTTGATCTCTTCATGGAAATTTGCATAGAAAATATAGTCTTTCTTAAACCTTATATCGTAAGCAGTTTACTAACATTTGCAAAAGGAAACAATAGCAATGTAAAAGAAAATGTTCGACGAGGATGGGATTCGAACCCACGCGGGCAGAGCCCAATAGATTAGCAATCTATCGCCTTAACCACTCGGCCACCTCGTCTTGGTATAAGGAGTTTATATTTAGCAATATGTGAATAACAGGTACAATGAATATGTATAACTTATTATTACATTCTTTTTACATCTTCCTGACAAACACAAAAAACTACTTTTTTGATGAACATTGGTATTTCGCGCTGGCTGAATTCGTTGAGATCCGTCGTGAATAATGTACAAATACGAGTAATTAATACAAGTAAAGTTTACAACGAGAACGTCGATGTGAGATCATTGCACAAAGATGATTACTTTTATTGTAATCGCCTCCTACTCCAGGATAGAAACCACCGTACTCTGTAATAGCCGAAGTAGAGGTTCTTATGCTTTTTTCGGTTGGGAAAACCTTTGAGATTGCTACTCAATGACGACGTAAGCTTACTAACATAATTTCATATTTAACAATGTTTAGACAGAATGATAAATATTGAACTATCGTTGTTTGTTGCGACATCCTTTATCTCCGAGATTTGTTTTGGGAGATGTCTCTTGCTTTTGAATTGATTAGGTGGTGTCTTGTTTCTTGACTTCGACATAGTATATAAAAGAAAGAAAACAATTGTTAAGTACTAAAGTTAAGGCGGTTCCCCTAGAAAAAACTAAATCGCAGAAGATTGTCTTTTCTGAAGATACTTGATGAGGATATCATAGTATGTGACAGTACGACAAAATTAAGTCAAAAATTTCATTGGTTGGTTGCCATGGTTACCCGTTGCTAGGAAAAGTATAGGCAAAATATGACATTTTGCTGCTCGAGGCCTAACCAAATAACTGAATAACATGCTTTATTTCAAGCGACTTTTGGCCGCGTATGTTCCTCAAAGGTCACGTGTATGGATTGAGTGAAGCGCATTTTCGCAAGGCTGAATCGTCTTCCAGAGAACTGATGCGGTATTTTTTGGACGAAAGAAAAGCTAAAACAGGGCGAAACCGGCAATATCTCGACAAAATAACTGAAAGACAAAACTTCGATTTGAAAACCGGTTTCGTTTAAACACTAGGTGGTACTAATGCCTGCATCGACAGAAGAAATTGTAAAGCGTGTGTGCTTCGATCTTGAGAATTCTTGTTTCGCGTGGATTCCGAACTTAAACGACAAAAAAATTGTTTAAAGATTATTTTATGGACATTCTTGACTTGTGGATCGACAAAAGGTGTACGGCAGCACTATTTCGACCTGAAAAGCACCAAATACCTAAGACCTTCTTAAGTCTAATTGATGACGAGTAAACTCTGTCGAGTTCACTTCGGGGGGTGCATAGTTAAGACAACTTTCTGACTGCGTGTGGAACACCACATTTAATATTCAGAACTGTCATATATCGCCTTAGGAGGCCCTAAAGTATCATCTAGCTATTGCGAAGAATTAAACATCGACGGAGGGGCAAGAAAGCCGTCTAAAAATGCGAAAATGGTTGCTATGGGCGTTGCTATGCACTTATATTTGCGGTTGGTTGGAAAAAGTGCCAGAATGCGCAATAAAAAACTAAATTTGTCATAAGCACTACTTGTCACGGTATTCTAAGATGAATTTGCTGTCAGAAAACAGGTAAAAGACAATTCTTGAAATTTAGACATTTTTTCTAGGGGAACCGCCTTAACGATAACAGCTTGTTGCGTGAGGAGAGAAAGAACAGTATTTAACTGCTGAATATATATTAAACGCGCTTCAAACAGCGCATGCGTGTAATTTACGCACTTATCGCAGTGCAGAATCCGAAAAGAAACTTTGTTTCCCGAAATCTTCGAAATTGGGAAACATCGCTTCTAAGTAACAGGAAATTCAACGAGTTAACATAATTTTCCTAAATTAAATATAAAATTTGTTACATTCGTATTGGCATTGTAATCATTCTTGATTAATCCTGATCCCACTTTTTAGATGGATACCTGCAACTACACCTTGGTATTTTATTTTTACATTAGGGGTAAAGAAACTGTGATAAATGTTTAGTTTAGTAACCTGACTTACCTGGCATTAAATAGAAATGTTTTGAGTATATTTTCACAAAATTAAGGGGCGCGAACTAAATAAAAATAAAACTTGTGATTAATTTGAAACCAGCAAAAAGATTAGCAATGTCAAAAGCTGACTTTGCATTGCTCTTGGTAAATGTGACTACATAAATATCTTGGTACAGTAATTGATCACACTCTGAATGTTGGTTCACAGTTTGATAGCGTGTACAAAAAGGCCTCGTCAAAATTAAGATTGTTGTGTAAACTCAAGTATTTCTTGAACGAAGAAGCTATCAGACGTGTTTATTGATCTATCATACAATCTTTTATTCGATATAATTGCTTGTCATTTTTTAAATTTAACAGCAACACAATCAGAAGAAGTACGATCGTTGGATAGACGAGCAATAACGATAACAAAAGATGCGAGTATCAACACATCAGACATGATTAACGTTAAGTTGGTAAAAAATGTTTGGATGGTGATTGTTGCTCGAATTTTGATCATTATTTTACTTTTAACTTCCATAATTTATGAAATAGAAATCAAAATTTTCTTTTAAAAGTTCTTAAAAAAAACTTGAGTTTGCTCGGTCGGGTTTCTTCTTTCAAGGAGTTAGGCTTGTCAACTCCTTTGCCCAAGTAAGTAACAGAGTCCGAAGAAATCCTACTCCTACATTTTAGATGGATACATGTGACTGCACCTTTGTATTTAATTTTTACAATACGGGTACAGAAAATGTGATAAATGTTTGGTTTAGCAACCTGACTTCCCGGGCAGGGGCTTTTAAACTTTAATTACAAATGGATCGTTCTTTGGTTAAGTTTCAAGGCACCATGAAAGAAGTTCACGAGACAATAGCAGCTCTTGGAATATGAATAAACCAAGGACTTGCTAAAAGATATTAAGATCAATCAAAAACACAAATTTTCCTCTTTTTTACACGTTCGGTAGAAATTTGTGTTTGGTTTCTTCTGCGTTCGTCGTGGTGGTGGCGATCGGGTAACAAAAAATGCTATTTTGTGTATTTACGAATTTAAAATGGCGATTTTAAGCGCAGCACCACTCTTGTTTGACTGGCCACCATATCAAAGTTGTAGCTACTAAACAAAGTATCTACTCCTTTGTGTTTATAGAATGGAGAATAAAATTAGTAATTAAGGAAATAGTATGGTAGACAGAAACAAAAGAAAAGAAAAAATAATGAAAAGTAAAAAAAGTAAAAAAAGTGCTAAATTTAGAACTTTACAGTGTTGTTTTTTTTAAAAAAATTTGACATTATTGAATTATTATTGAAACTTCCCATCAAAATTGATTTGAACAATGCTAAAACGTAAGTTGCGTGTTGCGTGTTTCTTTATTCAAAAAACTTATCAAGCTTCTCAAAATAAAATGGCCACCCAAGATTATCCCTTTTCCATGGCAATCTGAAATTGATATATTAGGTTACTAAAACTACTATCTCATCAAAATAATAGCTGACACCAGAATCATTCGAAAAATGCTACAAATCAGTTCCGTCTTTCCCTTTTGTTGTTATGTTATCTTCACTGAGTGAGTTCGCGAAATTGTACCTCAGAGAAACCAGAGAAGGGCGTTCACCTAGTATATACCTATTGTATGCTTGATGCTGCGCCTAAATCTCTTCCTATTTGTAGGTGGTTTTGCCGCTGCTATCAAAAGTTAGGAAAACACCGACGTCTGCATTTTCCCGCCTCGAACTTTTTCCAGGATATTTTCAGTTGGTGTATTGACAGCTGACAACCAGTTTTCAATTCTCCGCTATCGTGTAATGATCCGGATGGTGTGATAAAACCGGGTGGTTTTTCTTGTTACATTATGATAATAACTTTTGAGATATTTTGCTAGAGGTTGGTCATGTTCAATGAATTATTCATTTGTCTAATTATTTTAGAAATTCTCAGTAGCTCATAATCAACTTTGTCTTATGAATATATAGAAAATCATGAGGAACAACAAGATTTAGTTAGGGAAGCAAAATATTGGCAGGTTGTCCATAACAAAGGTGGTTTGACCCTCTGGAAAAGCAAAAACAAAAAAAATCAAATTACAGTATACTCCCGTTAACTCGAACCTCCAAGGGACCGGGAAAATTAGTTCGACTTAACGAATGTTCGACTTAAGCGAAGCTCCCGTTAAGTCGAACTTTAGGAAAAATAAGATAATAGTTCGAGTTAAGGCGATTTTTCTTTTTTAAAAAAAACTACTAAAGTATCACATTTTGTATAGTCAAAGATTACTGATTTTGATAATAATCTCGAATATCCACTTGTTTCAATTTGGAGGGTAACTCATTCTCTACAATGAATTAATTAGAATTAAAAGAAATTTAATTTTTATCAAACAAATTGTTTTTCCTCTTTCCTTTAAAGTTCGAGTTATCCGAAGGAATTGTCTGAAGGGGGACTCGAAAATGGTTCGAGATAACGAATGTTCGAGTTAACCGAGGTTCGAGTTAACGAGTGATTTTTATAAGAAAGTAATAGGGAATGTTCAAAGGAACGGGCAAAATAGTTCGAGATAATAAAAGTTCGAGTTATCCGGTGTTCGAGTTACCGGCAGTCTACTGTATCAAGAAAAAAATCAGGTTATTTTTCCGGAAAAGTGTGAACAGACGAATCTATATATATATAAAATATGCTAAACGAACAATTTCTGCACATTGCAAGTTTCATTGACGCCACCATTGGTAAAACAATTTTGTTTGATATATTAGCACCTACTAAACAGTATATCCAGAAATTGCCGATTTACTGCTTGATAACGAGTTCCATTATATTTCTGTTAGCTATTAAGCAGGATTTAGTAGGACAGATTGTATCCTACTTAAATTTTGAGAAGGACGAAATGAAAGTTCAAGCTATGCAATCGCGTTGACTGTTGTTTGTACGCCATTCCATTTATAGTAAATGTTTCAAAAAAAAGTCTCATTAAAAACACTTTTTTACTTCCTTTCTTCGATATTTTTTATCATGGCTGGAGAGGTAAGTATTAAAAACAGACCAATAATAGCTGCGGAGATCACTGCTGGTGACCCAGGATTTAGAGATTTTGAACAAGAATAATTTGAACATTTACATTTCTCTGTCTCTTAACCCTTTCTGCAATGAATAGCATAGGATTCTAAAAAAACATGGAGTATAATCAATGAAGTTATAGGCAAAACAAAATTGAAAAAAGAAAAACTACCAAAAAAGTTGAATGTTAATGGAAATAAGATTGAGAAAAACTCTCTTATAGCTGATCAGCGTAACGATTTTTTTTTCAAGTTGGCTCAAATCTCGCATCCCAGATCGAACCTAGCAAAATAAGTTTAAGATCTTTTTTTAATGTTAATAACACACAAATGAGAAATGATGAACTACGTGAAAAGGAATTATTTCAAGCGATTGACTCAATGCAATCAAATAAAAGTCCAGGTTTTGATGACGTCAATCAATGTCATTAAGCAATCAAAAAAAGCTCTGCAAGTTCCATTACTTTATATATTCAACCTTTCTTTAAAGCAGGGATATTTTCCTGAAAAACTTAAAATTGCAAGAGTTCTACCGATATATAAAGCTGGTGAAATGACTAATCTATCTAATAACAGACCAATCTCAGTTCTTTCATGTTTCCCAAAACTACTTGAGCGTATAATGACAATAGACTTTACTCTTTTTTGACTGCTAATAATATTCTTTATGAAAATCAATTTGGTTTTCATTCCACTGATCATACAATTGTTAAACTCGTTCATGAAATATCTAAAGCATTTGATGAAAATAAGTATATGCTAGGAACTTTTGTTGATCTAAGCAAGGCGTTCGACACTGTAGATCATAACATTCTGCTGGAGAAACTAACAAATTACGGAATCGATAGCACAATTATTGTGTGGTTTGAAAGTTATTTATCTAACAGGAACAATACATTTGTTATGACGGAGGAAGAACAAATTACAAAACAATTATTTGTGGGGTACCACAAGGTTCAATATTAGGACCACTCTTATTTCTTATAAATGTTAACGATCTAAACAAAGCTTCAAATATCTTACATTCAATTCTATTTGCAGATGATACCACTCTGTTTTACGCACATAAAGATATAAAAACACTATTTCACACAGTGAATATTGAACTCTACAAAGTGTCAGAATGGTTTAAAGCAAACAAAACTGTCCTTAAATATTTCTAAAACAAGATATACATTTTTCCATAGACAAAATAAAAAAGATGATATACCACAAAAACTCCCTCATTTGTCTATTTATAATATGAATATAAAAAGAGCACAATCCATGAAATTCTGAAAAGTTATTCTTCATGAAAATCTTACTTGGAGAGAACACATAAATGTTGTAGAAGAAAACGTCGCAAAGAATATTGGCATCCTTTTTAAATAAAAATTTGTATTTGACAGAACTTGTTTAAAACATATATTTTTCCTTCATTCACTGATATTTAAATTATGCCAACATTGCTCAGCACCAACGTTACAAAATTGACAAAATTGCAAAATAAACAAAAACATGCAATCAGACTTGCTTTAAATGTCGACAGATACACTCACTCCAAAGTTTTAACTCAGAAACTAAATGTACTAAATGTATACCAGCTAAACATTTACCAGACTCTTATTTTTATGTTTAAACTTGAGAACAATCTGATACCAAGAGTTTTAAAGCAATGTTTTGGAAGATACAACACAAGTATCCTTCCCGATACTCACGTAACAACTTCTTTCAACCCAAAAGTAACTATACAATCGCTAAGTTCTCGCTAAGTTCTGCAATCACATATTTCTAGATTCTATAATATAACAGCTATATAGTTTTGTATTTATTTTTACGAAAAAATGTAAATTCAGCGAAATAACAATAATTAAAAAAAAAATAAAAAAAAGGAAATTGTCGGGAAATCTGGAGAAAGAACAGCTCAAGTCTCGATATGCCCAATACACCTTTACGATAATTCAATTGTACATGCGTTCCTACGGCTCTCCATCGTTTTACAATATCGGAAAAAAGGAGGTAAAAATCGTGCTTTTATGAGAGTTTGTTAGAGACGAAAGCGTGTTTTCTCCAGTTTTTTAACTTCCGTCGATCAATTTCTTTCAAATTTTCAGGAAACGTTAATAATAATAAAATACAACTTATGTGTACTTTTCATTAAAAACAAAACGCGGCAAGAAAAGTTATCACGAAAAAACGTGTTTTCTCCTTAATAAACTCTTATAAAAGTGTGATGTTTACCTCCTCCGATCGCAAAATAAGCTGCGATGGAGAGTGTTAGTTTTCCCGAATTATCGTAAAGGTGTTAATGGGAACGAGATTGGCTTCGACAGATAGAAATAAATACATAAATAAGAGGCTCTTCATAATTTTAAAAATGGCACATTTACAGCGATGGAGGTAGTTGCGAAATAAACAGATAGAATTTTACAACTTTTGACGTCAGTGAATGCACATATGGAACAACCAGCAATTGTCGTAGCTATAAGTTTATTGTTATGTCTGAGGTCACCACGTGAATAAGTTAACAGCTGGTGAAATATCATTTTCCTTCTTCCCACTACACCATCAATCACTCTCTCCTCTGAAAAAAAGAAGGTAGCCAGCTAACCTACTGTACTGATGACTGAGAGCTCCTCTAAAACAAATGGTTGGTTTGAACAAGGAGGCTGTGTGCGGTATACCACATGGTATGTCACCCAAGAAATCCCATATGCATGAAGAGAAATGATAGTAAATTTAAAGGTAGAATGTGAGAGATAGGTGGCCTTTAAAAATATATTTTAGGCATATACTTTATGTAACAGCATTTTCTCCATTAAGTTCAGAACCTCCTCCCTCTTATAGATGACTTGCCAATGCGTAAAAAAGTTAAAAAGGTTTGGGTTTTTGTGCACATGTGCAAGCTTTTTTTGTAGAAGGTAGAAAATGTAATCAACAGGCCACACAGGAGGGTGCCGATAAGCCGCATACGCCGTAAAAAGTGCAGGCGTTTTTGGGCGATTTCTGCGTTTTGAAAACAATTCAAGTATTCGCCCGAAAAAACCCGCTTAGGCCCGAACAATGCCCGAAAAAGAAAAGAAAACAGACACTAATATGATTCAAAAAACTATAAAAATTAAAATAAATTTAATTTGTGGTAGCGAAGTTCTTAAAAGAATTGTTTTTGATGGTTTTTGATAAAGTTTACTTTATAAATAACTTATATATATATAAACTTAATTATATAACTCCTTTCTCTTCAAGCGTCTTTTTCCCAACTATCGTCTGCATGGTATGTTATAAGGAATTGCATTTCGGGAATGCTTCGGGCGAGTTCGGGAAAATGCGGGTGCTTTCGGAGGACAACCGCCAATTTTATTTGAAAAGTCGCCCGAAAACGTCCGCACTTTTTACGACGTATGCGGCTTATTGGCACCCTCTTAGCCACACTCTCAAAGAAATTCATCCAAAAAATAAAAAAAAGTTTGCTTAAAATTGTGATTTTTTTTATAAAGAATACATGGAATCACAGTCCCGATATTTACTTGCGCGCGCATCTAAGTGATTACGTAATGCCCGATGCGCGCGCAGAAATGGAGGTAAAAATGTAAACAAACCAAGCGGACACGGAGGAAAACGTTCAAAACAAACAAAATCCACAATAAAAACGTGGGGGAAATTCAGGTTTCAACATTTATTCACTATATGGTTTAACCATGCTATACTGGCACAATTTTATTTTAACATTCACACAAATAAAACATGCATTCAAAGCTTGACTTCTTTCGAGTACTGCTCCGAGCACAGCATCTATGCGCAATCTTTGTTGTCACTTTTATGCTTGTTTAACAAAGTAATTTTCAGAAAGGGATTACGCAAAGTAGACGTCTAATATATGCTTTGATAAACGATCTTTTAACTATAAATGGTGCTTTGCACGAGCACGAATTATGACATAAACCCTCGTGAATTGAACATTCAGTCTCTTTTCATTTTTCCAAGGAGTATTGGCTGTTCATGCATCTTATAACACAGCAGTTAGTCGATCTTTTTCCTTTTTTTTCGCTTTGCTAGCCTTGTGTTTTTCTGCACTAATGTTTTCATTACCTCCATTTCTGCGCACGCATCTTTTTTGGATAGCATTACGTAATGTTATTTGATGCGCGCGCAGGAAAAAACACGGCACTATGATTGAGTGTATTAAAAGAATATACAGTACCGCCTGCATGTAACTTTACATGTACGCGAGTTTTACGACCTCATGTAACGATCTCATGTCTACATAAAGAACGTTCACATATCTTTTGTTTACACACGAACTTAATTGCTTTCTATTGTTATCGTCGTGCGCGAGTCATAACAATAAGATTTGATGAATCCTTTTGTTGTCACATGTAACATGCATGTTATTGTTTAAAAGTGTTAAAGATCACGAAGGCTATTGAAATATATTATTTTAGAAAAAAGAACGAACATAACACTTAATATTTAAAAAAAACTAATGTTGCTACTTTTTAAAACTTTTAGTAATAATTCTTTATCATCGAAGCATATTTTCTAACATGCAAAACTTTTAAAAGTTCTTCTTATAAAAAGCAACGTTTAACAGCGCAAACGGAAAACCCTACCTTCAGGACTTTCCCCTTCACGATAAGATTTCGAAAACAAATTAAATTTCAATACCGAAGAAAGAAAAATCTAAAAATCTAACTTTTGACGTTCTTGACAGATCTACAGTACCGCCTGCGTGTAACTTTACATGTACGCGATAGTTATCACCTTCGCATGAGCTTTCGGTAGCGTCAGAAATTTCGTTGTTATTGTTAACCTATTGTTAAATACATGAGCTATTTTTGCATGTTGAAAACAATAGAGTTCATGTCTTGTTCGCGAAATTTAATTAGCTCATGTGAACTGCGTGTGTCCCATTGTTGTATTTAATTGCTATAGTCGTCAAGAGATCAACGAAATAAAATAAAATTTAACAAAGATTTATTTATCTATTGTTTTTACTCACGAACGGCCATGTTAAACCATTCGTTTATAAATGTTATGTTTTCGCTGATGCTCGTGTTTTACGAAAGCGTGCGTGTAATTTAATTTTTTTTCACAAAAGCTAAAATATGCACATCTATCTATCTAAATGTTCATACGTAACTCTTAAACGAAAAGCGGCAATAGAAATGCTTTTTTAGATCGCATTTTAAAAGTTTAAGAACAAAAAGCGGCGATAGAAATGCATTTTTAGATCGCATTTTAAAAGTTTAAGAACGAAGAACGGCGATAGAAAAACTTTTTTAGATCGCATTTTAAAAGTTTAAGAACGAAGAAGGGCGATAGAAAAAAATTTTTGATCGCGTTTTAAAAATTTAAGAACGAAAAGCGGCGATACAAACGCTTTTTTAGATCGCGTTTTAAAAATTTAAGAACGAAGAACGGCGATAGAAAAACTTTTTTAGATCGCATTTTAAAAGTTTAAGAACGAAGAAGGGCGATAGAAAAAAATTTTTGATCGCGTTTTAAAAATTTAAGAATGAAAAGCGGCGATAGAAACGCTTTTTTAGATCGCGTTTTAAAAATTTAAGAACGAAGAACGGCGATAGAAAAACTTTTTTAGATCGCATTTTAAAAGTTTAAGAACGAAAAGCGGCGATAGAAACGCTTTTTTAAATCGCATTTTAAAAATTTAAGAACGAAGAACGGCGATAGAAAAGCTTTTTTAGATCGCGTTTTTAAAATTTAAGAACAAGAAGCGGCGATAGAAATGCTTTTTTAGATCGCATTTTAAAACTTTAAGAACAAAAAGCGGCGATAGAAATGCTTTTTTAGATCGCATTTTAAAACTTTAAGAACGAAGAACGGCGATAGAAAAACTTTTTTAGATCGCATTTTAAAAGTTTAAGAACGAAAAGCGGCGATAGAAACGCTTTTTTAGATCGCATTTTAAAAATTTAAGAACGAAGAACGGCGATAGAAAAGCTTTTTTAGATCGCGTTTTTAAAATTTAAGAACGAGAAGCGGCGATAGAAATGCTTTTTTAGATCGCATTTTAAAACTTTAAGAACAAAAAGCGGCGATAGAAATGCTTTTTTAGATCGCATTTTAAAACTTTAAGAACAAAAAGCGGCAATAGAAATGCTTTTTTAGATCGCATTTTAAAAGTTTAAGAACGAAGAACGGCGATAGAAAAACTTTTTTAGATCGCATTTTAAAAGTTTAAGAACGAAGAAGGGCAATAGAAAAAAAATTTTGATCGCGTTTTAAAAATTTAAGAACGAAAAGCGGCGATAGAAACGCTTTTTTAGATCGCGTTTTAAAAATTTAAGAACGAAGAACGGCGATAGAAAAACTTTTTTAGATCGCATTTTAAAAGTTTAAGAACGAAGAAGGGCGATAGAAAAAAATTTTTGATCGCGTTTTAAAAATTTAAGAACGAAAAGCGGCGATAGAAACGCTTTTTTAGATCGCGTTTTAAAAATTTAAGAACGAAGAACGGCGATAGAAAAACTTTTTTAGATCGCATTTTAAAAGTTTAAGAACGAAAAGCGGCGATAGAAACGCTTTTTTAGATCGCATTTTAAAAATTTAAGAACGAAGAACGGCGATAGAAAAGCTTTTTTAGATCGCGTTTTTAAAATTTAAGAACGAGAAGCGGCGATAGAAATGCTTTTTTAGATCGCATTTTAAAACTTTAAGAACAAAAAGCGGCGATAGAAATGCTTTTTTAGATCGCATTTTAAAACTTTAAGAACAAAAAGCGGCAATAGAAATGCTTTTTTAGATCGCATTTTAAAAGTTTAAGAACGAAGAACGGCGATAGAAAAACTTTTTTAGATCGCATTATAAAAGTTTAAGAACGAAGAACGGCGATATAAAAGCTTTTTTGGATCGCATTTTAAAAGTTTAAGAACAAAGAACGGCGATAGAAAAGCTTTTTTTTAGATCATATTTTAAAAGTTTAAGAACGAAGAACCGTTATAGAAAGGTTTTTTATATCACACTTAAGAATGAAGAACGGCGATAGAAAAATGGTAATTGATCTAAGGTGTTCCCAGGCCACATCTAGATGGTGGTTTACTTCATTACAGAGTGCCGAAATTTTTGCAAACCGACTTTACTTTTCTAATTCGAACCCTGTAAGGTTTAAATTTTTTTATTGTCAGCATAGACCCACTATTGTAAAAACATCTTTTTTATATAAATTTCTTTACCTGTTGGCTCCATCATGTGGACCTCAAAATGCTGATTAAGAAAATGTATAAAATCATGTCTTTTTGATGAACAGTTGTAGATATCAAGGTGTATATAAATTTTTTTTGATGACATCAACCTTTTTCTTCCAAATCAAGTGTGCTAACCCAGCTATAGCAAATTGTTCCCCACTAACAGTGAAAAAATAACTGACGTCCTTGTTTTCAAGATATTTGGGCTCCAAGGTAAGCTTCAATACAATGGCATCATTAATCTTATTAATTGCAGTGTTTTAAGTCTAATGTATTGATGACATGCCAAAACGTCTGAAAATTTAACAAATAAGACATACCTTTTTAAATTTTTAAAATTGCTGATGATTATCAACTTTTCTGAAATTGTTTAAAATCATTAAAATTAAATGAAATTTGAGTTTGTAAAATGTTGGTGTAATTTCTTTGTATTCAGTCACACTGATACTAATGACAAACAAAAAATAATTTATGGAAAAAACTAAGGTAAAACTAACCTCCCATGACAAATAAGTTCATTTTAGGGGCTTAATTTTAAACAACATACCTTTTCAACTATTACCTTTGCCATTTTCATGCTTTATTTCTTTTTTCTTGATGCAGGTTTTCCCATGCTTCCTTTAAGTCTTAAAAATAAAATCCTCCTAAATAATTCTTAAAAAATCCAAAAAGTTTCCTCCTAAAAATCTTAAATCAGTTGTATATTGTTGTTTGTTATTGGTAGAAACTATTATTTACTAATGATGTTTTAGAAATATATCATAAATCTTCATGACTTAAAAGCAAAAACATGTCTGGTAGTGGAAAATCTCGATACAGACCAAGATCTGAAGCAAGAAGACATACCAATCTTTGCACGCAGCAGGTATGTTGGTATACATTCAACAGCAAATGACCCTTATGGGTGATAAAAAAACACGGAAAATTTTACCACCTCCTTATGCTTGAGGTTCCTTTACCATGAGAGATGCGTCTAAAGTTTTATTTATTTATTTTAATTCTGAGTATACTTTCTTTTTTAATTCACTTTTGCTTTGACAAATTTTTTTTCTTAAGAAAAATAAAAAGGTTTTTATTTTTCTTAATTAATACTATGGCTGTTATTAACAATTAACTTCTTCACACTCATATTTTTCATAACTTAAACCCAGGCTTGAACAGGACTACCGTGTAAATACAGGCGCACGCGCCACAATTTGCTTATGGCATGCTTGACATCCCACATGTAGAATGCCCAACAAAGTGTGGTAGAAAATGGGTGAAAGATTAGCACATAGTTCAATGCTAAATCACAATTTTGTCATGCTAACAGAATAGAGTTATTGAAACTTTAAAGTCTGCAAAACTATATTTATCCACCATATATGCACAAACAATCGTAATGGTGTGTGATCTATATCAAGTTATGGAATGTAAAACTCCACACGTCGGGTTGATACTCCTGTCCAAGTCTGGTGCAAATTTTGTTTTTCAAACACCATTATGCTTTTACAAATAAATGATTATAAATAAGAAAAAAGTGAATTGAAAAATTATAGTATCCCATTAAATTGAATGTCTTACAAGGCTGTTAGTATTATCTATATAATAATACGCTTGTGTGAGTGACCATGTGAGTCCACGACACGGAAAGTACGGGTCACTTTCTTACGACGTGGCGTTACGCTAAAATTTACCAAGTTAAAAAAAACGCAAATCAGGGGGCTACTATTTAAACATTTAATTCTCTTTTCTTATTACTTTAAGAAATAACACTCTTTTTTTTTATTTTATTAAAACTAATTTTTATTTTATTTTTAAATGCTTCTATTTGTTTTTTTGTTTTAAAAGCCCCGTTGGTCGTTATAGATAGAATAATTTAATTTTACCCCCGGTTTACCACGTGCGCGCCGTATCTCACGGAAACAAAGTTTATCAACTAAAAAAAGAAAAAGGTTGTCTCTTTTTCAAAGTAATCCTGAAGAAAGTTATTTCAAACAATGTTTACTCATCATGAGGTTAGATTAAAGCTTATTTGTTTCTTCTATCATTTTTGTGTTCTGGGACCGAGGTTGCTTTCTTTTTAAAAAAACTATCGAATTCGAATGATAATTCGAATCTGACATGTAAAAAACAAAACTGTTGTTGTAGAGCGGCTTTTGTTGTCGAGCGAGTATAAAAAGTTTATGTTGTTGTCAGAAATATTTGTTATAAAGAAGAAAAACGTACGATGATATAACGTCAAAAAGAGAACTGATTGGAAATATATCAGACAACTTAGCTAGCTATACATTTTCAATTTGTTTTCTTTGGGATGAAGCGAAGTTTAGTAATCGAAGTAAAAAACTGATTGGACTTTTATCCAGAGAACGCTAGCTAGCAGCCTACTGAGAAAGCGAAAGAAAAGCAGGTGTGTTGTTTAGATTATCTGGTAGAGAAATGAATTTAAGTGAATAACGTTTTTTAAGCCGTTTACACGCTTCCAGCTAAACTTCCCCTTAAATATGAAGTTAAATATGTTTTGTCTTCAGCCTGAACATATTTTTTTGTAAGAATATACTCAGCGTCAGTTAAGAATATCTTAAGATTATGTCCAACCTCGATTGTTTGTTATAAATATAAAAAGAATTTGCCATTAACTATAGCAACTTATAGCATGCTTTATTTTATTAAGGCATTATATATTTTCAGGACATGGACATGCTAAGAATATATTCAGAATAATGAGGATAGTATTTGTCCAGAAAGTTAAGAACTTTGTTTGTATGAATATATATACTTTAAACAAGGGGTCAGAAGTTCAGAGTATTTTAAGAATATGTCTAACCTTGATTGTTTGTTCTAAATATAAAAAAAATTGTCAATAGCTATAGCAACATATAGCAAGCTTTATTTTATTGAGGCATTATATTTTTTAGGCCACGAGGATAGTATTTGTCAAGAAGGTTAAGAACTTTTGTTTGTAAGAGTATACTCTAAAAAATAGGTCAGAATATCCTAAGAATATGACTAAGTTTGATTGTTTGTTCTAATATAAAATTTGTATGATGCACAAATTTAATTAGAAGTTTACTTTTTTATTGCGTATCTCACAACTTTTTTCTGTCCAAAGCAATGGACCGTTACATGTAGCAGAATTTGCCATTAGCTATAGCAACTTATAGCAAGATTTATTTTATTAAGTCATTTCAAATATATATTTTGAGGCCAAAGCCCTGCTAAAAATATATTAGGAACAATAAGAATAGTAGTTGTTAAGAAAGTTAAGAACATGAAGGCTGAAACGAAAAAAACACTATTCTTATACAATACAGCGTGTATAGAGAAGAATTTATATAAAATGTAAAACGTAATTTTCCGTTGTTACTGTTTTTAACGCTACGAAGTGGGCGATGTCGTTATAATAAACCTTAATGTATACAAAGTTAAATCAATGTTTACATCTGTTACGCTATGATCGTTTGCAACATTATTCGATTTTTAAATTCGAAAACGCTGCATTGTTATGCACGGAACGTTTGCGCACCGGGAGGGTTGCTGTATACAATGGACTAAATAGCTGATTTGGTATGATGCATTACAAACTGTACATTGTGGATATTTTGCAATAACCTTTTTTGTGTGACTTAACAATTTTTTCTAATGTCTGGTATACTATTTCCCCTGGTGTACTTCCGGCATTGCAAAGCAAGTATATAGTTTAGCAGATTTAGCTTTTTACATAACCGTTGTTAGACACCTTCGATTCTGTTAGACCTTTTGCATTTTTATTTTATTTATTTTTATTTTGTTGTTGGACCTGCTTATATTTTTAAACGTTTTGTTTTAGCGGGTATAAATATAATGCAGATTTTGAGCAACCTCAATCCCAGGGCTTTTTTTCTCTTTTATTATTATTTTATTATTGCTGCAAATGCTTATTTTTTTAGACGTTTTGTTTCACCGGTTATAGATATAGAATAATGCAAATTGTGACTTTAAAAAATTCAAATTACTGTATTCTATGTTTTTATTTGGCCGTTTCTTTCAGAGCTAAATTTTCCTTAAATATTGAGTTTGTTGTTGTGTCTTGAACCGGAAAATAATTTCTTTAAGAAGCACTTTTTTCGTAAGTCTAAGCTTGATTGTTTGTTCTAAAAAAAAATTTGTATGACGCACAAAACTGATTAGTAGTTTAGTTTTTTATTGCTTAACAAAGTGAACTTTTTTCTGTCCAAAGCAATGGTCCGTTACGTGTAGCAGAATTTGCCATTAACTATAGCAACTTATAGCATGCTTTATTTTATCAAATCATTATATATTTTCAGGCCATAGTTATGCTAAGAACATATTGAGAATAATGAGGATAGTATTTGTCAAAAAAGTTAAGAACATCGAGGCTGAAACTAAAATACACTATTCTTAAAAAATCAGCGTTTGTGTTACAATGTTATTTAGACCAACACTTATGTAATATTGTGCTATAACTGTTAATTAAGCCAAGAATGGGTTGCCAAACAGATAAAAACTACAAATTATGGTGAAAAACCTTTATTTACAAGAACTTATATAAAAATAATGTTAGATCAAGCATACTTGTTACAAATGTAAGATGAGGTTCTTTACAAGCTTTTCTTTTGCATGATTTGCATTCCAGAGCAAGAAGTAAAAACTAATGGAATGAATAAAAAGTTGATGACAATAAAATATGTAAAACTTAAGAAAAAAAGTATGGTTAGAGATGAATGAATGAATGAATGCTAAGAAACAATACAAATTATGGAGTGAGAAAAAGTTGGAGAAGAATGAAAAAGTGATTTACCGCAAATTACGGACGTAAATTACGCCCACATGGCGCAATCTGAGGGCGTAATAAGGGCGTACATTAAGAAGTAAAATTTTCGGCGAAAAATGTTTTGGCGGTAAAACTTTCAGACACAATTTTTTATTTCAGCGGAAAAATTTTCGGACAAGATTTATAAAGTCAAAAATGTATGGGTAAGTCTTTTGAACGAATTTTAACCAAATTTCAAAAGTAATAATTACGGGAAATGACACAAAAGGAAGGCTAGAAGCGTACTATATTCAATCAAGATCTAAAAAAGGGTCTTCAGGATCCAACTTTATAAATAGAGCCTCAGCCAAATGTGAAAATAACGAAAATAATAAGTTCAAAAACTGCAGTTTTTATTGATTTTCTGATTACCCTATATATAATTTCTATGCACTGTTCCTTTTTTAAAAAAATTAGAAAAATCAAAATTTTCAGACAAAACAAAATCCGAAAGTTTTTCCGTCCGAAAATTTTCGTTTCTAATGTAAACACACCACAATAAAATATAAATCTAATATATTGATCACATATCGTAAAATATGCGCTTAATATTCCAAAAAAAAATTTCATGTTAAATTTTTGCATAAGGGACCTTAGAAATATCGGCGTAGCTGGCCAACTGTTAAGAGCCCAATTTTAATGTTTTTTTGCTAAAAAAATTTCAAGTAAAATAGGCCAGGCAAACAAAAGTTACAAGTAAAAAACGGAAGGGTAGGGCATTTTTGCCCCTCCCAAACCTGAATAGGGTTAACAAGGTTAGCTAGATGTAGAAGTAATAATAAACTCGCGGTGCTTTTTCAATCGCGATAGCGCCATGGTTTGATTTCATCTTGGCTCATCGTCAATTCGACGTTTTTTGAGGTGGTTAAAACAATTACTTTTATACACACTATATTCATAAAGTGCGGAAAAAATGTGCAAATTGATCTCTTTTTTTAACCTTCATTAATAATTCATGATATAATATAAATTTGTTTCTACATAAAAACATCGCCTCTCCTTCGCGATTGTTAATATGCACAGCATTTTTTTGTTTTTAATTAACTTCTATACCTTTTTTGGGCAATAAAATTCAGACACTGCAGTCTTACGAAACCAAGTATCAATAATAAGATCGCGATGCTTTTTTTAATTAACTTCAACTTGTTGTTTTCCGCGTTTCTACCGTCATTTCTATACATTTTGTGGGTAATAATGGCAATTTAATCCTCCTTAATACTAAGGAAAAAAATTCAGACACTGCATATTTCCTAAACTAATTAGTAATAATAAGATCGCAGTGATTTTTATTAAATACCTTTAGCCTTTAATACTCTGACTAGACCATTGGAATGAAAACGAGACACTACTTAGTAACCTTTGTAAACATATAAATTCAGCTGATGAGTGACCTGTTTTTGTGTGTTGTGAATGATCTTATTGTTTGTTTTCTAAGCAATTGCAGGTTTTTTTTAAACAAAAACTACATATCTTGCAGTTATGAACGTCATAACCTATACATTTTCTTCATCAGTGTTTGAAGCTCTACAGATAGGGGCACGGGCTAAACAAATTTCTAAAAAATTTTTTGGTATGTTTGTGAGACTTGGCGGACGTCATCAAAATTCAAGTGACGGTTCTCTTTTCTATTGTTACTCTGCCTAAGTGGATTTTTCCACGGGCCTTATCAACTAGTCTTATATATTAATTCCCTTGCGTGAGTAAAACTGTGAGTCCACGACACGGAAATCACGGGTCACTTTCTTATGACGTGGCTGTACGCTAAAATTTAACTAAAAAAATTAGGGATGTACTTCATAGAAATCGCACATAAAGTGTAAATATATAACCCGCTGCTATTAACGATATAAATATATATACCCTTATGCCAAAAAATCTATATGAGCATATATATATAGGTATCGTTACATATGAAACGGTATTAGATATTCACAAAGCATACGGACTGTTAAATGAAGTTCCTAGCATAAAACGGAAATTGTGTTTACGAAAAAGATGGCTGTTCTTTTTGAGTATTCTCTACTCTTTCATTCAACATAAATCTTTAAAAAAACATTTGAAGAAGAGCATGGTTTTATAAATTAATCATAGCAAGGTTTCTGTAAGGTTTTTCATGTTTTTTTTTTCAGTTTTGATGATATTATTGATGCCAGACATGTTTTATAGTTAGCATCATAAAAAGCCAACCACCAACAACAACTAGCTAGCTAGGAATTTATATATATGTAGCCATGTCTTCATAATACCTAGCTAAGTCTCCAGTTTAAGTGACCAGCTATTAGCTGCTGTAGCTAGCTAATGTTAGCTTTAAACTAAAGATTCCCAGTATACCTAGCTAACCTGTGAATTTTATGTTGCTTTAACATGATGTAGCTAGGTACTGTAGTTTATCTTAGTGGTCTTTGCTAGGAATATGGCTGTAACTTATTTGACTTGACCCTTTAAGCCTAAATAAGAAGATATAAGAAGCTACAACACCTTTTAAGAAAGTATTTATAATATTTAAGGATAGTTTAAGGACTATTTTTTATGCAAATATATAATGTATTTTTCACATTTTGTGTAACTAAACTTACATCGGTTGCATGCAATATGACAAAAGGATTTTTATTTAACATGTAGTAATTCTGGTGTTCTAGATGTTCTTACTCAAATGTTTTTGTTTATGACATTTCGTGTTATTTAAGAAAACTTTAAACCTTTTCGAGAGAGTTACTACATGCTAACACCGAAAAAACCTGTGTTTCTTAAATTCTTATTTGATAGAGGTTTTTGGGGAAAATTTACGTAGCTTTTTTCACATATTTTGATTTTGTTGCAGTATTTATATACATGGGTTTTTGATTATTTTATTTATATATTTATTTTGGGGGGGAGGGCGGGGGAAGGATTTACATGTTTTTTTACATTTAGGGAAAAAATGTACAGGGAAGACTGGGGTGACTTTCCATTTATATACATGGTATATATAATATATACAAACTGTTTTGCTTTTCTTTTGAAATTTTGTGTTAACTTTTGTGGCACAATGCAATATACCGAAAGAACTAATTTTTGTAGAATTTGACTTTACACCTTGCAAGCCTTTCATGTTTTTATATTAAAATAAGAAATTCAACTCTGACATTATATATATATATTCCCACATTATATATATAAATTCCCACAAAACCCATCAAACGTTATTAACCCTGAAAATTTTAAACATTTCCCTGGTTCTTTTTTTGGTTTGCGAAGTTCTTTTCCTGCAAATATTCTGAAAATAAAGTTCAGAAATTACTTATTTTTAAAATGTAAATTTAATTTGTTTCAAATTGTGGTTTTGACATTTTCATGTAAGAGTTTGTGGGCAAAGACATAAATCAGCATGCTAAAAGAACTGACTTTTCTTAATTTAGAATTACTAAACACAACCATTTTTTTACATTTAGTGTAAACTTTTGTGCGTATGGCCATATTTAATATACCAAAAGAGCTACTTTGTTGATTTCAATTTTATACTCTTTGTAAGCTATTTTTTTCTTCTTTTTGACATTTTGAATTAACTTATTGTTGTAGAAGGCATATAATATATATACAATATATATATGCATATAAAAAAATGGAATTTTGCAAATTTCTGTTTTACCACTCAATTTTTATATTTTATAAATTATTTGGGACAGAATGGTATGAAATAGACCAAAATACCTGATCTTAATTGTTTTTAATTTACATGCTGTTCCTTGTGAAACATTAAGGTGAACATTTTGTGGAGGACAATGGCATGACATATACTGATAGAACTGATTTTTGTTGTGTTAATAGATGTTATATCTGAACCTTTTTGACATTTTATGTTAATTTGGCGAGGAAGGACCATATATACATAGAAGAAGAATTCGATTTTATACCTTGCAAGCTGTGTTTTTCTATATTTTGTATAAATTCTTACCGGGGAGGTCTCTGTGGGTGCAATATACCGAAATGACTGATCCTTCTCGATTTAAATTTGATGTGTTCCAAATCGTATATAGTTTTTTGAAATTTTGTGTAAGATTTAATGGGTGCAAAATGTCAAAAAAACTGATTTTTGTTGAATCAGAAGCACTCCCTACAACCATTCTTTTTTTTACAGTTTGTGAAGCTTTTGTTGGGGAAAGAGTGTATGCAGTATCATCGAAATAACTGATTTTTGTTGCAAACTGTTTTTCTTTGGCGTTTTGGATTAAAATATTGTTTTAGAGGGCATATGCAGTAGATATATGTACCGAAATAATTAAATTTTGCAAACTTTGATTTTGTCGTTACCTCTCATTTTTTACATTTTGATTAAACTTTTGTGGGAGACCGTCGGTATGCGAAGGACCAAAATAAGAGATTTTAGTATTATTTAGAATTTATATTTTGTGTTGCAAATTTGGTGCAAAAATTGACATAAAATGAACTTATAGATTGATTGCTGTTGTTTAACATGAGTCATTATGACTTTTATATATATTTTATGAAAACATTTGTGACAGAATACTATGTGAGATTTGAAATTTTGTTTACTTTATTGATGGTAAAACAGCATGCAAGTTGCTAAAAGGACTTTATTAATTTCAGGTTTAAACACCGTTTTTTTTGTTGACATTTTGTCGAAAGTTTAGTGAGGAAGGACCGTATGCAATATATCAAAAACGTTTTATTGCATTATAATTTATCCTTGCAATCCTTTTTAACACCTTAGATAAAAATTTCTACTTAGGCACAATTTATTGTTTATTTTTCACATTTTGTGTCAACCTTTGGGCAGGGTTTGCAATAAACTAACTGATTTTAACATATACAATGAGAGAGATTTGTGTTTGACATTGATCAGCTTTTTTTTGTATATATGTGACGTTTTGAGTGATTTAAATTTTTTGGGTGAGATGTATGTTGAAATGCTTTTGAAAACTTCTTCACGAATAATTTTCGCATTTGTCAGATGGTCAGAGCAAGTAATTTTAGTAGATTTAGATTTTAAATGTCACATATATACTGCAGTTGTTGGACACCTTTAATTTTTTTGGTCATTTATATAATAATGCAGATGTAAGATGCGCACTGCTGTATTGTTTGTTTTTTGATGGACATATATCTGCTACATAGATTAAATGAGAATACAGTGGATTCTTCCACGGGAAACAGCTAGTTATTATTAATGTGATTGCATGCGTTCTTTCTCCAGACCTGTTTCGAATAATTATCATGTGTTTTTTAAATTATTTTTTTAGCGTCGACTACGCCATTTGACATGCATCATTGGTCGTAATATTGATTCTTTGTTAGTGCCAATCACAAGACAAACATCGAAATGTTCTCTCCTTAGCTTGTATTTTACTATACATGCGGAAGATAACCCTGAAACAAGTATGTTTTATATTTGCCAGCCAAATTTATGTGTATATCGGAACATTTGCTGGTAGTTTTTGTGGCATTTTTTAGTTTGGAAAGTTATTTTGTTATGTTCTCCTTGAATATTTACCGTACCTTATCTTACTTTAAGCTTTTTTTCCTAGTTTTGTATCAAAGTGAAACAATTGATGATACACTGGTAAGTCTTCAGTGTTTTATAAAAAATTATCAGTCCTTTACATTTGCAGGGTGATAGGGCATGAAAGGCAGAAAAAAAAGCAAGATGGGGGAAGGATCTCTCAAAACGTCGCCTGCTAAACTATCATGTTCAAGAAAATGATAAACTTTCCACAGTAATATGAATACTGAACAGACAAACCGAAATAATATTTTCAATAGACTATCGTGTTGTGTAATACATGTTTTGTTAGGATGGTTCACTTTTTTTTCTAATTTAAAATTACTTCTCTTCTATGATTCAAATAATTCTCATCTGTATTTTAACACTCTTCTTTTGTATTTTGACACTTCTCTGCTCTTAAAACTTCTCTGCATGTTGCCTGTGACGTTTTCTTCACAAATGCAACTTTCTTGTCTGTAATTATGCACTCATGGTTTGTAAATTCTTTTCTCTTTTCGCAAGGTTTATAGAGGACATTTTTTTGCCATCTGTTTTCTACTCTAACAGGTTCCAAATCTTATAATAATACAGAGAGTGTGTCCGTTTGTGACAGGCAAAGTTGATAGGTTTCGATAAAATGGGTATAAATATAATAATATCTTGATCAATTCAGTTAATTTTAGTAGTTATTTTTTAATGGGCAAAAATGAATGGCTAATAGCTGCCAGAATCCTTGAAATCATGGGACTGTCAAACAAACTAATTGAGAAAAAAAATTAAGGAATACCTTAAACACAATACCAATGTTTATTTATCTAAAGTTTATGGTCAACTAATGAACATTTGTCCTGTCAAATTTAAAGGTTGTCCTTGTTAAATGTTCCTGTTTACATTACAATTTGCCATCCTTAGATCTTCCAAAAAACATATTTGTCTTCCATAAAGGGCAGGAAATGTACGTTTCGTAAACAGGTGTAATAGACATTATGGTTTGGAGTACCAAAAGAGTGAAAAAGAGGAAAGGAGGAAATTTTATTTGTAATTTTCTTCTTATTGATGTAGATTGGATTTGTCAATTTTTAGATATTTTGTCGTTGAAAAAAAAGGGAAAAACTATAAAAATTATTTTGGTTATTGGAAAGAGGAATTGCAAAAAAAAGAAATTGTGTAAACGTATTTAAAAATGACGGACAAGTTACACATTTTTCTTTTCCTTATTTGCACGCTGTAAAAATCTCAGTTGGTTTCATGACTTTTTTTTTAAATACAATACAACTTGCAAATGCCTGAACCCAGTTTTTTTAACAATTCTGCAATGTCTTTCTTAGAATCCAAATTGGAGAGAATTTGATTCAAGGGTGTTCTCTCAACATCCAGACATCAACAAAGCTTGTATCTTTTCATATATTACCAAACTTCTAGTTGTACTGTGTGTTTTTGATTCATCTGTGAATTACACCCAACTTAAATTCATTCTGGAGTGCATGCATCATACTTTTCCTTAATGACTTTTAGCATCTATATTAGTCCATGTTTGGGGAGCAAGAAGAACAAAAGAATTTAAAGTGATATTAAGTTATAATGTTCATTTTTCTGGATTAATATATAGTAGAGAACAGGTAGGTTGACAGGCGGCAGATCCATATCTACAGTTTTGGAATTTGGTTGTATAAGCTCTGTATATGCAAATTTAATTTTACAACTAATTCTTTCATTGACTTCGCTATAAGAACCAAATCATCTGTATACAATAGATACCATAGACACCCTGTTCTGAACTCACTCAACATCACTTTTAAGACACAAACAAATAATAAAGGACTATGTACAACAACGTTGATGCTAAATTCGTCACTAAGTTAATCATTAATCCTGGCACAACTTTACCATAGATGTGCATAGAAACTTAACCTTTTTTTAAATTTTTGTTTTCCCTTTAATTGTCTGTCAGTTGAAAACACTGATTTAAATGCAATTGCAGGGTGGCCACACTTCCTAAAATCTGCTAAATAATCAAAAATTTAGACACAAAATATTGATTCCTAAAATCACCTAAATTTGTATTTGATGACGTCCATTTTTGCCGATTAGTAAATTTTTGTTAGTCTGTTTTATGTCTCCAAAAATTTAGCATTATGTTAATCTTGAACATCTCTGGTATTAAAAAAAGAATTGGCTTGATTTTTCGTAACTCTTTATTTCCTCTAATATTTTGGCAAATATAGGAATAGTTTTTCAATCACGTTTTTCAGTGTTTTCTCCTAAAATTGTACCCCGAAACCTCCTAAAATCTGCTAAAATTATGAAATTTTTAATCTGTTATCACCCTCAATTGTATATAGGATCATTTGACGTTTATTCTGTTTTATTTGATAATTATTATTGACTTTTCTCAGCTTCGTTCACACGATCAATCGTATGAAACAAACTGTTTAATGTTTCGAATGTTCGGTGGTTACTATAAAACAGCATGTGCTAATCAGGTGAGATGTTTATCACATTTTGATTGGCTTTATTTGAGACATTTACATTTTGATTGGTGGAAAATTCGAAAAAATTTAAATGTGCGTTTTGATGTTCGGAAAACACATTTATCATCCTAGATATAGGAACCTAGATTCTGGAGCATTACAAAAATGTGCTTGAAACCCTCTGTTACCCAACTTAAGCCCCCCCCCCCCCCCCCCCCCTTCATTTCCATTGTATTTTATCATATAGAAATTTTAAATCTCTTTTTACTAACAGCGAGTTTTCAAACTTTAAAATTACAGAATGATTTAAACTTGAGAAGCGATGAAGGTCTGCTCAGTAGATACATCAAAGTGGAACAAAATCAGGTATGCTCCTCTTTACTTATCTATGCTGATTTTCTGTAACTTATCTTTTATCTTTTATCTTATACTTATATGTTATAAGTTTTGTGTTTTATTTTGAGGTTCGGTTATCGTATAAAAAGGCTTCATTATTACGAGCTCATTTTACACTAAAAGCAATATATCAAACCCGTCAGCAAGTTGATCATGTTAAAAAGCAAATGGAAGAAAATTTATCGCAGAATAAACTCCGAAGGAGAAAGGTGTGTAAAATGATTACTTTTATTTTCGAATAATGTTAGTATATAGTTTTCAGGTTTAGTTTTCATTTCAATATCTTATATGTTTTTTGTTTATTCTTTTTTTTATTTTTTTATCTGAGATAGCCTCTCTTTTTATTTTACAGGCTGCTGATCGAGAAGCCCTTGTGTTTAAGAATAACCTTTTAAAGAAAGAATTGGCTCGACTTCGAGATAAACTTTTAGACGGTATGTTACTTGTTGTACTTCCGTTACACTATACTTGTTGGGTTTTGTGTGAAAAAAATGGGTTAAACCCAAACAAACTGCTAGCAACAGTGTCTGAAATGTGTCTGGGAAAAATTTGACCAAAGAGATTTGTTTTTACAAATTTTAAAGAAAGCAGCAAAAACTCAGGAGATTCTTGGTAATCTGTTGAATGGCCATGAAAAAGTTTTTCTTAAACTTTACCTCTATATTAATAATAGCCGTTGTCTGTCTGTCGGTTAAAATTGGTTCATGCTAAAACACGCACGAAATCTTCAAGCTACAAATAACCGATACGAAATATTTTTATCGGCTCTGCGACGGGCGAATTGCCGTTGATTTTCCACGGGCTAACACCTAGTATATTGTATATACAGTATTTATAAAAATGTTTTGGTACATGTCTGTTTTCCTCACTTAAGAGAAGTTATGAGATTCATCATTTTGAGTTCCACGAATCACTGTTTCTAATATTAGAATTTTTAACATTATTTATTAACATGTTTTTGTAGAAAAAAGTCAAGTACAAGTAAGCAGGAAGCTGTCGTACAGCAAGGTAAAATGATTTGTCGGACCTAATCACCCATACTCCTTTACTCACACAGTAGAACTTTCACAGTCTACCGGCTACAGAGTATTTGCCAACTGATCTTATTTGGTAACTTTTAGAAATAGCTAATATAGATGTGTGGTTTTGTTAATTGTCGAGTGCCGTTGTGAGTTAGAATAAAGAAGGTGTTGGACTGTATGGTTGTTTTACTTGGCACATACAATTTATTTTTCAGAAAAAGATTTAAATAATCGTATATATGAGTTGGAGCAGTATATATCTGACATGAAAGTTTGCCATTCAGCTCACATTGAACGTAGGTAGGTGCTGACACTTTTTATACCAAAGAAAATTCTTTCAAAATTAATATATAAGCTACTTTAAAATTATAAATATTGTTAACTCGCAGTACACCCGCGGTAATCAGAATTTTATATTAGTTCTGCAATTTATTTATTCAGTGTTCGGTAATTTATACTCCTTTCTACTTGATTTGTTTTTAGAGAAACGTTGCTTAAAGTTAACGCGCATTTAAACTTCCGTCGTCGACAACTAGCAGCTGAATTAAGTTATATATATCCTATTGTGGTGGTGAGTTTTTCTTTGCAGTTTTTAAATTTTGGTAAGTGCTGAAAACATCAACAAAGTCTATTGGCACTATATATTTGATTTGATTTTCACATCCGCAAGGAAAAATCTCTTAACATGCTATACCAGATTATAAAAATAAAAAATAAGCATCTTTTGTTTTCTGAGATTTGTAGGTGATGTTTGTAAATTATTTGTAGTTACCTCTCCGAGATGGACACAAAGGTGAATTCGCAGTGAATGGTGTCCGTTTACCAAACTCTGAAGAATTTATTGGTATGTATTCCTAAACATTTCGATCTCGTCTTGTTTCGACGATTAGTATACAAGGGCTGTATTGTACTCTCAGCTAAATTTTGTTATGTTTGAAAGAAAAAACGACAGAAAATAGATCAGAACTTTTGCTTTATTTACTCTTAATTTGTCTTCTTTTTTTTTTAAATTTTGTTACCAAAACCAGATATTTGTATGATTTTTCAGCTAAAAAGCCTTTCGGATACATATATAAGTATATCGGTTAAAAGGTCCAACTTCGATCTTAAATGTTTGATTTTTATGGGCTCGTAGCCGAGTAGTTATGGGGTTCGTTTCGTAATCATGAGGTCTGTGGTCTGTGGTTTAACCAACGATGTGGGCAACAGTCACAGTAAACACATGCTGGGTAAGGGTGATTGGGTAGACAATGCGAGTATATATGTAATATATTTATTTAAAAAAACAGGACCGACATTGATGACAGTGTTTCCAATTCTGAAGTGGCTATCCAGTACAAACATTTGGAAATAATAATATTAAATGATATAGCTAATAGCGTCTCTCGAATAAAAACATTCCTCTAAAAACGTGTCCTGGGCGGTACCCCATTTTGCTTATGGTGTGTGAGTAAATAACGAAAGTTCCTCCAGGTAGACTTCAGTGACATTATTTAATTTTTTTTACTTTACAGGTGAAGATGATGAGATGTTGTCAGTTGCTTTGGGAAATGTGTGTCATCTTGTGCACATGATAGCAAAGTTTTCAGAATTACCATTACGTTACCCAATTCGAGGGCTGGGTTCACGCTCCTCCGTTGTTGATTTCGTCACTGACAAATTGACAGAAAAACAAAGAGAGTAAGAACAAAGCTCACCTCCTGTATTGTTTTCTCGATATGTTGTTGACAAGTAAAGTTGGTTAAGGAAGCTTTCAACAAATACCTTAGGGAATAGATTTTGAGGGGACTTATTTTTAGCAAATCCAGATTTGAAAGAAAAGTGTGTGGGTTGTATTTTTTTGCGTAAGGATAAGTTAGCAGGGAACCAGTGTAAAAAAACTTTTGCGAACTGTGGAATAATAATTTTCCTCTCTTTTCAAGTTATCAAACATTTATCTGAGTCACTTTATCTTACTTTTTTTATTCGTGTTTTAGATTTCCACTCTATTCGAAAGGGAAAGAAAAATTTCAATTTCATTATGGCGTGTTTCTGCTGAATAAAAATATTGCTCAGGTAAGCTTGATTGGACATTGACGGACAAAATGTCTGTTTTCATTATAAACTATATATACACAGTACTCTAAATACAAGTATATGAGCTCGTATATGAGTCATATAAGCTCGTATATGAGTCATATAAGCTCGTATATGAGTCATATAAGCTCGTATGAGTCATTGAGCTCGTATATAAGCCATATACATTCCGATGTAAAAATTTATCTTCATTTTTAAGTTTAATGACTACAAGGTTGTTTATAAAACCCTGTCGGAACATTTTTTGTCACATAAGAAATACGGAGAATGAGCGCACACCAACACACACATAAATCGGAATCTTTATACACATCCAGTATTTGGTATTATATAATATTTTTGTTTCGCAGCTTCGCTACCATAATGGGCTTGGCACTGCTGACTTACGTAACACTTTACCCAACTTAAAGCAATTGCTTGAAGCCAAATACGGAGTGCGTGTGTAAGTAACTTGATTTTGCTTGTGACGAACTTACCTAAAGTCATGTTGTTTATTTGCTTTGTATTGTAAGTGATCAAACTGTTTTATTCGTGTTGTATTTCGATGCGCTTACTCGCTTTACCTTACGTCAATAAATTATTGCAGACAGAAATGATTGCGACATAAACTATTGTAAATCTGGACTATATTTACACAAGAATATCTCCCCTCGCCATGTTGGAGCTTTTGTGAAGTTGCATAGCGAGGGGAATACCTTTTCTGGCTAGGCTGTGCTATATAAGCAACGTCTTAAGAAGAAACAACAAGAAAGTTAAAGATAAACATTAAAAAACCCCAATAGTTTCCGAGACTTTCTTTGTTTCTAAAAGTCATACGACGTGTTATACGACGACAAACGTGGTTGAAAACAGTTTAAATTCAATTGGAGCACCTTTCTAACTGAGCAAGCAGGCACGAAAATTTGGCATTTCTAAGTAAACAATCAACATGCAACACGTAAGCAACAGTTGAGCCTGTAAAATAACGAAAATCTTAAGCAATATTGAGCCTCAGTCAAAATTTTGCGTTGCTTATAACAAAAAGCGTGTGTGTATATGGTATGTGGAGTATTGTTTACCGTCTTGGCGTATTAAATCAAATCTTACGAATTTTGGGACATTATTGCGGGTAATGTAGGAAAGATATTGATGAAAACAAGAATCGCGATAATTTTGTCCGCAGTTGTTTTTGACTGCAATAATTATGACCTTAAAGTAGTATTCAATTTTTTTGAATAGGTTGTCTTAGAAAAAGGGTAGTTATAAACAGACGCAAATTAAAGCAAGTGAATAAGATAATACAGAAAGTGATATATTTTTAAGAAATCACTGCCGAAGTAAAATAACTATTGTTTAACTTTCAGTGTTATGAAACAAACTCAATCCACCGGTTTCAATAAATCTGCAGTAATGGCCACGAGAAGGGTAACATTACCAGCGGAATCATCCTTAAGCGCTGAAAGATTATCCATGCATTCCGCGTTCGATACAATCGACGCTGAGGAGAACTCTTCACAACTGGAACAGCCGTTGGGACGTCCCAGGAGCGAAGTTTTGTCTGGCCTACCGTCTGTGCATGTAAAAGCACATCACCAACATCGGTTTATCGCGCGAAAATCCACTGGTCGAAAGCAGCGTAAATCGAATACTTCACAGACCAACGAGGGGTCTGTATCACCTGATTTGATCGAAGTTCCCATCGAGGATGTCGTAAAAAGAACTATTGACGGTACACTTGCAAAGAAAAAGAATACTAACACATCCACTGTGCACGAATCTGTGATTGATTGCGGAGAGGATTGTCTAAGTGAAGAAAATAATTACGAAGAAGACAGGCAACAGAGACGAGTGTCGTACAGTCAGCAGTTTAGTGATGCCTTGATTATCCCCGATCCGTTTGAGCGTGAAGTGGACGATCCTATGTCTCCTGGTGGAGATCAAATGTTAGTATGATATAAATTAAAATTTCGTGTTTTGTTAATACGAGTATATTTTCCTAACAAATTTTCAAATATGTTTTGTTTTGTACGCAGTTTGTTAACGAAAGCAGCCTGCAAAAAGCATTCAGTTGATTTGAGTTCTTCGTTTTGTTTATAAAATTCCGATAAATATCACGGGATCGACAATGAAGATCCTTGCAGGAGTGATATATTTGAATTGCAGAAAATATTGGAAACCTGGTTTCTACGATGTTATGAAAAGTTGGCATGGTTTCTATTAGTTTGTCACAGCGCGTGTGTGTTTTTTTCAGCGTTCTATTTTGTATTTTTGTAGTTTACGTTTTAAACTTTGTTAAAAGAACTGTAGGCTTTGTAAGAATTTTCAAACAAATTATTTTGTGGACACTCGTCATACTTGAGATGAGACTCATCCGTCTGCTTTTGATGACAAAATAGTCTCGTCAAATTTCGGTTCACAAAGTTATGAACTTTTTCGTCACTTTTTACGTCAATTTGAGCAAGAAGTTCTTTAGTTACACGTATTTGTTTGATATAAGAAACAGTACTAAAATCAGAAAGATTGATATGTTGTCATACAAGGAGCAAATTGTTTTTGACGTTATTGTCATTTCTTTGTGAAACCATATACTGGGTATTAGACGAGAGTTTAAAATCAAGTCTTCATTTTAAAATTTCTCCTTAAAACCTCCATTAAAAGTGGATTTTGAAACAACTCAATTTTAATTTTACAACCTGTCTGGGTTTTTTTATTTTCAAAATGCGTAGAAATGCTACATGAGTACAGCAATATAATTTGTTTCTCACACATGGCATCACCATCTATATGTTCTCAATTTCTTTGGAAAAATATGAAAATGTCCCTAAATATATATTTTCTTTATAAAAATACCATCATCTTCTCAAAAAAAGGTTAGAATTCTCATCGAATCTCCTCAAATTTGACCCCATAAAGAGTGGCCAGAGGCATTTCAACAATATTTTTTCATATTTGGAATTGTTCAACTTTGTGATAAGAAAATACGTGTAATTAAGAACATACAGTTTCACATTCCATGTTTCTTTCGTTCTTTCTTTCCGTGCGTAAAAATCTTCACAGTAATATGAAGACAAATGAAAGTTATATAATTTAGAAATTTTATTGGAATTTTTTGTATATACGATGTATAAATAATTTTTTTAAAGATAGGAGACTATGATAAATTCGATGAGCACTGCTTTTCTTATTTTAGTTCCGTATTCGTAAAAATGAATTGGCATTCTTTCTGCAGCCATTATGAGTTGTTGCTCAGTTTTTACACAGGTGAAAACGTTATAAACCTTTGTCACAATAAACCACACTATTGAAGCCAACTAGTGACGTGAATTGAAATTTCCTTTTCAATTTTCTTGCGAAGAATTCTAAGCTCTCTTAATACTTCTTCTCTCCTCCCTAAAACGTCTTTTCCGCTTTTTAATATGCGTGGTGCTAACCACATTTTAGAAAATGAAAGAGAAGCCCCAGCGTTGATGTCGATCACTTAAACATTCTCGAAAGCTTTGATGATTTTCGTTCGATTAACTCGCATGTTAGTACCACATTTCCTCTGTTGTTCCCGCCGCAGGATTAACGTTTCAACCTTAGAAATTAAGGCAGTATTATTTCCAACAGAATTATGAGACGTACAAAATCACAAAAACACAAATATGACGTAACTGTTAATTGGAGAGGCAAGATTGTTTTTCAACTAATATCAAAAAAAGCGTGAAATATACTCTCTCGATCTTCAGGTTAAAATAAATCATTATGAATTTTACGCTAGACTTAAAATATTTGCCTAATTCTTAAAGTTCTATTTTCCGGAACCTCACCTCAATCTTTCGCTAATTTTTGTCGCAAATACATAACGGAGTTCTTTCCACAAGTACGAAAAAAAAACCTATCGTATTCATAACAAACTGAAAACAGAGAAGTAGCCACATGAAAAATAGTACACGTATATATTTGTTTTATTTTAGATAAAATTTATAAAAGCAAAAAAATACATTCGTAATAAAAAATAAGTTTAAAAGAGATGACGTATGTTTGCACACTTCGTACGCAGTCCTTTAATACTGACAGGTGGGACTTATTTTCTTTTACTTTTCTCTACAGTATAAAAAAGTACCTGCTACTTCAACGTCAGAAATTTTATAAATTGACATTTAATTCGCAAAATTATCTTTAAAAAATGTGAAGTATTGAATTCCAGTAAGATGAACGATTTGTTCCAAAGCTCATGTTAAAATATATTAGGATATTAAAATTTTAATTTGAATAGCGTAAAATATTTAAACATTGCAAAATCAGCATAAAACCAGTGTTCCATAAAATTCCATAAATCCTAAAGTTGTACACATTTTTTTTGCTTTTACATCATGGTACTGAGTTGAACATTCATATCTGGTAATACATCCCCGGGTTCGCAAATCATACTGGATTATATCATCTGATTTATATTTGATAAGTATTATCCGGTTGGGCAATCATACTTGAATATGATGTTAAACAAGTCACCGTTCAGTCTTTTCGCCAACCAGTCGTTCTTTATGACGGCGCATTTTATCGATTCGCAGGTAAATTTGACGTCGTAGTTGGTATGTATGCACCTACACAAGACACAAGTATATGTAAAAACGATATTAAAAAAGTGTTGCACGAAACTATAGCCAGCGGGGTGGAATGGAACCCCTGCGAACTCACTACAATATAAGCAATTAGACGTGACAACCAAGTATTTTTTAGTTTGAGCTTAGATACTATTTTCAATCTATTCTTTAATTTAAACATGTCTATAAGTGAAAATGTGGGTAAGAAAGGAGGAGCGTGTTGTAGGTCACTGGAAAAAGGTGTTCTCTTACTTCTTAGAAATAAGTTGAATATATAATACTAGCCGGGGGACCCGGCGTCGCACGCCGGGGTAAGCCACAAGTGAAAGTGTTACCCAGCATTGAAAACCCTGTGGCGCAATTTATAAGAACCGTAAACTGTGCCACATGTTCAGGTGGAACACTCTAGTACAGGTATACAAAATGTCGGTGAAAGTTCAAAAATGAATGTTACCCTGGGTAGCACGCTTAGTACAGATAAACAATGTCGCACATTCATGTAGGTACAATACCTTTTTCCAAAAAAAACTTTAGCGCAATGTCGGTTAAACAGACACACAGGAAACAGCCCGTCGTTAACACTGGACTGAGCGCTTGGTACAGGTAAACCGTGTTACACATGCATTTATGCTTAATACCCTTTTAGCACAGTTTACAACCCGGTGTTATAGCAAAAAATTTAGTGAATATTATTTAATTTTGCAGAATAAGTTTCAGTAAACGTTAACAAATTAAACATGGTACCGGACCGAGCATTTAGTACAGGTAAACTGTGTCACACATGCGTATAGGCGTAATAGCTTTTTCAAAAACAACTTATCACAACTTCAATTTAAATAAAAAGACACAAAACAGGCCGTTGTTATCACCAGGTTGAACGTTTATTACAGGTAAACTGTGTCACACACGAGTAATAGGCGTAATACCATTTTTCAAAAACAACTTTATCACAACGATTTAAATAAAAACACAGGAAACAGTCCATCGTATGGAAGCCGAGAAGGGCCAACCGAGAAATATTTTTTAGCTGCCAAAAAATCTTTTTTAGCTGCCGAGAAATCTTTTTTACGTACCGAGAAATCTTTTTTAGCTGCCGAGAAATATTTTTTGAGCTGCCGAGATATCTTTTTTAAAAACCGAGAAATTTTTTTTAGCTGCCGAGAAATCTTTTTTTAGCTTCCGAAATATTTTTTTAAGTTGATAGGTCGTCTGCCGTAAAGTTAGATATAAACAAATCTAGCATTTTACTCAAGCCTTTAATAAAATAATAACCAATAATCTCTTTTTCAGTACAGAGATCATCAGTATTAGCAACGTGTATCTTAAGTGTACCACACTGGGAGCAATACAGATCATCTTGCTGAAGTTGGTTCCCACATCTATAACAAAACATGGTATACCAAAACGTTGGAAATTTAATTTTCAAGCAAAACAAAGAACGACCCTACACGACCCTTGTAATTTCTCGTCATGTTTACAAAATTCTTGGCACAAAAAAAGAAATATTTCGGCAGCTAAAAAATATTTCTTGTTAGTTTAAAAATATTTCCCGGTAGCTGAAAAAAGATTTCTTGGTAGTTAAACAAAGATTTTTTGGCAGCTAAAAAAGATTTCTTGGCAGCTAAAAAAGATTTCTCGGTTGGCGCTTCTCGGCTTCCATACCATCGTTACTCTGTCCAGCTAAAAAAAATTACTTTGCGGAAAAAGTTTTAATGACAGTAATAAAATGTGTAGTTACCTAACTTTAGTATCCTAAAAATTATTGAATAAGAAATTTGTTGTAGCAAGCCAAAAAACTGCATTTGGCTACTTTTACTTTTTAACCCAGAGGTAGCTAGAGTTAGGTAGATAGCCAAACCCCAACATAAAAAAAAAAAAGTGATATACCAAACTGAATAAAAACTTTAAAAGAATGGGAATAAATACGGCTAGGTATAGCTAGCTAGCTTCAGCAGAATGGTGCCTCGAAATCTACATTCCTAGCTAAAATCTTAAAATTGGTTTGTTTAAGATTTATACATGGCTAGAGAACGTGAGAAATATAAAGGGGTGAAACGTTAAGGTGCTTCAAAGAAAATGGGAAAAGATTGGGAAAAGATAAAGTGTGTAAAAGCAATGTAAAACCAATCCTCCTCATGGCCTCGTGGTTGCGATATTCTGATAAACTCGTGAAAGCCCCGGTCTTAAATTACACGCCAGGTTGCGCAAACACGTGAAACGAATAAGGTTTCTGATTGGTTAAAGAAGTTAAAGTCCGTCGCAAAAGGGTTGACAGGCTTAATACTCCGGATTAATAGTCCGGATTAATGGTCCGGATTAATGATCTGGGTGGCTAGGTCGAAAATATGGATTTTTTGCAGTGGCGAAGATCGTGGTAAAAAGGGACGTGACTTTAAAAAGATGTATAAAAAGGTTGGTAAGACGAGGAAAAGGTTACGAAAAAAACAAATACTATGGCTGTTTCAGCATTGTTGAGGCGTGGTAAGAGGGAAGCAGCGATGCGCATCTAAGCTACTATTTTGCGTGACAGACAGATAGACAGACGTATACGGGTATTATAATATAGATAAATACAATTTTATACCTTCCCATCCCTTCTATGACGATTAAATCAACATCTTGCATTTTGGAAGCTAAGTTGCATTCAATACGCCTGCAAATAAAAACAGTATGACAATCAATGCGAAACCTTTCTTTAATATAACACATGATTTTAAGTCCTGCACCCTTTTTCTTCATTATGTGACCAACATAGATTGGGTAATTAAACATGGCATGGACAGCTGTATGGAGGCATGGCGCTTCACCCTAACAATGAATCACCCTGGTCCAGCGCAATTCAGAAGGGTTAGACAACTTTACTATCAGATCAATATGATTGATACCCACCAACAATTTTTCGTTGACACACAGTGACAGCGGTGATACTGTTTTATAATGTCATTGATTAAATTTATACTGTTGTGTATTTAATCCTATACATTTAATCGTATTCGTGCTGGGGGTTCATTCCGGGGGTTGATCTTTTGTTTGTCACATTAGTGTGACAAAATACAAAGCAATTATACAAATATTTTACAAATTCACCCATTTCAGCAAATTGGCGTCATTAACAAAAATCCTGACATCATCAATTACTTTAGGTCTTGGCAACACTTGTGATATAAGTCAATGGACACGAAAGTCATGTCTGTGGACTTTAGAAATTACAAAGGAGAGCCAAATCAGCATTTAGGAGTCCCCAAATAGCCTAGCAAAAACAGGGTTAAGAATAAAAACAAACGCAAAAACTTAACAAAGTCTACCTTAAATCAAGACACGATGAATTAGAGCCAGTTTCCATGACAATTAATTTTTCTTCGGCTAAAGCAGATCTACAAGAACAAAATCATTCAATCATAAAATACAATAACTGCGAATCTGCAAATTTCATTAATTCAACTTCATACATGGGAATGTCATCTTCAAAATATTTTTTAAAAATGACCTAAATTTCCCATTTTAAAGTATAAATGTTTTTAAGAAAACACACATGTAACTACACTTTTTAAACAATAAAGTACTTCACGTGAGCTGCAGAAAAATATTGAAGGAAAACTTTTGTGCGTCATAAAGCACGAACATTTGCTTATTATCCTCCACAACAACTTAAAATATGATATTCAGTGCAGCAAGTAAAAAAATAATTTTTAGAGTGATCAAAAGTTTTCCTTGACGAATTTTACCCCATAGGGTACCCTACGTGCTCAAAAAATACCACGTTCGATTTAAAATGGCCTTGTGTGAAACTTATACACATAAGATTATACTTATATCCATTGCGCAAAAATTAATGCCGGTAAAAATTATTAAAAGGGAAAAAACATCGTCAATTGTTATTTTATTTTTCGCTGTTGGTAATAGCTACCGATGACAGACCACACCCTTCAAACACTTACCTTATAATGGGACACATCTCACCAACTCGATCACACAGGATGATTAACTCACTATAAATTACATCATTGATGGCAGGATAGGAATTCGCAGCAAGAATAACCTAAAACACAAACAATACCTCACATATCACTCTTTACACCATTATACTCTTTACATTTTTCTTAAGCATGAAACACTGGGAACAATAATACTCGTTTCTCTTTTCTTAAATAAATAGGGCAAATCTAAAAAAAGATGCTATTCTGATAGTATAAAATGAGATGATAAAATCCGAAATGCTTTTTAAGCTCCCACGATAACGAATCTTCTTCCATAACTTTGTTCCAGAAAATCCTTCTCTCAATTTTATATTAAACATTTTTCATGGTCAGCCAGTGAATGTTATATTTGAGTTAAGATCTCTATGGAAAACGTACATAAACAAAATAACATTAGAAAAGGTAGGTACCTTCGAGCCTCGTTTTAAGAGTTCACGAACGAACGGAAAAATACCAAGTATAATATCACATCCACTGTTATCAACGAACACAGCAACTAAATTATGTTCAGGTCCTTTCAAACGTTCTAACCATTTATCTAAATCGTCGTGTAACCACGGACGTTCTATGGAAGAGAAGAAAGACTGTTAAACAAACACAAAACGAACGGACGGACGGAATAAAAACGAAGGAACAGACGAAGTGACGGTCAAAGGGACGGACAGAAGACAAACGAAGAAAGGACTAACGCATGAAAAACAATGCTTACCCTGAAGTTTTTCCTTAGTTTTTGCGAAGCCAAAACTTGGATCAGCAAAACATCTAAAATCAAATTAAACTTAACATAAAAAAGCAAGCTCTTGCATATAAAATCCGCAGTTAAGGGATAAAAATATAGCCACATTAATATTAGAAATTATGCATGAGTACACTGCAACACAACATTGGAATAACAGCTTTCTCTTTTTCGGATTACCCCCAACAGCAAACGGCATAAAAAACAGGACTAAGATATACGTTACAAGCGGTCATGGTGTAGTGGTGACACATTTGACTTGTAGTCATAAGGTTTTAGGTTCGAGTCCCCACTCTGAAGTTAGTACAATAATTACTTTTCAGGGGGTAATGTAACATATTTATAGTCAGAGGGGAGGAAGAGCCAACCGTTAGGATCTCATTCCGAAGAACGTTCAACTTCCCGTTACTTTAAGCTACTGCTAATTGTCTGTCATAAAAGCGTTTTAATCTACCGTTAAAATTGTGGCGTCGTGCGTTCTACCTGACACTTTCGTATGCTCCCCAATCAAACATATTCCCAGCTGCTAAACCCTCCACTAGTTCTACTTGTCGAACGTCATCGTTCAAATTATCAATATAGTCCAATCTCTTGCGAAGCATGCTAATTGCTATCTCATTCTCTCGCTGCTTCACCTAAATATAAGAAGGATACTGATTGGAAGTACTTCAGTTTCTCAATAAACATTTGCAGATAGAGTCTCCAAGTTGAGGAATACTTTTTATCTGCCAGTAACAAAGCTCTCCTAAGTTAATTTAACAGTATTCTCTATGCACACTGTTAATTTAACAGTATTCTCTATGCACACTGTTAATTTAACAGTATTCTCTATGCGCACTGTTAATTTAACAGTATTCTCTATGCGCACTGTTAATTTAACAGTATTCTCTATGCGCACTGGGCCAAAATAATTGTTAAAGGTTTTTAATTATCAATTTAATGAGTACATTTTGTTATTAAAAATTACAAGAAATAAAGGATGTTTAAGTACTCTCAAAAGCCAAGAACTTTCTCGCCATTACCGCTCAGAATAGGTAACGTAGCAGTTAAAATTTATTTGCTTAGGAGACATTTGAGAACTGCTGACCCAAATACCGACGTGTCAACAAAATAGGCAGACAAACGGCGTTTTACTGCGGCATTTTGTTGACGTAGACAAAAGTGAGCGGTAACATTAAGGGGGCATTGAAGAATCAACGCCTCACTACTATTGTTAAATTTTTTTATTTAAGACATCCCTGCAATCTTTCTACAAACGTAACACAAACGAATTGTGATAAATTTCATAATCCCCTTTCTCTGACGTCATGGTGACCTAAAATCTATTGTAAGTACACTGAAAAACAATTGTTTCGTTTTCTTTAGATCTGTTTATGAAAATCTATTGTAAGTACACTGAAAAACAATTGTTTCGTTTTCTTTAGATCTGTTTATGAAAATCTATTGTAAGTACACTGAAAAACAATTGTTTCGTTTTCTTTAGATCTGTTTATGAAAATCTATTGTAAGTACACTGAAAAACAATTGTTTCGTTTTCTTTAGATCTGTTTATGAAAATCTAAAAAAACTGAAAATGCTTAAACTTTCTTTCTTTAATCGAAAACGTTTTTCCACACATAATGAAAAAAGAAGAAAAATTCCTAGAGTTTTTCCTGCGTAATTTGCAAAAATTCGCGTAATACGCAAAAAGTTTATGTTAAAAAATTTGCGGAGTTTTTTTCACCAGAAACGGTTTTTTTTGTAATGTTTCTGTCCTTGAAATAGGCAGATTTTTAGAAATTATTTTTTAAATATTTTGAAACCTGAACAGGACTTGATTACTTTTGAATTTAGAGTGATGTTGATCCGATTAATTTTAGATTAGGCTGCTACGAATAGTTCTTTTAGACTCAAAGACAGCTTTAAAGAACATGAAATTTCCCATGTTTGTCATCTTGTAAAAAAATAACATAAAATCTCAGCTGGAGTTTATCCTGACATTGCGAAACTTATGTCTAGAAATGTTTTTCGCAAATTATTTGGTCCGAAATAATTTAGTCCATGTACAGTTTGACAAAAAATAGGCATCACCAAACACGGCACAAATTATTTATAAAAACAATTCAGCTGCATCAAAATCCACTTAAATCTCTATGGTTAGAGAATCAGCGTCCATTTTGTAAAATTTCAACATCAACAATACCTGGAGGTAAGGATCACAGAAAGAAAATGATGCTAGAAACTGCTCTCTCGTGTCTAGTAAGCTTCGTACAGTAAGCTCTCCAAATGCATATGGTGTTTCCTTTAATATATGAAGTCTTTCTAAAAATTTCTTTCGAAACTTATCACCTCTCTCTCGCACATCAAGCTGTCCAGATTGACTTGAGATGGCTTGTTCCATATACTATGAATATATAGAAGAATTGAAAAAGTTAGTTATAATATTTGCATACAAGAATTTTCATCTTAGAATGACTGACAGAATTAACCCTAAATATGCTAAGGGGACGAGTATTTCAAGCAAATTTTCAGTTTCTGATGACTTCACAAAAATATGATGACATAAGCAAAAAGTTATTCCCACCATTTTGTTCCTTTTATGACTTTACAACTGTTCCAATCTTTACAAAATAGTATTTATATGGTTCAAATTATCATTAAAGAAATACCCAACATAACAAACAATGATACTCACATGGTTTAAATTATCTTTAAATCTTTACCCAACATAACAATCAATAATACTCACATGGTTCAAATTATCTTCAAATATAGTTAACCAGTATGTACGCGCAGTCTTGTCCAAAGATAAGTCGATCAAATCTGGTTTATAGTTTGAAGGGTCAACTAGGAGTGGACATGGTTTGCATGAAATCGTGACTCGGTCTAATTCAAAAACATCACACTAAATAAGGCATGCAAATTAACACTGAAATTTGAAGTTGTACCCAGAGCATATTTAAAAAGGTAAACATGGAAAAACATGGCTGTTGACGAAAAATATTTAAATACTAGTCGTTAACCCGTGAAAAACCCGTGAAAAAAAATCCACGGGTTGCCCGTTCTTTATATATCACATTTCATGTTTCCGTAGCAGACATGCGAAGCTGGAACTAACCCGATCTACAATTCTGGACATATTATTTTTAAAAAGGACCGTTTTTTTTTGGATTTTTTCTCGAAACAGATTTCTTGGCAAATACTCTGCAGCCAGTATTCTGCAAAAGTTTTTACTGTGGCAGGAGTGTAGACCAAGAGTGTAAACTACGTCAAAAAAGCGCTAAATGCACTTTCCAAAATTTCTGAGTTATGGAACAATCCGCTAAAGAACCTGGAAAAGTCCGAAAAAACAGGGAGTCAGGGGCTTACTGACGGCAGCAAAAATTAGTATCGTTTAAGATTTTGGATCTCACCAAATGACCTAATAAAAGCCAAGGTCAGCTGCGAACATTGACAAGTTTGGAGTACGTGTTAAGTGCATAGAAAGTGTCAAAGCATAATGAAAGTAACACATCAGGTCATTTTTATTGATACACACAAAATATAAGAATTTATAAACATACTGTAGATTGAGTTCGAGTAGGAAAACCAGAACTTCCAGCATAATTTTCTCTCCAACTTACATCATCATCAATTGGGGAGGCTACATTCAATGAAGTATGACAGAAAGTGTAAAATAGAAACACGAAAACAAATGGATCCAAATCATAAAAACAGAAAATAATATAATACTTACCAGTAGAACTGATGAACGCGCCAATAGCTCCTAAATATCCTTCATGTCTTAAAAACAATGCTTGTTGAGTACCCTAAAGAAAATCATACATAACAGCTTGATCGTCATAAAATTTAGGATGGTTGGCATTAGTAGTTACAGTGTGATAAACTAATTATCGTTGCCTTGTTTTTTACAATCAAACCTTTAACAAATACCATAAAGTCGTTCACAAACCTTACGTAGCTGTAATTCCAACCTAACTTTAGTACAGCAAATATATAATAACAATTCCTCATATTTGTAAACAAGAAAACCCTTGTGGTTTTAACATTCATCCTGAGTAGAATCTGGATATCATAAAAGGTAGATGCAAGGCAAATGTTTAGGCGTTTCTTTCGAATTGGAAACCTCAAGTCTTTAATTTCCTTAATATCTTTAAATTACTTCGGCTGTCAGGATCAGGACGAAATGTCTTGTTTAGTACTGATCATAACAGGCAAGATCTAACAATTTGCAAACTATCCTTACAAACAATGAGGTGTACGTTGTTTCTAGGGATTTAGAAAATTTTAAAAGAAATCTAACATGTAGGGGTAAGTACAGCTGTACCCGCTCCTACATGTAATGTAGGCATTAGAATGCACTAAAAAGGGGGAAAATAATGTTAAGTAAAAACCTCTTGTGTGGTTTCTTTAGCATAAAAGATTAAAGGCAAATAAAAAATATTTTAGCTAGAGATGTATGATTCTACACAAATACATGAAATTGAGTACATAGTAGGATGATTTTTTTGTTTTATGGAAATCGCAGAAGACTAAACAAACAATTTTCTCTCTAAACAAACAAGTGTAAATAAGAGTACCTTAGTTTATAAAATTAATGCAATCCACATATTAACTAATATTATTAATAAATTTATTAATACCACTCAAATCATAGTCCCCCCCCCCTCAAAAAATAAATAAAATAAAATAAAAAATAAAACAAACAGCAATAACAATAACTGAGGGGTTAAAGGGGATTTCAATGTTTTTTCAGATATATATGTTCAGAAAATGTTTACGTTAATTGACATCTGCAGTTTGTTATTTTGTTCAGCGCATCCTTTGCTGTTATTCCATATTACATTTGTCATGACACGACACATATAAAATGACGTGAAACTGGGGGAATTAGAACTTAGGTTAGCAATGCATGCTTATAAAGCGCATAGGAGAAGCCTCTGTTTTAATCGCCTGAAAAGTAGATATGCAATTATGTGTAATACAAAATAACATGGTATATATTTGTTAACAGTGTCAATTCATGTTAACATAATTTTTTTTTAGTCTCAACTCAAAATCTTTACCTACTTTAGAGAAGAAATTGATTGCGAATGAAATAGTGTGCATTGTCACGTGATGTCCACGAATAAAATATCCACCAAAAAAGATTCTTGTTAATCCGTAAAGTTGTGCGTAGAGTGAGGAAATCTACACAAACAAACAAAAAAAAAACAAGGAAATATTAAAGTCACACATTGGAGTAAACTTTCTTAATGAAGACCTATTGATTCATATTAACAAAATTTTACAACCACAACAACAACAATAACAACAAAAAAATTTTTGGACTCCTTTTTTTAATTTTCAAATAGTCAAAGGTAGGTATAATATATGTAAGAAAATGTGAAATTTTTTAATCCAAACCTGTCCAATGTCATTACTGATCATTTGAAGTAACGCTTTTGCAATATCTTGAGTACGAAACGGTTCTATGGACCAAGAAATTATTGTGTTTAACTACAAAGGCTGTTTTAAGACTTGATTTTAATTTTAACTTTTAAAACAAAACAAACTAAAAGTAGAAAGTATACAATAACTGTTGTTTAACCTGCGCTTTGACTATCTCTAGAAGCTCTCGCTGCTTTACCAAAACTACTAGCTGTCAATTCAGCTGGCAAGTTTAATTCAGTATAGCCTCCACCATAAATATCCTTCACCTATAAATATATGCATAATCAACTTATCCCTTTTAACTTTAACTTGCTTAACGCATTATTCCACGGAAAATCTTGACATGTATACAAAAAAGTTGATACCAAATAAATTATTCTATTCTGGAAAATATGTACCATGAAATGCTTCAATAAGGCTGCAGATTTATGAACTGACTTATATTTGATCATCGTCTTATCCCAGTGTCTTAAAGAAGAATTTTCTTGTTTTTTGGTTGAAATGAGACAATAACAAAAGAATGTTTTTATCATCTATTGTCACTTAAATGTTAAAAAAAAAGAAAAATTTATAAATTCTATGATGCTGTAGCTGTGTTTATTTCATGTGTTATACTGATAGTTTGTACTAGTCGATAAGCCTGGAAAAAGACTATAGGATCTCGTGCTTTTGCGAAACAGTAGAATATATGAGGATTTAAGGTTGTTTGAAAATGTCATCAACCTATGCCTGGAAACAGCTCTTTTGATGTTAATTATTCGTAGACTTCAAGTAATTATTGTGCTCACCTGCTGCCATTTTAGTTTGTAACTCAACTTCTAACATTTTCAATTTTTTAACTTATCTGCTACAAAGTCCTTGTGTACAAACATACTTAATCTGATGACAAATCTGATGACAAATAAAATGATATATAAAGAATCAAACAATGCATAGTACATCCATGCAAAAAAACGATCATGGCCAGTACAAAGTATGCTCATTGTTCCATACCACAACCAACAAAAAATATGTATAAGCAATTAATAAATGAATTGTTGGCTGACTTTGTCAGGAAGGCTTCAAGAAACAAATACATCAGGTATTTAACAATCCAAAATTAGTAAAAGTCTTCAAAAAAACACTGATGCTTGATTAGGAAAGTTAACTTGTTTTTTAAATTGGCAATTGTCCATCTTACTTAACTAAGTATAGCATGTGTAGCTTTTATATGATCACTATTATGTGATTTTATTAAAACCAAGATACCGATATGCATCTATTACTACGTCATAAAATTTAATTTATTTTGCTCTATATACGTTATTTTTTTTAAATTCTATTTTCATATGTAGTCTTCATATGCAAAGGTGAGATTATAGAGAATGAAGTATTTCCAGCTTTAATGATGTACAACAGTGGCTCGTTAGAGATAGTTGAGAACTTCTGTTACTTAGGTGATATGTTGGGCAGTGAAGGGGGTGTTGGAAGAAGTGTTACTTGCAGGATAGGTTCTGCTTGGAAAAAGTTCAGAGAGTTACTGCCTTTGTTGACTAGCAGAGTCTTGTCAATTGAGGTAAAAGGTAGGTTGTATGAGGTCTGTGGAATGATATGAGAATGGTTAGGTGGATGTGTAACGCCAGTCTGAGAGACAGAAAGAGTTCAGATGAGCTAAGAAGCAGGCTAAGTATCCGTAGAATTAAAGATGTTATCCAGATAAGAAGATTGAATTGGCTGGGGCACTTGGAAAGAATGGAGGAGTATAATTGGGTAAGAAAGTGTAGAGACTTGATAGTTCCTGGGGCAAAGCCCAGAGGCAGACCGAGAAAGACTTGGCAGAAGGTTATAAGGACAGACTTGATACAGAGGAAGTTGAGTTTAGATCTAACACAGTCTAGATCAGATTGGAAGAGGGTCATTAATATACCCCGTCCAACCCATGCTAGCATGGAAAACGGACGTTAAGCCGAGAATGATGATGATGATGATGATGATGAGTCTTGTTCTCTGCCTTCTTTCCAAATCTCTGTTTTGCTTAATTAAATAGATTAAAAAAGCGCTTCATGGATCAAAAATGTTTCCTGTAAATGAATAGTAAGGGAGTAAGGAGTTGTTTGAGATCATGGAACATTCCAGACAAGCACAAGTAAACTTTATACTTACCAACATGTCAATATTTTTTGTTTTACCTTCAGTAGTCATTGCAAGAAGTTCATCAAATCCCTAGAAAGAATGTTTACAACAAACCTCCTATTTAATTTTTACCATTAACCTAGTTTTGTTAAAAAGAAATATCTAGTCTTACTTGAGAGGGTTTTTATTTAAAGGCACAATTGTGAAAGCTGGTTATACGTAAATATTCACACACAAAAAGACCTTTCAGATAGTAAACGTAATTTGAACTGTTACATAAAACTAATTTAACTCTTTTACAGCGTAAAGGTTGATTTCAAACTTGACCTTGCAGGCTCGAGATAAAGGACCCCAAAGTTTGGTATTCGAAAAAAAGTAATTTAAGCCGTCTGGAAAGAGTTACTTGCTCTTGACGCTTAGAAAACAAATTAAAACCAATTTCTTAATTAAATTGACTGATTTGTAGAGGAAAAAGCATTCCATAAAGTTGGTGATAACTATTTTTCAATGACATTTCAAATTTAGGTCCTTTTGGAGCTATATGGCTTTTGAGAGCTGTAACCCAGGATGACCAAATATATACACCATGACCAGAGACTATGGTTGAATTTTACAATAAATTCAACCTTGAACATTGGCTTCAACCTGGAGATAGTCATAAAATGTTTACCTTTGCATTTGTGAGAAGTGATCCTAGTCCCCAAAACGCTCCACCACCAGTGCTTGTTCCACCTATTCTTTCATACTTATCTGGTCCTTCAACCTGAACAAAAAGAAAAATAGAGGAATTTTAAAATTTTGAATGATATTCTAGCACTTTTTAGGGTGGAGAGTGGCGTAACTTCATTCAGCTAAAGTCTTCTTTACTATAGCATACCTTTAAAATTGAAACGCCAGAGCCTATGTTGACAAGTAAATATGGAAAAATATTATTGCCATCCAAATTTTTAAAGACAAATTCAGGCTGATCGAGCTCGTCTTTTTTGAACTGAAATGCTTCATTTGGAACATGTGTAAGTAAAAAGTTGCAACCAGTTATTAAGCAGCTCATTTCATCCAACTTTTCAACCCTGAAAAAAAAAAACATTCACTGCTCAGGTGTTTTCAAAAAAGCGATACCAAGCTCATTAAAAAGCTCAATACTCAATTTTTTTAAACTTTCATTTTTTAAGGAGAAAAACTGTCATTTTTTTGGCTCATATGCTATTTTTGGATGTGTGCTATTTTTTTGGTTTTTGAGAGTCTTTAAGCTACACACCACTTTCCATGTGATGTCAATGTACACTGACCGCAGAATTCAAATAAATCCATTTAAAAAATAAATATTTGCTTAAAAATGGTAAAATTTAAAAAAAATAGAATTCGCGTCATATTATTGTTGTATTGTCAATGTATTTAAAAGGACAACCTTCTAAATATTTATACCCTCCAAAAGGTGAAAAGTTTGATATCCTAAAAAGTCTTTAAAACACTTTTTTGTAGCGATTTTTTTTTCGCATACCATATTATATTTTAAAAAACTATAGAAGTTCGGCTTGGGAGTGCTACTATGCTAAAGTCAACTTTTTTATCTAAAAGTGATTTTTTATCACTAAAAAAATAGCTATTCTCTACACATTACATCGCAAAGACAAAAGTTTGAGTTACAAAATAGTGTTTTTGAAAAAAAGTGAAATCAGGGATTTTGTGGAAAATAAAAATCGTTTTTACATATATCTATCATGATTGTATAGAACATCGAATGAGAGTTGGGAACAAATTTGTTTTGTAAAAAGAGTCGTTTTTAGAAGGCAGGGCGTTTCAAAATGTCTTGGTATTCTTTACAAGTTAAAAATTTTCAAATTAATCTCATATCATTTCATTGGGATTTAAAAATTATTTTTATTGATGTATATGAATAAATAAACCTTTATTTAGTATTGCTGAAAAAATCATGCTCAAAGGTATACCGTATCCTCGAAACTTAACACCAAAGTAACGGTAAATAATTCCAAAATCAACTTAAAGTAGTAACATTATATTTGCAAAATTCCCGCCACTTGTATCGTTTTGATTTATATATCGAAATGGATATGGAAAAGGGGTATTAAATCTCCCATCATAATTACCTGACATCAAGTTTAGATGTTAACAACTCCTTGTATTTATAAGCACCACCACCTAAAAAAAACTTTACATTTAGACATACAAAAAACAACGAGTGCCCGATTTGAACTTTATGTAATCAGGGATAGGAATCTCTAAACTGGGGATATAGTTATTTGATAACTTGACAAAAAAAGCTGCAGTTAAAAAAAACGTTTAGGTAGTATAAAATAAAGGAGAAAACTAAAATAAATACAAATTTGCTGAGGTCAGCATATTTCTCATCACACACCAAAAATATTATCTTTACAAAAATATTATAAAAAAAAACAATGTTTTTTTTATTGTTTTACAGTAAACTTTTGCTTTATGATTTCTTAGGGTTTAATGAATAGTGACGCAAAATGAATAAAACTTCCCTCAAAAGCTAATTATTTTGAAAATAAATATTATGTGAAATTGGTTTTTGTTATTGTGATCTGTAAGTTAAATCATAGCCTGCCTTAACCCATCAAGGAAGTTATACCAATTTCGTTTTCATAGCATACCTATGGAAATTTTATGGAAATTTTAGACAATGTTCGTTACTTTGTGAGCTGTTTCAGGCCACGTTAACAGAGAATCAAGGCCTAATCAAAAGCCAATAAAATGTTATTAAACACAATTGGAGGAAGGAAGGGGGTGATACACTCTTGTGTGAAGATAATGAGGACCTTTAGAATTTAGGGTTAACTAATTTTAAATCTTAAGGACAACACTTAAAATTAGTTGTCAACCTGACCAAAAATAAAAATAAAAATAAGCACTCTTTTGGATGTCTTTGAATTATCAAAGGAAACTGTGAAGTAAATATTACCTTATCATGAAGAGCAGCCTGTTTATTAAAGGGACCAAAGCTATGTCCCCTCATTTTACACAATGCACAGCACTGTGCGTACAAAAATAAGGATAACAATGAATAAGCGATGTTTGTTATACCTGTTGCTTTAATGCATTTGCTTGAAAGTAGGTTTTGTTGTATAAAGTTTAGACAGTCTTCGATATATTTTGTTTCGAACTTTATGAAGTGTAGTGCTTCTCTGCGTTCGATTTGCTCTTCCACAGAATATAATGGCTGCGGAAAACATAAACAATAACGTTTTCAAATATTATTGTCTTTAGGTATAATGTTAATACATTTAGTCAAAAAATTTCATGACTTTTGCAGTATTTTTAAATTGAATAAGAAAAGCATATTTTTCACACTTAAAGTGACATAAATTAAATGCAACCAAATCAGTAAAATGTCATTTTGTTACAAGCAAAAAAAAATCTTTCAAAATGTACATACATTGCTGTTTTGTTCTGATTCAGAATCAGAGGGGATATCACTTGTTGTACTGTAGTGTCGAGGTCTTTTGTATTCTACTTCAGATAAATAAGCAATCTTTGCCAGGGAGCCACCTAAATATGATCGAAGCAAAAACATTTATGTCTCACACTAAAGAAAGTTCATAATGTAAATGCAAACAATTGTTATGCAACCTCTTACTAGATAAAACTAAAACAAATTATTAAAAATATTAAATTACCAATGTCAATAGCAAATCTTTTTGCGTTTAATAAATTCATAAAAACATCATGAGGTGGCAATTCAATACTCCTTGCATAGTCTTGGTCACTCAAGGCATACGTATTTTCCGCCATTGTTGAGAGATTACCTGCAAGTTAAATACAAGAATAGGGACACAATTATCAAAGTAAGGACTGTCAAAATGAACCAGTAATCTTTAAGTGCAGCTCTAGGAACCAGAAGTCTCAACTTTTTTATCACTTTCACATGGTCCTAATGAACTTAGGTGCATGATCATGATGAAATCTATTTAATAATAATGATTTTTTATGCAAGTTATTTCAAAATTAACAAAAAACATTGTTTTATAATTGTATTATGAAATGAATTAAATGTTTCAAAACGATTTTATATAGACTACGAGAAAAAAAACCATTTTTGACACCATTTTTAAATAATTTGAAAAATCATCTGAAAACTGTAAACTTGTGTATCCACAAGTTAACAGTTTCAGTTAACCATTGTTTAGATAAATCTTTCTTTTGTTATGCTCTTATTGAGAATTGAAAAAAGGAATCAAACTGTTATGGATTTCACAAAAAAATTTGAAAAGAAGAGTTACAATTCATTCACATATGTTTTACATAGGGTTACTGCCAACAACATCAGTAGGGCACGTTCCAGCATTATAGATGGTTACTTGGTTTGGATTCCCAGCATAACTTGCACTCTTATTGTTTGTGCTTGGTTGTTTGAACACTGATCCAGATACAGCTAGATACATCTTTTTACCTCATTGTCTATCAACTTACAAACCACATCAAAAATATTTACATAGTCAGATTTTGTTTTATTTTTGACAGTTCTATTATAAATTTCCTCCTGTATTTTTTTAATTATTAATCGCACGTGCAAATCTTTGTTTTCTTTATGTCTGCGAATTATCGTAACAATGAAAAAAGCGAAATATGAAGTCAGAGAATGATTTAAGAAGGCTTTACAACCTTTATCATTAACTTAAATCTTTTTCATGTACGTAGACAACCGCATAGTTAAAATGCATATTTTTATAAATTTGCTAATTCTTTTAATTTAAAGTGATCTAACGAAGTTAAAATAGAAAAATTAATTAATTAATAACAAGAAAGAAAGAGATGCTATTAAAAATAATGTGATCTAAATTGTTTTAACATCTTTTATATGTAAAGTTCCTTGGCATAAAAAGAAACAAAATAATAATTATTACAGATCGTCTGTAACAACAATGTACGGAAGATTCTTTTTTCATGTTTTTATAATTTTATTATCCATTTTCATCTTACCAATCACAGTATGCATAATAAAATGAGTAGCAGTAATGGGGAGGACAAAGTTTCATGTGTCTTATAATTGTATTTTTTAAATTTTTTCACATTTTTTTGTGGCCACCTGTTGTTTGAAAGTAGCGAATATAAAAAAAATACATGTCAATAACACCTAAAAATGATACTAGCCATACTGCTCTATTACCAGAAGCAAATCATTTCAATATGCTCAATGTGATTGCAGAGATATAAATAGATTAGAATAACATTCAACACAAAAGAAAAATCTCCAGAATCGTGTTTTAGAGAGAGTGAGGAAACCATTATTGAAAGAACAAAATAGCATGTGTAAGGTCATAAGTATTGGGTTCTTTTAAAAAACTTTGTTCAGATTAAATTTTAAATGTGTATTATTTATGTCATTTGTCAAAGGAATACGACAAATATTTACATGTTCCGTTCAGTAGCGTTTTTGTGATTTTATAATTCAAGCTTTATATATTTATAATCGTCTTTCGGAGAATAAAGTTCAAAAATAACTAAAAAATAAAAAAAATCTTTTATTGTAACGGAATATTATTTTAGTAAGGAATTTCATGATCCATCCTTAGCATTGAAATGTTAAATATCGTTATTAGCCACGCTTCAAATTTCCGTAATTTAATTTACATTAAATGTTGTTTGTCCCACAAGTACTTACAAAGGTTAATTAATGAATTCCGTTGTTTACATTTTCAGCGGTAAGCTCTTTCGGCTTTGGCATTTACGTGGCAGGAAAAAAGATGGGGGCGCCTAGGTGAAGCAAAGTAATTATCAGTCCATTTCTTCACACGAAGGCATTCTTATGACTTTAATGAATTCAAATAAATCAGAAGGCATCAACCTACACTCGATAATAGTTTATACCCCAACGATGTTCCCGTTAGAAGAAATCCCCAGTAAAAGACCTTTCTTCACCAAATCCTAGCATCTTTTTTTCTGCCACGCAAATGCCAGAGCCAGGGGGCTTACCGCTAAAAAGTAAACAAATGACGTCACGCTCTGGAATTCATCTATACTAAATTTTCATGCTGTGAGACCAATTAAGCTATTTCTTCAGAAAATGAAAAATATTCATAATGCCTACAGTCAAAGCCATATTTAATTCACTCTGTTTACTTCCCTTTTCTAATACAGAAAATGAGTGAACAACTTAAACTGTGAAGAGGTGTATTCCCCTGCGCTGGTCCCTGACTGATAAACTACAATAATATAATAGGATATATATATAAATCACTACTGCATAGCTAGATGTTTCGTTAATTGTTAAACTAGCTTGTTACTTCACACTAACATTTCTCAATGACAATTGGAGAATTATTTTGAAATGAATATTTCTCAGACTTACCTTCAAATAATATTAATAAAGTTAATTTGAAAGCAGCATGGTCAGTTTTTAGTTACCATTTTGTTTGTTTACGATTTCGGTACCGTTTCATTTTCATAGTGGCCTCTGCTTCATGTTCCCCGCCGAATAAAATATTTTCGTTTCCAGATTCTTTTCAGATATATGGCGTACGCGACCAGCATCAGCAGTTGAAGGCGCATTTACACACTCCATTAAAGGCGAAAGTCTACTTCAATCTTTTTTTAGCTTGTTGGCAATATTGATCACTTGATCACATCACATCGTGATCAATATTGTACAATATTTCACACGCTGATCGTATTTTTGACAATAAGATGTTAACAGCGCTGTATCATTTTTAATATGTCGTCGTGGTACATCCTTTTATGTAAAAAAAAATATATATTTATGATAATAAGAATTATCAAGGCTCAATTTCCTAAATTTTAAAATATAAATTTTAAAAAAATGTTGAGGCTCGATCATCAGACATTTGTGAAATTGAAAAATCATCTGAAATAGTATTCTTCACATTTCTATCCCCAAAAACTTAATAGTAACTGCAATCCTGCGTCACCTCCGTGTTTGTGAGTTAGAGCAAACAGAGAAAAGGAGAAAAAATATCAAAGCGGTGACAACAATTAGGACTGGACAGCCTTAAGTAGAGTATTTCGTTTGTTTCAGATGATGCCAAACTGTCCCAGATTTCGCAAGAGAGTATCGTCGTCCACCGACGCTTGGAGTCATCGGTGATGCATTGTTTGCGCTCAAAATCGGACAACACACAATCGAAGCGGCGGTTGTAGCTATTTTCAGACCCGACGAAGCTTTGTAGTGTGGTAAGGGAACCCATCTTCCAAACGGTGCGATGAACATGGATTTATGCAACAGCACACTGTGGAACCACCATTCCATTCGTCTACAACTATTTTCCATGTATTAGGTAAAACTTTACAACCTGATTGAAACGACACGAGGAGCAGCAAATGTCGAACGTTTACAATGTTTTTTCAGTGGTGACAAATTGACAATTGGGTCCCATCGTGTTTACGAATATCGATCATATCGACCGTGGCACCACGAGACAAGTGTTCCCATACGGTAGTTTTTTATTTACTCCTAATGCTTCGTTACGAATGAGGTCATTATGAACTTTCTGCTGCCGGTGAAGCAGTATCAACGCCGGTGGTACAGTCTCTTGGGATGACAATCTCGTTTAAGTGAATTTTGACAGGTGGGCCAGTCGTACATTTAAGTGATTTAGGAGGGCATGTGTTGAATGTGGAAGACGCAAAATAATCTAAAAGCTAATGCTTCAACTTAGAGTTATTTTCTAGTACGCACTCAAATGGATATTTGTCAGGCATGTCAGGTATTATCTTTGAGGACAGGAGCAAGCTGCAGGTGAATTAGCACGTGTCTGCATGGAACCAACGTGGGTGGTAAGATCATTCGCTTGGTGCTAAGTAACGGTTACAGGTGAAGTGTCATCAGCAGCCGGTAAGTTAGCTGGTAGGATATCGAGGTCCGTCATACTCTCTGTAGATAAGTAGAATCCCCGTGCTTATTTTCTAAAATATATCATAGTTCTGGCTCTGATCATTAGCTTGATGGAATATAATTTCGCGAGAATATAATTTCGCAAGACTTTAATTTCACGAATTGATAGTTTCACTAAATTTCTATTACATAATTTTCACGTATGTTTTTATTCTATACGCTTTTTTTTTTATAGGAAGGCTTTTCGTCCTTCACCAATATCGAAGTCGAGATCCCAGGAGAATCGTCATTTTCAGGAGTTGGGTAGGTAGTCACCGATTAATGAAATTTCACTTCTAAAACTTGAACAATGCGAATTTACGCAAACACAACGACTTATTACCCCAAAATTTGTCTTAAAAAAGGTTTTAAAAAGTTGCACTCGCGAAAAAATTTGCAAGAGTATATTTTGGAATAGTGACAGTGGGAATTAAAGTGGGGAGTAAAGCATTTCGCGAAAAGCCCAAAAATCCACGAAATATAAATCTCGCTAAAATTTATTCTTTTAAGGTAGTAGATCCAAACGAACTACTATGATGCCTTCAATGGAGATTGAGAGTTTGTTAGCAGCAACTAGTTCTATGGAAACAGGGGTGAGGTTATTTGTAATAAATTCAGCTGATAAAAATCATCCAGGACGAGAGGTTAGTTTGGGCCCAAAAGTCTATAAACATGGGGATGGGACATTTCTACCAAATTGGCGGTAGTAAGAAATTTATACAGACATGGAAAGTTCCTTTTCAGATGGTTCATGAAATTAACCCTACGACAGCGTCCTTTGGTGAATATATTACGTCCCGTCGATAGTGGCTAAATGCGGAGTTTATAACAGATTGAACCCCTTGGTTAAGTTTTTGTGTTCAAGTTATTTTACCCTTTGGCTAATTGGGCTAATTGAGAAATGAGGTTTTCGCAAGCAGAAAAGGGTATTGTTTTCAATAGAACAAGATCTAATTTGGTAGGGTTTCCCAGCGGTTCGCTCTTGCGACGACGATACAAAGGTGATGCTGATATAGCAGCTGTAGAAAGTGTATAGCATTTTGCACCATTTCATGAAAAAATGTAATTAATCGGTTTCTCAAGTATTTCAGCTACACCAGCACTTACGGCGGCCTGTAAATTAAAAAGTTAACATCATCACCATACTGACATTTGGTCTTAAGGCCGGTTTCCATACAACTGCATTTTGCGCCCAGTCGTAAAAAGCGCCGTGACTTTTGATCTACGCATGCGCATTATCAGAATAATGCCGCTGACCTCGCGCTTTCGCATGCGCTGGGGCGATTTAAAAAAAGTTGAACAGGCTCTACTTTTTGCGAGCTACATTTTGCGCTTCAGCTTAACAGCCAATCAAAAGGTAGAAATCTACATGAATTACGAAAGAATTTTTAATTAGATCATTTCAAGATGGCTAACAACATCTCGTTTCTGTGTTAAATTTTTGTCCAAGCCAAATAAATGTAGAGAATCAGAATATATATCAATCAAGTGAAGTAGATGAAAAACAAAATAACATTAATGAGTCTGTGGAGGCACAAAGAAACAACGTTGTAAATCCTTAAGCAAAACGTTGTATAGACCTTTGATTCTTCTTTCTATGGAAAGCCGTCTCATCCACATGTTTTTCTTACGTATTTTACAACGTTGTTTATTTCTACGCCATAAAAATATTGCTAGGACTACTCTCAAATTTTGCAGCAACAAATATCGTCTGTTTACATCAGCCATGTTTTGCAAAAAACACGTGAGCAGAAATCGCTAAATGGAAATGGTTCGGTATTTGTGATAAAAGTCGCGGCGCATTTTACGACTGGGCGCAAAATGCAGCTGTATGGACACCGGCCTTAAATAGTTAGAGATGTTTTCGCTTTGCCCTAAACACGCACTGCAATAGCTCGGAATTGCTCGTCACGTTTTCCTAGTCATGGGCTCTGGGGGAGTAAGTCCGGAACCAATCAAAGGTATCTCAACAGCGCAAAAATAAGTTCCATTCCTCCAGATTAAGACCTGCGTTGACTTGGACTTTCTGGGCCTAATGTGGGTGCATGCGGGTGCTAGACCCATATGTATCGTGCTATGTGTCAACAATAGAGTGCAAGATTTTCGAAGTTTCTTGGGGAATTTTGTAAACAAAAACCTAGAACAGGGCACCTGTATTCCAACTATTTCAGTCCGATATAAGTTAAACATAAAGAAACGTCTTACTCATGTTTCTAAAATAAACTGAAACTACCCCGACTATTTAGTGATGCTATGACCTTGTATTTTACCGCTTCATAAAACACTGCTGACCACATTTTTGTCTCCAGAGCTCTCTGGAGATAAACCTCAAAATTTAGGTTTATCTTAAAGAGGTCTGAGAACGAGAATGTGCGTGAACCACGTTTTGGTGTAATATGTCAATGAGAAAAAAAATGCCCAGAGGTCTTGGTAAAGTGGCGTCAGACACAAAGTTAGAGCATAAAGTCAACCTTTTGCAGGGCAATATTTACCACGTGAAGAAGGACGCGCAATGGCGGACATTGAAGTCAAAAGTAAGTTTTTTATTCTTTATGTACTACAGCTACCGTTATCATATATTACATATTATATTGTAAATATATACCCACGTACTGTATAACTAAGTAACTGCGTATAAGTTGGTAATCTTTTTTATATAATTTAGAAAAAAAGAAAAGCAAGAAGCAAGGTTAGTTGTGTGTCTTTTCTTACTAACTAGCTAGCTACAGTTAAACCTGGATAAGACAGCACTCTGGGGACTTAAAAGAAAGTAGTACTATAGTTAATTATAGATGGATTCCATATTTTGCAATGTATATACCTGTTTTTTTTGCTTGTCATTTAAACAATTTTATTTCAAAAGCCACATAAATTCCAATTCAATTATTCGCATTAATCATTCGTGTCAATTGAGGAAGAAAAGAAACCTTAGAAAAAAAGGAACCTTAGAAAAAAATAGACAAATTAAATCATACTTCCCTTTGTATATTATTCCCCCACACCTTCATTGAACAGAATATTATTTATTTTGGTGTGCGATTAGCGCACGCCTGAGGTATTTAGTGGGTTTTTTTGGTGTGCTAAGATCACATGGGAACATTCAAACATGGAGTGTGTGTGCGTGTGCGATCGCACGCCATTCCTGACAAGGCCTGCTTAAATTTCTACACTTCTTTTCAATATCGACTGTAATTTATGCCCCTGTGTTTATGTCACGGCTGTTTCAGGATATCTCAAGAACGAATTAAAAATTTTATATTCTGTAAAAAGAATAATAATCACAGATAAATTGTCCATATTATTAAAAGAAAAGAAAATTTGGACACCTGTCCGAAATTGGTAAATTTAGGCCAAATTGTATAAAAATGACTTAAAAATTATCATTTAGATGAATGTCTTCCACAATATCTCTGGAATAAAGTTAAGGAAACATGTTTTTTATGGTCCACAGGTTAGGTTAAATATCTGGAATGAAAATTACTAAATTTTATTACTGTCCGAAATTGTCCAACGGGTTATTTTTGGGCCAAATGTGAGACCTATGTGAAAAACGGCCTTTAGAGCCTCAACGTATGCTTAAAGTTTGTATATTAACTGAATAAAAAACATTACTTTGGACTCTAAGGCCATTAAAGATGATGTAGATGAAATATTAGTCTGTCCGAAATTGTCCAAAGGGTTATTTTTGGGCCAAATGTGGAAATAATGTGAAAAACGGCCTTTAGAGCCTCAACGTATGCTTAAAGTTTGTTTATTAACTGAATAAAAAACATTTCTTTGGATTCTGAGGCCAAAAGATGATGTAGATGAAATATTTAACTGTCCAAAATTGTTTTTGGTCCTAAGGGTTTTCGGGCCAAATATGTGACATCTATACATTAAATAAAACGTCATTCAGAGTCGACGGTTTCAACATTCTAGTTTATCATACTAGTAGAAAATATCTCAAGTTGTGCATAAATAGTTTATTTATTATATACATTAAATATATACAAAGCAATCATTTTGTTTTTCTTTATAAATTGTATAAAATATCACTCAATCTTGTGATAAAGCCAAGATTTAGCTAGCTAGCTAGCTATAAACATCTTTGATTTCAACAATTTCATCTTGAGAAAGCCCACCAAAGTCTTAACAAAATATAAAAAAGAAGTATTAAGTCACTTAGCTACAGAACACGATGCAAAATGCAAAACTGTAGGACCAAAAAATAGCTACTCTTTAGAGAAAAATACAAAACAGAAGAAAAAAGATTAAAAAAGATAACAATTAGCCACACTTGAAGTTTTAAAAGCTATAAAACAATTTCTTAAAATCAAGGGTGCTCTATAGCAAAAAAATAATATTAAAATCCCTGCAAAATAAAGTAGTTTACTGTTTTGTCCCTTACCTCGTGGTCTGCCAACCTTTAGCTAGCTTCAAAATTGCTAAGACACCGTTGTCTCGCTTATTCCAACATTTTCGAAAAATTCCGGTTTCGAACTTAGGATTCCCGGGTCGAGCAATCAAGTCCAAAGTAAACACCGGGCCGCCGTAATTTTTTTTTGAAAAACCATACCCAGGCCATTCCTTGAGACGAGTGCGATCGCACGCGCACTCGCCCGCACACTCATAAAAAAATTTACGAGTGCTTTTTATCGCAGTGGTGAATTTTTTCTTTTTCTAAAATATTATAGAGTGATGAAAAAGGCTATTACGTAACATTCATTTCTTCGTGATTGATTTGTTTAAAAAGTATAGAGAATATTAAAGTCAGCCCCTTTCCTTCATGCTGACACTCTTATGCTTGGCTGGTGCATTACACTGAGACTTGAACAAAAGACGGAAGACCATTTGGAACCATGCCACAAGTCAGTCCGACCTTCATCGTCACAGAGAATACTGCAAGAAGAGTGCGCACCCATGCAAGTTAAATATTACCAGAACATGGGAGAGGTTAGGTGTCCTGTACCTTAGTACAACTTTCGGACAAATGTTTTCGTGATGTAATACCAAAGAAAAAACATGTTGAATAAAGTTTAAAAAAATCTTTTTAAAAGGGGAAAGAGAAATCAAAAATGTCTAGAAATATATTTAATGCCAAAAACATATAGCAAATCTGCCAACACATCATTACGTTCAACGTTGTTTTACAAAATTCATTTCTGTCAGCTTAAATAACATATAACGTTGCGGTAAACAAAAAATAGTTAAGTGTGAATCACACTTGCAAATATTCACATCGCACTTGTAAATTTTGCTTACGAGTGCGATTTTTCGCACACCATAGCACTCATAATTTTTTTAGCGGGTGCTTTTTGTAGCTCTGGCATAGTTTTATTCAAGAAATGGTCTGCATACCTACCAAAACATTAAACGCCATCGCTGTGACTTGCTTAGAAGTTTAGATACTTATTTAATTAGACAGAAAATGGATCACACTACATCAAATTGCTGTGTACCACGTTGGCAACTTTTCCCCCTCTTTTTTAGCACTTAAAGAAGACTCTAACTTTAAATTTAAGTAGTTTATAGTTTGCGAGACGAACGGTACACAGTACGGGCAGATAGAACCATGTTTCCAGGCCCCCATACCAATTTTCAAGTCCGTAACTAGTAGCGCTGCGTTGGCACAAGGTTGGAAAGATGGTATACTTTCCCCAAAAATAATGTTTTATTTAATTTTGTGTGTTTTGTTCGACGAAATAACTCGAAACCACACATGTATAACACATATATATATTTAAAAAGGAGAAAAGTAGATCGTTTTAATACTTTTTTTTCAATAAAATTAAAACAATACAAAAAAAGTTTCAACAACTTAAAAAATGATAAAAATACAAAATTTCAAAAAAAAATTGTGGGAGCCATTTTAATTTTGCCTGCGGTTTGACCGTAGCGAAACAGCCGTAATGTGGGACTATGTCTTTTTTTTCATAAGCTCAGGGTGGTCACTCTTTTCAAGAGCATTATTATATGATATACGGCTAATAATGCGGTAGAACGAAAAGAGCTTTTTAAAAAATTTAACTGGTAACCAGACCATTTCATGAGAGGCGTTTTGCACGTGTACGCGTCGCCCCCACTCGGGCAGATTTGTTTAGGCGTGTGATTAATCGCACGTGCAAATTTTGTTTTCTTGTCTGTGATAGCTTTCTGAAATTACAAAAAAAGCGAAATATGAAGTCAGAAAATGATTTAAGAAGGCTTACAACCCTTATCGTTAACATGAATCACTTTAATGAACGTAGAAAACTGCGTAGTTAAAATGCATAAAAAGAAACAAAATAATGAATTATTACATGATCGTCTGTAACAACGATGTACGGAAGATTCTTTCTCATGTTTCTATAATTTTATTATCCATTTTATTCTTACCAATCATAGTGTGCATAGTAAAATGAGTGGCAGTAATGCAGAGGACAAAGTTTCAGGTGTCTTATTAATTGTATTTTTAATTTTTTTTCACATTTTTTGTGGCCACCTGCTGTTTAAAGGTAGCAAATATAAAAAAGAAAAGAAAGAATGAATATCATTCAAACTAGATTGTTACATTTTTTACTGTTGTTTAACAGCATTTATCAATTTGGTCCTGGGCACTAGCTTGTGAAATACATACTAAAAATGATACCTGCCATACTGCTCTATTACCAGAAGCAAATCATTTCAATATGCTCAATGTGATTGCAAAGATATAAATAGATTAGAATAATATTCAACACAAAAGAAAAATTGATCTCCAGAATCCTCTTTTAGAGAGAGTGAGGAAATCCTAATTGAGAGAAAAAAATAAAGCAGGTAAGTGAGGTCAGGTCATAAGTATTGGGATCTTTTAAAGAACTTTATATTTGTGTCATTTGTTAAAGGAATTAGGCAAATATTTATATGTTCCGTTCAGTAGCATTTTTGTGATTTTATAATTCAAGCTTTATATATTTATAATCGTCTTTCGAAGAAATAAAGTTCAAAAATAACTAAAAAAAAATCTTTGATAGTAACAGAATATTATTTTAGTAAGGCATTTCGTGATCCATCCTTAGCATTGAAAAGTTAAATATCGTTATTAGCTGCGCTTTAAATTTCCGTAATTTAATTTACATTAAATGTTGTTTGTCCCACAAGTACTTACTTACAAGGTTAATTAATGACTTTACTCACAATATTTTGTACCATGGGTTCAAATTCCTGGCTGTAAACTTTGTTGGAACTTGCTCTTTGCATGTTCCCCATGCCTAAACAAAGCCCCTGGGTGATGTAAGGGGTAAAGGAATGTAGTTCTTACTTTTGCTCCTTGAAAATTTAATTTTTTAAGATCGCGCGCGCACCACACGTGCAGAATTATTTAGTCGTGTGATTCATCGGACGCCTACCTAAAATCTTACGAAATAGCCTGGGTAACCAACTTTTTAAGCTCTATAATATAAGATAACATCATTTTATATCTTGGGTTCCCTTTAGCAACCTACTCTTGTTTTGCAGAAAAGTCTTGCATCAAAGATGAGGTTAAATTACTACAGGAGTTAGGAATTTCTTGTGGAATGGTTTCGAATGGTCCTTCCAAAAAAAATAGGCCTGAGGACTTGGTAGACACTAAATTTTTAACTGGCTACCTCAAGTTTTTCTAAATTAAATAAGATTAAACAGTGTTTATGTTTGTGTTACAATTTATTTTCACTTCTATTTCTTTATTTTAGATGCTGATGAAGGCTCGGTAAGTTTATTTGTTAATTACAGTAGTACATAAAGTGTTTAATTCTTTTTAAAAGAATTGATACATAAAATGCTAAAAAATTCTTATTTGTAGCCTCTTTAGACACGATACCATTTTAAATATTACTTCTTCATTAGATTACATTACTTTTTTATGATTATGGAAAATAAGCTTCACAAATCTTATCTTTCATAATCATAAAGATTATTGAGTGAAAGATTTTGAAAAAATTGTCTGTTTAACGAAACAAAGCGTAATATTTGAAGTATGCACAGGATTTGAATTAGGACTAGAAAGTACCGGCAACTTAGAAAATGTTACAAATAAAGATATTAAAGATAAATGATTACATTTATCACCAATTTTACTTTTTTCTTTATCTCTTCCTTTCCTTTCTGATCTTTCGGTTTTCAAATTGCGAACTGCTTATTTAAACCCTGTTTTACACGACATGGCATTTCCTTTGTGTTTAATTTTATACTATAAAATAATTTAGGAGGATGAGTTTATGATCAAGCCAACCTCGGTGATACCCAAACTTGACACTTCTAAATGGCCATTACTTCTAAAGGTAAATTCCTGGTAATTCTTTCTCTCTTTGTGTTCAAAAATGGTACCACTAAGATGTTTTTCACATGTGGTAATAAACTATTCAGTAATAAACTATTCAGTAATTGTGTACAAAAACCGAGTGCTTCAGTTTTGTTTTATTGCTTAATAACACTTGTCGTATCTAGTTTTCGTACCCTCTTTCGTATGTTAAAAACATTTAACCCCATGTTTATACATGTGCAATCTCAATAGCAATAGCATTTACTCAGTTCCGTCTTGCTTTTCTTGTCTACAGAATTATGACAGATTAAATGTTAGAACTGGACACTACACACCCATACCATGTGGTAGTTCACCATTGAAACGATCCTTAAAAGATTTTCTTGCGTAAGTGCCTTGTTTTATTCATTTGGATTTATGTGTATTAAAATTTTTACATAGAATATATTCTTGTTAATCACATTTACATTTTAGAGCTGGTTTTATTAATCTTGACAAACCAGCAAATCCATCCTCACATGAAGTATGTTTTTTTGTCAATTTCTTGTTATGATGTTGCCTTTGCCACCCTTTATAACATCTGTAAATTTTTTAGGTAGTGGCGTGGATTAAAAAGATCTTGCGTGTTCAAAAAACAGGACATAGTGGAACTCTTGATCCTAAAGTCACTGGTTGCTTGATAGTATGTATTGACAGAGCCACTAGATTGGTTAAATCACAACAGGGTGCAGGTAAATCACTTTTGGTATCTTCTTGTTAAGTTGTCATGTTGAGAATTTCTTATAAATATTTTATAAAAAATTACCTAAAATTGATTCTGTGGTTTTATGATTAACTTATTTTGTAGGCAAAGAATATGTTGGTATACTTAGACTTCACGATGCAATTGAAGGAAGAGATAAACTAGCTCAGGTTTGTATGCACTGTTTTTAAGTGTCAATGAGTTATGTTGCAAAATATAGCCTTTCTAATTTTAATTTTTTCAGGTCTGAAAAAAATTATCAATATGAAATATTAAGTGTCAACGTTAATTAGAAGGGCCAAGCGATCGCTCTTGCGCACGCAAAGACACGCCTAATTCTGAGAAATAGGATAATAGCTGAGCCATTAACTGCTCCCTCAGTTCAACAAAAAGTTTGGCTAGCTAAGTGATTTAGATTTTACGAACTTGGTACTCTGAATGTTTTTTCTAATAATTCGTGGAACATGGAACATATATTGATATGTGGGTTGAAATTCCTGGCTGTAAACATTGCTGGAACTTGTACTATACTTGTTCTACACGCCAAAACAGCAACCCCTGTGTGGTTAAAGAAATTCTGCTAGTTCAGATTTTCGACTTTTTTCGTAATTTTTATATTTCCGAATCGCTTGCGCAAACAAAATTATTGAAGCTTAGGCGTGCAGGTGCTTTTTTCTTATTGATGGGCCTGCTGAAATGAATCTGTTGTTTTCAAATATTTTAAATCATTTTGTGGAGTTGCTTTATTTTTAGAATTTGATGGAACTTACAATGATTAATGAGACAAATTTGTTTTAGGCTTTGGAAACGCTGACAGGTGCTTTGTTTCAAAGACCGCCCTTAATTTCAGCTGTAAAAAGACAGCTTCGTGTAAGGACGATATACGAAAGCAAATTATTAGAATATGATGAAGAAAAACATTTAGGTAGGTTGTTGTTTTTAAAAAATGAAATATTATTATCACACTATATAAAATATAAGATGGAAACTGCCTACTTTACTTTCATGTTATTGTCAAGACACCAACAGTAACAATACTTTTGTCTCTAGGTGTGTTTTGGATGTCGTGTGAGGCGGGTACCTATGTTAGAACACTTTGTGTTCATCTTGGTTTGATTCTTGGAGTTGGTGGTCATATGCAAGAATTACGTCGAGTACGTTCTGGAATTCAGTCAGAAAACGTAAGTGAATTAAGTCGTTTTTTATTTCCCAAGCCTCAAATGCTTAACTTTGTTAGCCTAAAGTTTCAAGCAATAACACATACAAAATTTTAATCACCTTTATTTTGTGCTTGCATATGTTTACAATAGACTCTTAAACTTGTATATAGGAAGGTTTGGTGACTATGCATGATGTTATTGATGCTCAGTGGGTATATGATAACACAAAAGATGGTAAGTGAAGTATTTTAACCAGAGTAACTTTTGCCAGCACGGTTTTACTTATTTTAAGGCAATTTTGCATAAATTACCATCAATCTTGCTACGTTTTTCATTTTCAAATGTTTATTACTGTAAAATTTGTATTCTCTGTCGTTCTATTTCAGGGTTGTGTTTGCAATATTATTTTTAACAAAGTAACAAATTCTGTTCTAGAGTCTTACCTACGAAGAGTTGTCAAACCACTTGAAAGGTTGCTGTTATCTCACAAACGATTGGTTATTAAAGACAGTGCTGTGAGTGACATTTTTTCTGTCCTGTTTTTTTTTTCGACTTAAAGTATAAAACCTATTTATGTTCTTTTTTTCTATTGTCTACTTTCCTATATTATATTTAAAAATGCAAAACTGAAATCTTTCCTTTGATAGCTAGTGAATCTACGTTTTTTTAAACCTTAGGTAAATGCTATTTGTTATGGTGCAAAACTTATGTTGCCAGGTATACTCAGGTATGAGTCTGGTATTGAACTTAATGAAGACGTTGTAATGATGACAACAAAGGGAGAAGCCATAGCAGTTGGTAAGACTATGATTCGGACTACTATTTTATGACATAAGACAAAAACTTTTTTTTTACTGTTTTTGGCCTGACAAACAAAGTTTTGGTCACATAATTCTTAGGTCCAAAATATTAGCTGTTTTTGGAAATTTTGCTATTTAAATTTACTGCTTGCTTGCCAACAACTTTTCTTGGTGACTTTACATTTACCTTTTTTTCTTCGAAACAGGCAATGCCCTTATGAGCACGGCTACCATAGCTACGTGTGATCATGGGGTAGTCGCCAAGATTAAACGAGTCATCATGGAAAGAGATACATATCCAAGGAAATGGGGTCTTGGCCCAAAGGTATTAATTCAATACATATGAACTAAATTTTGTTGTCATGACTGTCACCAAATGAGGGAATTCAGGAATGACGAAAACTCAGTATCAATCCAGCATTTGAAAGGGGAAATTTAAATATTTAGTATTTACTAGACATAGCACTCGCTTTGGGATAATTTTTATAGCTGTTCACATTTTATTTGCAGCTTTTCACATTTTAGGAAATGTCTAATTTAAAACAAAAGAGAGTTCTAATGAAATGTGGATTATTCATTTGATGGCAGTTCATGCATAATTGCCTGCTACATCTTTATCTCTGAATTCGAATATGAAAAGTTATGCTTTATTTTCCAAAAATATTAAATGATCTTAAATTGAACTTTATTATTTACGTTAATAAGTTTAGTATCCTTTTTAATTGCGATTACCTGCTTTAATTTTTGCTCCATTGATGCGTTTAAGTTTTTGGCAATAAGTTGCAAGGGTAATGTTTATCACTTGTTCTGGTGATGTTCTGGTATTTAATATGCCGACATGTTTTAGGCCATAGAAAAGAAGAAGTTAATTGCTTGTGGTTTGTTAGACAAGTATGGTAAGCCAAACGAAAGCACACCAAACGATTGGAAAAACTACAAAAATTACAGGTAGGTAAAATATCTAGATTTTTTTTTATTGAAAAAATTCAGCATTAATTTTCCTACTGTCAAAAACACAGCAAAATGAACGTGGCTAGTGATTATCAACGAGTCCATTTAAATAATGCGTTTAAACAATTCTACCTTTTTTCGTTGCTAACATTTATGTGCGATTCGGTTTACCTTCAGATGATTACCTGCTAAAAAATAAATGTTATATATTCTTTTGAGCTTGTTTGTGGTGAGTTTAACTTTAATCTTGTTTTTTAGTCAAGTAAAAGCAGAGAAATTAGATGAAGAAGCAAAGGCACGCGAAGAAAAAAATGCAAACAATAAGGTACTTCCGTAAACATTTAGATCATTTACGGTAAACTTGTGTCGCAATTACCCAGACAGCTATATTTAAGGCCCATTATATTAGCTGTGCAGCGCCGGGCCGAACTTTTAAGTTTTCGGCACACCTCAAATCGGCCTGGCTCGACACACTGTTTTATCAGAAATTTAGCCCAGCCGAACTGAATCACACCAAGATTTTTAAGATGGTAGCCGTATTTATTAACAACATTTTTAAAACATCAGTTTTGAAACTTTACGCCTATACTTAAGCAGGACTCGGCATTTGTTTTTATGAAGTCGAGCCAAGTCGGTTTGGCACTGGTAAAATTATTTCTATCAGTTATGCCGAGGCAAACCCATTGAAAGTTTTGTGAGTTCGGCGCGGCACGGCTTTATAATAAGTTTGTATTTTCCATAATTTTTATTGCAATGCGTTAAGGAAAATTCTCCTTACACATGTTTTCAGAATTCTTACTACATTATTAGCAGAGAATATGGTTTCTCTAATGAATTTGATTCAGGCATAGACTTTGGTACTGATGAAGGACGAAATGCCTTCAAACATTTTGACGAATACTTGTAAACTTGTATTAAAATAAAAACAATCATACAAATTTCGCGAAATTTATTAAAATTATCTATTAGCAAAATTGCGAAATTAAATTCTCGCAAAACTTTATTCCATTAAATTATCGAAACAATTTTTCACACAAAAGTAACCATAAAGTTAGTATCATTAATAGTGCAAATTTAAGATCGATAAAGCTTTTGAGCATCATTTATACTCCTTTAAGATTTCCTAAACATGTTTTTAGGAAGCGCAATGCTTTAATTTGTCCATGAACCTTTTTTATATATTTTGCCCGTTAGGAGTGCGCGAAAATTAAATGTGCGCTAAACCTGGGGCGCAAAAATTTCATGATAAGGTATTTTTGTTGTTGCTAAAAGGCAGTCGACCTATTGAACCCTGGCATCACATGATGTTTCTTTTAAGTGTAGCTTCGTGAAACCTAGTCAAGTGTTTTGACAGCCACTTTACTTGTAATATGATTTTCTTACCATTATTTTTAGAGGAAACACGAAGCTAGTAGTAGTGAAGAAGAGAAGGTGAAAGTAAAGAAAGAAAAGAAGAAAAAGAAGAAGAAAGAACAAGCAGATGAAGGAGAAGTAGAGAATGTTGTGGTAAAGGAAGAACCATCTAGCGGCGATGAGGTAACAGAATGTTCGAAAAATACAGGGTTGTGGTCACGGTTGGGTTTTATTTATTTATTTATTTATTTTTAACTTTAGAAGAAAGATAAAAAGAAGAAGAAAAAGAAGAAGAAAGCTAAAGTAGACGAAAGCGAATAAACATGGATATTACTTGATATAAGCCAAGATATATTTTTAACGTTTTTGTTGAGTGAACAGAAATGTTGAATACGCTAACAATATATAGATGTTTTTATCCTTTACATGTAAATAACTTTCGTATTATACGATGTGTGTTTTTTAGATAATCTGAGGACGTGTTTTTTATCAGAGTATAAATTGTAACATGGTTGGAATTTGTGTTTGTGTGTGATACACATTAAATTTCCTTTATTATCTTTCTGTCACCATAGTTACAGAATGAAGGTCGGGAAAGCGCCAGTAAACTGCTACACCCCGTTTGTAAAGTACGGAACTATTTTCGCTAAATCATGTCCAGCACAGGGATCCCAGCGTAAAATTCTAAAAGTTCAAAGATTAATGAAATGTCATAAATTTTTATAAATTCAGAGACAAAACTGTAGAATCAATCAGTCACGTGATGTTTTTGCTTTTCATAGCTGCGTCATAATTTTCAATATTGTCTCGCTTTGTTTATATTCGACTCCGCTGCGCGTCGTCGAATATCACAAGCTCGACTGAATAATTACGGATATCCGATTTTACCTTGCTGAATATCTGCTCATTATTCGGTTTCCTTTTTTAAAATTTCGAAATCCATAAATTCATATAAAATATGCCGTTAAATGAATGCTGGGACCCCTAAAAATACTTTTTTCACAATGTTACCTGGTTGATGCAAAAGAAGCCTGTCGACGCTTCTCCAGAAGAGTTTATTTATAATCATAAAAATATCTCCACTATGCAGGCGTTTTGTGTGATAGTGCGTGCGTGATATATTTTTGACAGTTATTTTTGTTTATTTGGCGTGGTTTTCAAAGCTTAGGACGCATGTTTATTTAACAATACGTCAAAGATATTCAACTGAGTTATGTAACACAAAGAAAATATGAAACTACAATATGTTTTTACGATTCTCTATTGTCTCATTCGTAGATATTACATTCTTCGTTAATTTACATTAGGTATTTAGGAACTTACAAAATCCACGATTTGCCACCCATTAGGCGATTCCGTCAGTTGTGCACGTGTATCTAATGACGTATTATAATACTGGCTGGTGAGAAATCCTTAAAATTTTAGGCGATGCACGTGTTTCGTAAATATGGCGGGTTTGCGAGTCTCTTTCCACCGGAAGTTGAGTCTCTCGCGTAACTGTTAAAGCGCAACGCGAAAAACAGATAGGTTTCGAAAAAAGTGGCATATCTAGTGAAACTATTAGTTAAAGTTTAAGTGGTAAAAAACTAATATTTTTCAAGAAAATCACAAGATTAGGGAATGTCGGTTTACTTCACATAAATTTGATTGCGTAACTTAAGCAAAAGATGGAACGATTATTATTGTCGCAATTATTTACCCCGGATAGCCTCAGTTCCTTTTGGTACTGCTATCAACGAGGGTCCTACGAAGGGGGTCCTAGCGCATTTTTAAGCTCGTGCGAAGATGGCAATCGCTCAACTAGACAACGCCTAAGATATCAATCCTATAGATTTACACTTTGGCTTTCTGGCAAGGTTTGAACCCAAGAGCTTCCGCACTGAAAGCGAACGCTCTACCACTAGGCTACCAGTCGGTAAATCGACCAGTTTACTTATAAAATGGTTAGGATAGCAATATAGGCACCTTGACGGTGGTTTTAGACTGGAAAACCTTAATGTCACGTTTTCTCAATCGCATTCCGAAGGCTTCTTACGTTTTTAACCAACCTCGTTCCCAGGGCTTTTTGTCTCTCATCTCGCCGTCCGATATGCAAAAAAAGACAACTTGTCCTGGGATCGAGGTAGGTTTTTTTAATATGTGGCTTGCACAAAATAGAATTAGTAACGAAGTTGATATTTCCGGTGCTATCTTAGCAGTTGTTATATTTGGCTCTTATTTCTACTTTTTCTTATTTTTGGTAGAACAAGACCTATATCAAATATCACATGTCTAACTAATTTAAACATTGACTTGAAAGCCCTTTTGTATTTGTTTTTAAACCTGTGTGGCGTACACGCTGTCAAAAAGGCATAAACCCCTAAGGACGAGGTTGCTAAGCCTATAAACTGTTTTTAAAAATAGTAAAAATTTTGCAGAGCAGCAGCAAACGAAGTTATAGAGCGTTAATTATCTTCTGGTATTTATAACTTCGTTCCCAGATCCTTTCTACATGTAACTTGATGCTTTTGTCAACAAGGTGTCAATTCCATCCATAAAAATGCATCTTGTGATAAAAACAGAAAGACGAGAGCGGTGTTGGACTCAGCGACAGTGTTTGTTAGACTAACGAAAAAGTTTTAGAATTTTTTTGCAAATTTACTGCAGGTAACTTATTTTTACTTTTTCACTAGCTTCCTTATTTTTAGCTTTCTTTTAAATGTAAGATTTTAGAGGAGACTCGGCAATGTTGTAACACCTCCACGGCCGAATAGGTTACTTAAGATTATATTCGTCTCGTTTCCCTTAGTTTAAAATAAGTATAAATTTTCTATTTTAAGAATGATAAAGATCTTTTACAATAAACAAGAAGCCCTGCAGCTTAAAGATTTCCGCCATTAGCAATAATCTGAAAAAGATATAAAATCGTGACTTGTCACGATTTTATAGCTATAATACATTATCTTTCACCAAATTCACGAAATTGTACAGAAGGAAATGACGTAATTATAACATCATGGCGCATTATAAGACGATCTGATATACACTGCACGAGCTTTAACTTTCGATAGCATATAAACTTTAAAATAAAGTATTGTTCATTGGATAATAAAACAATTTGTTGCACTGTTAGGATTCTTATTGGCTTAAAACTCATTTTAGCCTCGTTCTCAGAAAATAATCTTAGCCTGGAGAAGTTTCGGGCGTCCAGCCTAGCTGCGCTGTCTCTATCTATCTCTCTACCTATCTATCTATCTATCTATCTCCTCAGGCGATTTTAAAGATTCCGCAAATTTATGCAAAGTTATACTGGACGAACGTTGTTAATGCAATTTCATTTCCTTAAACCGTTTGCGCTGCTTTTAACTTCCCCAGAATGGCAGTGAATAAAAATAATTTTTATCTCTGGTAAAAGTGCTTAGAGACGCATCAATTATATTGAGAAAGCTATCCACAGCAGACCTTTAAACTAGATATCTTTAGCACATTTCTAATTTGTCACGACGTGAAATGCTAAATTGTTTTGTTATTTTTTAGTCAGCGAAGATGCAGAACCAAATTTTGTGTTTGTTCTTGATGGTTGTGGTGGCGTATGCGGGAAATCGAGACTGCACATGGATGGAAAAGAGGCTGGTAAGAGAAAAATTCAAAAATAATTTTTATTTTTATTTTGAGAAATAAATATATTATTTTGTTTGTGTTTATAATGCAAAGAAGTTTAAATATTTTATTATTATTTTATAGACAGATAACTTGAAAAAATCTTCAGTGTATTCCAGCGATTTCACCGGTAGGATATACTGTTTAATTAATAGAATAGTTGAAAACAATTTCAATGATTTTTGAATTTTTTATTCTATAAAAATCTTTTTAAACAGTAATGACCTATCAGCCTCGTTCTCAGAGCTCGTTGCCTCTTTTTTTATCGCGACGGCGTTCGTATCGCCGCACGATTTCAAAGAAGATACAAGATGTCCTGGGGACGATGTTGACGGTCTATGCGGTCTTTCTTTTTCCGTTTGTCTATAATTGTGCTTATGGAACTTCGTAAACAACCGCAACTCATTTATAGGTTAACACACGGTAAGTGGCAAAAAAATTAGTTTTTTGGAAAGAAATTTAAAATCGTCTTGTTGCTCTAACTTTTCCAGCCTACATACCTTTTCCAAATAATGAATTTCCTTCAACCTCGTCCCCAGGGTCTTTTGGCCCCTGAGCCGTTATTACGGAGTGTCAAGCCGAAAATATCTATCTAAATACTTTCAACTTTTAGAAACAATCACCAGGATCTATCCATACACAGTTGATTTGGAACTATTGGTCAACCATCAAATAAAAATGGAACTGAACGCATTCTACAACTACCTCAGCATGGTGAGTGAACTTATTATCAATAAACAGATCGCGCTAAACAATGTTAAAAAAAGCTAAAAATTATACTTTAACTTTAGGCTAACAAGCCGAAATTTTTTATTTCACTGCCAGCATAATAATTGATCGTGCATGTGACTTATTTTTATAGTCGCATTTCTTTCGACGTGAAGATCAAGACATGGATGGCTTTACTAAATTCTTTCACGATGCAGCTATGGAGGAGTTAAAACATGCTGAAATGTTTATGAAGTATCAAGCTAAACGAGGAGGGAGAGTGGAGCTGTACAATTTACCTGCGGTAAGTTCTTCTGTCTGTGGTTTCTCTCTACAACAATTCCACTTCTTATGTTATTTAACCAAGGAAAAAAATATGTAAATAATTTTAATAAAGTTAATCGCCAGCTAAATAAAAAAAATGCACTTATTCAGCAGCAAACAGTAAAACTATTGTTTTCAATCTCGTACCCAGGACATTTTTCCTTTTTGATTAATTTAACAGCGGTTGGTCGCTCTGTAATAATGACTCAGGGGTCAAGAGACGCTTGGGACGAGGATGTATTGTCTTACAAAAACCCAGCATTGTATTTGAGGAGATTATTTTTAAAATGCATGGTTCACTAGTTATATTTAACAGAACAGAACAAGACAGCTTTTTACCATGAAGGATGTTTTTGTTTTCAGCCATCCAAACAAGAATGGAACAACGCTCTTCATGTATTGCGAGCAGCTCTTGCATTGGAGAGAAATGTGACAGATGAAGTGTTGTGTCTTCATCAAATGTCGAACGACAAATATAATGACGTTGACGTACGTACTAATGTTTTGTTCGTTTGCATCTATTTAGGTTTACATGAGTGCCTTCATCACTTTAAATTAGAAATAATATTTAATGGGTGCATCTTGTGAATAAACACCTCAAATATTCCCATAAGTGGGCGTATATTTAAATAGCAGTTTATACTTTGCTGCTTATTTCGAACGATAGTTGATAGACGCCCCTTTCCAAGTACGCCCCTCTCTAATGCCTCAACTTGCTTTTTCTTATGGTTCAAAAATACTATTTTTTTCACTGGTAACATTTTAAAAACTGTGGGTAAAAAAATTCTTCATGTGGTCAAATATTGTGATTGGAATTTCTTCATATTGGTGTTGCCTGTTCCGTAAGTGGCTCCGATGACTGTGGAAATATCGGCGCATAATAAACTATTTTTACCTTTTTAGTTGACAAATTTCTTGGAAGGTGAAATTATACCAGAGCAGTATACCGGTATGAAGGAGCTGGCAAGTAAAATCAAAACATTGACCAGAATGGCATCATCAAAATCGTCGAAGGGAAAAGAAGATTTCAAAAATTATGGAATGGCTGAATTTCATTTTGATCAATTATTAAAAGAAAGCAAATAATTGTAAACTATAAATTTTTTTATTCAAGAATACATTTTTTAAATTTTGCATAGCCTAATATTATTTTTAAAGATTTATATGTTTCGTTTTTAAAAAAAAATATGTTTTTAACACATTCTGATTTTCGCAAATCTAACATCTTTTCAAGCAAGTATATGTAAGATTAAATTGTTAGAAATCGTCAAACGAAAGAAATATATTTAGACAAGTATATATCAAAAATTTTCGAACAAAAACAAAAACAAAAACAACAACAACAACAATAGCAACAACAAAAACAAAAACAAAAACAAAAAACAGCAACAACAACAACAACAACAACAACAAAAACAACAACAATAACAACAACAACAACAACAACGACGACAACAAAAACAACAACATTGACAACAACAACAACAACAACAACAAATGTCCAAAGGTTTGTAAGTGCAAATAACAAAAGTAGGGCCCTAGCACCCAATTAGATTTTGATTTCTTAGTTTAGGTGGAAATTTTTTTTCATAGGAGAACTAGGCTATTAAGAGTCACTTCAAAGTATAAAATCAACATTATTTGAACAAAATTATTTTATACCATTAGACGCTGATTCTTAGAATTTGCCAGATTCTCAGCCTCCATGTTCTTATATAAAATATATTCTTATATATAAACAATTGTACTTTTCCATATAATATCGACGACTATTGTTTGCAAATAACTGTCTTTTCTATTATTATTTACCATTTTTAAATTCTTACTAAGGTCATTACAATGCTTGCATTCCAAAATTTCAATGGATGATTTAGAGACGGTACAATGTCCGAGATTATCAGAAAGGAAAAAAGAACCTTCTGGGGACGAGGTTGGGTACAATATACGAGATAAATTTTGCCCCAAATTAGCGTTTGTTACATTTTGAATTTGTTTTGAACAAACTTTGTAACAGTAAGAAAAGAGTATGCTGGTTGGCTACTTATATTTTTTTAAATAAAATTTTGTAAGTCTGATCCTTCCTAATCCTTCTTTCCAAGAGTATATTCAACAATAAAATCTATATTCTTTGATTTCTAAGAATCCGTATAATCGTTTAGCTTTAAGCTTTCATGACAAACACATCTGTATTCCTAGTATTGGTCTCTATGGCATCGCGTTTCAAAGAAGTATTTTTTTTAAGTTTACGCTTAAGATGCTTTCATTCTTATTTGATGTAAATAGTTGGAACAGTTAAGATGGGAAAAATTAGGCCGTGTCGCAAACGAATTTCCTGCATTCAGAATACTGGCTGCGCTTTTTAACTGGTCACTTTTATTGTTTTTTACTCACGTGATCAGTCTCGGGAAATCCTTGGGAGCGTGAATGGCCTCACTCACGCGAACAAATATAATTAATTCTCTTACTTTTTAAGAGGGCAATATGTGATCACGCTGGCTTTGTGCTCTTTATTTGATTTTAATTCGGGGTTGGATCTGATAAATCATTTTTGTGTTAATTGGTGGATTTAAGTTTTAGGTATTGCTCCGACATATTCGTTTGCGTCTATCTAAGCTTTCGCATGAGAGAACCTAAAGTTTATTGTCCTTGAAAGAAAGCTTAGTTAACCAGGGTAAAAATATACAGATTTTGTATGGGTTTGTCTTAATTCATCTTCTGACTTCTTTAACGGCGATTAATCTCCTATTCTCCCTTTATTTAATTCTCACCGATTTTTAGCTTATTAAACCCCAACCTCGTCCCCAGGACGTTTTGTCTCTCATCGGTGCTGCGCTTATTGATAGGTCTAACGAAATGTTCGTTTCGGCTTTCGATCTGCAAAAAGAGACAACAGGTCCTGGGATCGAGGCTGATTAAAACCGATATAATGCTCACACAGAGTGGTTTATCTTTTGATTTGTTATTTTGATTTCTGTTTATCAAAGTATTAGTCATATGGTACTTTTTCTTGATTTTTGAGCTATTGTTGTCACAATGGCGTCACTGGCCTTTTTCAAGAAATTTTTTGTGGGTAAGGAAGTTATTTTAAGTCATATTGATTGATTCCTGAAAAGCCTTATTAACTTTTTTCTCAGCTTTTTGTGTTTCGCTTTCTCAGGTTGGGAATGTGTTTTGTTTTGCAATAAATTAAACTTTTTACTTTCCTACAACATAATATTTGTTAAAACAAACAAACATTCCAAATTTTTATTTTAAAATCGATCCTCCTAAATGTTATAAATTCTGCAAAGCCTTGAAGTCACGATATGTCGTGAGCTGTTTACTGCAATCCAACGAATGACAAAAAATTAATTAGCAGCCCATTGGACGTTTAAAACACCTTTTTTTATTCGCCTACAACTGTTCTTGGGTGATATTTTTTGTTGAAAACATTATCATCCTAAATTTGATTGCCTAAGTACGAATTTACGGCCCAAGACATTTTCGTCTTCAGAGCTCTTTGTTGAGATATACGGTTTATCTCAAAGAGCTTTGGGGACGAGAATGGGCTAACAAAATTTTTCCGGCTACTAATTGATTCCTAGTAAGTATGCCTTTTGTGGAGCGACAAATCTGCCATAATAATGTAAAGTTCGCATCGTAATATACGAACGTAAAAAATAATATAAAGTTTACATCGTATAAGGAAAAGAACCAATCGTGTTGGGAAAACTTAGGCAAAACACTTTGGTTGGTTTACATAATTCAAGGGAAGAGATGAAGCGCGTACCGTCAACCTCATCTCCAGGTGTATCTTTTCTGACATCGCTGTCTCAATGCCACTGGGAACGAGGGTAAATCAACTTCGTCCTCAGTGCTCGCGACGTTCCATCAGGAACGTTAGGCGTAGAGGAGCCAGGGGAACGAGGTTAGGTAACAATAACAACGCAATTATTATTGACCAGAAAGGTTACATCTCTATCACATCCACTGAATTTACTGAAATAAAATTCTGATGTTTGAGGGAGTTTTAGTCTTCAATCAATTTTAATGCAAAGAAATAACGTACAGTATCCGCTGCAACCTCGATTCCAGGATCTGTTTGGTCCTGGAATCGTGGTTGTGACCTTTTTGCTTATCGTCAGACCTATCAATAAGCACAGCGCCGACGAGAGACAAAAGCCCTTGTAACGAGGTTGTATCGGCATGTCTCAATTCAAATACGCGATAACTTGAACCATTTCGAACATTATGTTATTTTCTTAAGATTTCCCTCTGGCAACTTGAACTTTAATATTCAAGTATTTTTGTTGGTCAATTCCCTGGTGCATTCCTTATTAACAGTCTGATGAACTGGAAGTCTCATGTTGTTGGTTGACAAAATACTTAATGTCAGAAATGCCTTTCCCATTATACGAACAACACAAAAAATAAACTACTCCGACATTTTTTCAATAGTTACAATTCGTAAAAAATTACGGAATGCTGAAAACAAACTGAACTGAAAATAATACTCGTAGCAACTTTAATGGTTTTAAAATTAGCTTAGCTATTTCTACTTAAAAAAGTAATTTTCGCTAGACATGATTTTTGCAGTCTCCATCAGATCGCAAAAATATTTGAAAATAAAGTAACCACAAAAATTAATCCCCGCAAAATAATCGAAATCTGTTCAATTCGCGAAAATTAGCACCGTAAGTTATGTAACTAGAAGTTGAAATAGAACAAATAGAAAAAGAAAATGTTTTCAGGTAAAGATTTTAATCCCTGACCTATGAAATACAGTCGACGCTCATTATCTCGAACCTCCGTTATCTCGAACTTTTCTTTCGGTCCCTTGGGAGTTCGAGATAACGAGCGTCGACTGTAGGAGCATTCGCTAAAATAAACACACGGGAAGTGTCAAAGAATCGATCGATTCGCAAAAATATATTCTCGCAAATTCCATAAAATTTCGTGATTCACGTGATTGGAGAAAATTTCTGCTCGCGAAAATTCCTGACATTAAAGCGCAGCGCAGTCATTTTACAGTCCTTAGATTACGTTTGTCCTTTACCCGCTTCAGGTGCGCAGAATTAAATTTGGAGTGATCGAACGCGCTGGAATAGTACAATTTTCATAGTGTAGTGTAGTCAGTATTAACAAGTTGCGAATAAGAAAAGTTAGCGACAAGAACTATACCGCCATTTAAAATAGAACACCTCGTCGAAATGTCCCGAAGTATGAATAGATTAGAACAGTACAGTGCAATTTCATTCGTCCTGAGGACCTGACCACAGAACTTCTCAGATGACGTCAAAATAAACAAAGAAAAAGCTTGATGTACATGCTGTGGCAACATGGATTGTTTATCTGTCTATCTATACATATATATCAGTTCTGAAATAAAGTACATATTTACACTGCTTCGAAATCACACTATCATCATAATCGACCAAAATGTATGTAGGGGAAAAAACAAAATTAATATAAGCGATGAAAATGTTAAAAATTATGATATTTACAAAAGGCGGGCGAACTTTTAAGATGTCTCTTTAGCATCATTGTCTGAGTTCTTAGCCTCCTTACTCGCCTCTGCCTCGCCATCATTTACTGGATCACTATCGACTTTGGCTGGTTCAGAATCATCTTGTTTCTCGCTGTCTTTGGCTGGCTCGCTATTATCTTGTTTCTCGCTATCTTTAGTTGATTCCACATCATCTTGTTTGTCATTATCTTTGGTGGGTTCAGCCTCAACTTGGTTCTCACTAACCTTTGCGGGATCATCACTTTCATCTTTGTTAGTTTCATCATTTTTATCACTATCTTGATTACCATCTTCAGCGTTTGGTACTTCGGTATTGTCGGTATTTGCGTTGGTAGGTTCGGAATCTTTGGGCGTTTCATCTTCGGGTTTAGCATCTTCAACAGCAACTTCACCAGCTGCTTGGTCTTCAGTGTTTGTTTCATCTGCAGCGGCAGGAGTATCATCTGTGGTCTCAGCTTCCGGGTTACTAGTTTCTACAGGAGTCTTCTCTGTTTCAGCATCAGCCTGAGTTTCATTCCCCTCTGATTTTGTTTCACCTTCAGCACCAACTTCTTGGTTAGAGTCATCCTGACCGGTCTCTTTGGGCTCTTCTTGCATTTGCGGTTGCTCGCTATCTGTGGCTGCAGAATCAACAGCCTCTCCTTCGACTGCAGCAAATTCATCTTTTTCGTTTGTTTCGACTTTTTCTTCAGCATTTGATTGATTTTCTGGTTCCGTTTCATTCACTACAGCTTCAGTTTCTTCTATTTTTTCTTCGACTGGTTTATCTGCATCTGCGTTCTCTGCATCGCTCACTTGCAATTTGGATTCTGCTTTCATGTTATCGACTTCCTTACGCGCTTGGTGTCCGCGGAAACTTGCTTGTATTTTTAATGCTGCAGCTTCTTGCTCTTCAATAGTGCTCTCATCTGCAGTTTCTTCAGTAGTTGATGCTACTGCATCTTTAATTTGTGTATCTTGTTTTTCAGTCTCCTCGCCTGCTGCAGGTTCAGTGGCTACATCTGTTTCTGATGCAGCTTTTAAAGCATTTACTTCCTCGCGCGCTTTGTTACCACGAATAACGGACTGGATTTTAAGAGCAGCATCCTCTTCACTCATGCTTGGCTGTGGCTCACTTGTTTCTTCGACATCTGTCTGTTTTGGTTCGTCCTCTGCTGGAGATGAATCCTCCTCTACCGCATTTGGTTCCACTATAGCATCGGCGCTCGTAACATCTTGGTCATCTTGAGGTTGCACGTCAGTCTCCTGAGCAACCACTGACGTCTTTTTGGAAGCAACAGAATCTTTTTTCGACGCGACGGAATCTTTCTTCGACGCAACGGAGTCTTTTTTCGATGCAACGGAATCTTTCTTCGACGCAACAGAAGCTTCTGATTTTACAGGCTGGTCTACTGGTTCTGCATTACCATTCTCTAAAGAAATGAATAATTTGTTTGAAGATTTTTCACCTTTTTTTCTCTTGTATGTACATTTCACGATATAAACGTATGTAAAAAATCTATTTTTTCTTGGTTACTTTAATACAATAAGAAATTAGAAACACGAAGTTTTCTTCAAACAAGGTCTTGCTACCAAAGATTGTATAAGGAACAACAAAAAACAACACTCGTGAAACATAAAGCGAATGCGTAATATGTACAAAATAAGGACCCGCAGATATATAAAGCGCGCGCGTAAAATCTTTAACAATATTTACACCCAGCGTGTCATCGGTATAAAACCACGACGTCTCGAAAAATTAAAAATTCCATTTTAGTTCAAATAGTACAAAAACATTAGAACGTGTTTGCGTAAAATAAAGAGAAAAAAAAATGGAAAATAAAAAAACAAATAAATAAAGAACGAAAGAAATACACACTGCGTGTTGTGAAAACTTTCTAAAGCTTAAACAGCTGAAAATTTACAAACAAAAAATGGAGGACAGAAATGTAGTGTGATCCAACATGTAAACAAAAAACAAAAATAGTTTTATGAATAATTTTTCTTACATTTTTACCTTAAGGAAACAAATTATTTGCGAAATAAATTCCTGCGGAACTTATTTTTGCAGATAAGTGGTACCAAAATGCTTCACTTCGCAGAATATATATTTTTGCGGCTCACAGCATTTTTTTGTAAATTAGCAGAATTGATTTCCGCGGATTCGGTCATTTTAGTAGACAGAAAATTGGTACTTTGCCTAACATAGCCTTAAGAAATAAAAGAATTTTCAAACAAACAACAAAGAACTAATTAGCTTGTGTCCTACAGTAAATTGAAGTAGGATGAAAAGAAAATAAATTGCGAGAGAAATTGTTGCAGATGCAAGAAATAGAAAATTTTGAGAAAATAATTTTTGGAAATTTAATTTTTCGGGTTCGGGTCAAATCCGCAAATATAAGTTTCACAAAATTTTTTCCCGCAAAAAGTTTGTTCAAATAAGGTAATAAGAGCAAAATTAAAAGAAAAAGTATTGTGATCACGAAGAACGTGTTCAGTGTTTAGGAAACACGATTTTTCCATGCTGTATTTAAACTGATCTGTAAATTTGCATTTTAATGGAGTAAAACAAATAAAAAACAAACAAACAAACAAAACAAACAAACAAACAAACAACAAAAACAAAAACAAAACAAACAAACAAACAAACAAACAACAAAACAACAAACAACAAAAAGCACATTTTACATTAAAATACACTTCTCTACCTTTAAGATCTGAGGTTTGAGCTGATATTGATTCTAACTTTTCATCTTTTTTAGATTTATGTTTTGACCTCCGAAATGAATTCCGCAAAGAACTTTTGCTAAACTTGCTTGCAACCTTCCCCATATTTCTAACACAACATTCACGCGTCAAGAATCCTTTTAAAACGTATGCAATCGATATTAAGGTTAAATAGATGCACCTCCAAAACGGTTATAAATAATTTGAGCTCGTTAAATGCTGATCACAATAATTGATGCACTAATTCCATTTACACTAAATTCTGTTAATGAAAATTCCTGAATAATTACTTCAGATTATTCTGGCTAAGGTGAACCACAATATTTTCAGCACAAGACCAATTGTAATAAAGCTACGAACTTAACAGTCGTGAAAACAACATTAAAATTTAAATGGTTCACGAAATGTTTTTCTTCTGTATAAAAACACAGTCAATCTGTACTCCCTTTCTTTTAGCAAGCAGAGATTAATGAACGCAATAACGAAGTTCATTAATTTACCACACAAAGAAAAATGAATGTTTAATTTTTTTAGCGAATGTTTTATTTCATCGAGTAGCTTAACATTATTTTAAACACAAGAAAATTTCAATACATGACAGAAAGGGGTCCTATTCCAACATGGATTGTTATTTTTCTCAAACAAAAAAAAAAAAACTAACAGAAGAAGGCTATCTTTGTTGTGTATTAAAATAACCACGCTGGAGATTTTGATGACTAGTATTCCGCTCTCCATCGCGCTTTCTAAAACAGTTGCGTGTTTCGATAGAGAAACACCATCCACAATGTGTCAGAAACATACGTCAGCATATTATTTTTAAACGACTTTTTAACAGGTGTTTTTCCCATTATAAATGATCTACTACGAAAAGAACTAATTACTTTTCAACTTGTTCATAAAATATGACTCAAGCATTCACAGTTTTTCAAACATAGCCTGGAAACTCTCCCCTTGCGATGCTTGGGGAGGGTTTCCAGGCTATTTCCTTTGTTGGTTGGTGTTTAACCTTACGTTTTTAAAAAAGCGTCGCATATTATAATTAAAACAGTAAAGATGGAAATCTTTGTCAAGTAAAAGCAACAAGATTTTTAAAATCGTGATGCAATGCTGTAAATAAATCGAATAGCAATTTGCTTTTAATGTCAGTGCGATGTCTAAATACATCACGACTTCTCAGAGAATCACTGATTGAGCTGTTGCAAAGGTCACTGGATTTGCAGAGCATATTGACGGACCATGTATAGCCAAGGTCCAGTTTAAAATAGAAAATACGGTATATCGTCTCTGTTGTTGAAGTTCTGTACAATCTAAAAACTTTTTAGATGGTCAATAATTATCTTCTTGCAGAAAAAATTAAAATTTTATTTTTCAAGACAAAATATTTGACCAGTCTTTCACACTTACTGTATAGCCATAAGTAAGATTATTTCATCCCTTTATAAAATAGCTGTTTTTTTATTTAAAACGGCTGCAAAATCGCTACTTTTTGCATGCATAGGCCAAAACTAATAATAATAATAATAATAATAATAATATAATAATAATAATAATAATAATAAAAAAGAGAAATATTGAAGAAAAAAAGTTTTTAAATGTTTTCTTATGCTGAAGACATAAGGTCGTTCTTGGAAAGAATATCGATTTTTTAAATCTACATCTAGGTTATTATTTTGTTCGCCAATTGTGGCCATGTCAGGTGCTGTTAAATTCAGTTTTGTTAAAATAGAATTTGTTGTATGTTTTTGCTGTAATGGTAACATGAATTATTGATAAGTAAAACGACTACTTTTTCTATACAAACTTTTCTTTGAAAATTTAATAATTAAAAGAAAACATTTTGTATATTCTCATCCTAATATTCTTTAAAAATAAATGTAATAAAATGTTTCCATGATTTGCGATGACGTTTACTACAAAAAAGTGATCTAAATCCATCAGTTATCGCTACTTTCAATTCAACCGCTAGAGATGTTAAACGAATCCGATTTCACATTTCAAATAGCCTAAATAGCAAATTAATAATAATTCCAAGTGCACATTAAACACTAAAACCTTTATTTGCTAAAGAAGAAAATACTTCCAATTCATTAATCTTAATAACTTTAGGTTCAAATTCTTTGCGTTATGTTAGTAGGGAGAAACAGAAAATAATGATGCAGGGAAAAGAGGTTTTTGTCAATCAACATTGATCAAGGAGTTTATTTTTCTGGATTATCATTTTCGACAATTGTATTTTGCGTATCCCTTATACACTAATATGTCTGTCTGTCCCTCTGCAACATGCAAATGGGGTGTAATCTTCTACATTGAAAGTTCTCCTTTTTGGTTTGCATGAGGAAGATGGTGTTTTGTGACCAAGGGCAACTGCTGAAGCTTTCAAGGTTTTAAGTTTAAAAGAACTAAGTGACTATCAAGAGACAAAATAAGAAGATTCTCAATGATACTTTAGTCCAAAAAACATTTGTCATTCTTAGCAGATATGTTTCATGAAGGGGGTAGGGTGTTAAGCAGTCAGATATAGGCTGGCATTTGGGACAAACCTAAATCTGAGGCTATTAAAAGAGGTAAGAAAAAAATTACCTATATGCAGTTAAGTTCATAGCAGAGCTCTGCAAGGTTAAAAAAGTATATACTTTTAAAAGTCACACCATTTTTACTTATTTTTGTTTAGATAAAGATGAAAGAACAAACATTATCTTGTCTTTCAATAAAACTTTTAGCAGACCTGCTTTATAAAGAATTGGAAGTAAGACAAATTCAAAAGTAAGACAAATTCAAAAACTTTCATTTTAAATCTGATGGATTTTGCTGTGCTTGACAAACCGTCTTTTTCAGATCCTGCACTTAGTGGTTTTTCCTGACTGAACAAAAGAGTTACCCTCTGGTTTTCCTTTTTTATTTCCTTTGCTAATTGTAGCGTATACTGTTCGTGTTACGCTTACTTTCTCTGTTTACTGGCAACACTGCATGGCTATGACTTGACATCCTTAGCATTAAGTCTAGCATCTACAATATTAATAACTTTATATCAAAGCTTGTGTTGTTTACAGAATATGCAGCCCAAACAACACTGGGGTAGCTCACCCATGAGAAAATTTGTGAGTGATGGGGCATGACCTTTTAATCCATTGTTATCTTTGTAATCTATCATTGAATACAAAACAAACCCGTTATTATGAAACTTGACAGGCTGGAGAATATTTCTAAGAAAATTTTTGTATTGCACTGCACCTCAGCTAAACTTTACAATTTCACCTATTCAAAAATGTTCAATGTAGCATTTGCTACGATTGCTCTGACGCTTCGACCAACAATGCAATGCCTTCATTCTTTTAACTGATAACAATTATAGCATTTGTAACATTGCAGCAATATCATAGCAAATATAACAACCATAGCGTCGTAGCAAATGATACATTGAATATGTTTTCTCACAGGTGGTATAGTAAAATTAATCTTATCATCTTTGTTAATTGGCTTTACCAAGTTTTCCTAATGCTATGTTTACTTTTTGAGCAATAGAAAAAGATACATGGTGATGTTTGGAGCAGCCATTAGCTACATCTGAGACAAGCTGGCAAGTATTGCAACCCTTTTAGAAGCCATTTTACTATACCATCTGCAAAAAACATATTTTAGCATTTGTTACGATTTTCAAAGCGGGTCTCACATTGAAATAAACACATCACGGAATTGATAAGTAATCATGTGAATGTTTTAGCTAAAACGCAAATACCTGCTCCAAAAAGACCAACCCCGTTCACCAGCATTTTTGCAAAGTTATTTTAAGGCATGGTTTACAGTCAAAACTAATAGACATGAAAATAATAGACAGGGTATATTCCTCGATATTTGTGAGGCTAGCAATGTAAAATATGCACATCTATAGCTATCTATCCAAAACCATAAAGTTATGAAGCAAGCGGAGTTCCTAGATCGTCTCATCAAAAGCTATTTCTTTAATCACATAATACGGACGGTATACGTTAGCAGACAGAGTTGCTATATGGTTGACAGAGCTATTGTTTAGTTAATCATGTAATAATATTTAATACGGTGGGGGTAATAAGTTAGCTAGCAACTAGCTAGCTATCAGTTGTTTATTAAGAAGAACCCTAGCATATCAATACTAATATGGGTAGCTACAGTTTTAAATTAGGATAAAAGGATAGCTACAAATCTTACCTTGTAAAGCAAGTTGATTTTTGAAATAGTTGGCAGCAAACAGAATGATATCTTCTGGCTGTTCTCTCAGAACCTCTCTTGCCAAACCTTCAAGAACATTTTGAAACCCTTCGGGTACTCTTAGCTTCGAAGGAGCATATTTAACTGACATGACGAACGTGTGTGTGTGTATAAATAGTGTTAACTTTTGTAGATGCTGGCTGTGAATGAAGATTTTTTATCTCCTTGGTTTGGTAGCTACTGACTGTAAGATTGATTAAGGTTCTTACGGTTGTTATCTTCTTGTGTAGTTGTGTGGCTTGTTTGTATGTGAGTTGCAGTAAACTGTAGATTGCATAAGCAATGACGCTTAATTTAATGTGACTACAGTTCAAGGCACGATGTTTTATGACGATAAATTGATGTTGACACAATTTCTACCGCCATGTTTCCATTGCTTATAGAAACGGTTTCCATAGCATTTATACTAGCACGGTTTGTTCATGAAACCGCGTACAGTGGCTTGAGGGTCGGGGTCATTTTTTTTCACACCCGCGTCGGGACACAGCAAAGCCCGGACCTCGTCCCCCCAGAGACATTATGGCGATTGTAAGTGGCTTTGGGAACAAGATTGGGCAAAGTACCACCGGGATATTATGTTGGCTCAACATGCTACTAAAGCATAAATTCAACTAGGATTCGTTACAGCGTTACAGTCTTTTTTCATAAAAAAAAGGCAAAAATCCTTAGGATGAACGAGGGTGACACCAAGCCGGTTTTTCACCAGGCAGATTATTCCGTTCAGAGGAGCAGACATTGTTTTTAATGAAAATTCCATTGCTAAAGTAGAAAAGAGCCCTGGGGACAAGGTTGAGGCGGCCTATTTCTGTCTGAGATATCAAGATCGTCAGAAGAAATAAAAAAGAGCAGAGAAAATTGACTAATGATACAAATACTGGTAGCAAGCATTCTCGTTCCCGGGCTCTTTGAGATAAACCAGAGCTCTGGTGTCGAGAATGGGTAGCAAGCCAAAGGCAATGGAATTTTTATACCAAAAGTGTAATATAGACTAAATAGTGCGATTATAATTGATAAAGATGATTATGCCTTTGGAAAGATTTCTCAAAATGGCCATTCAATCGTAATGCAATTTAGAACTATGAAGCAAGTTAAGAACGAAAGTTTGGAACGTAGCGAGTGGCACAACATGTCTTTTTCAGATTGTGTATATATATTGAGCAAAACTGCTTTATATTAAACGTTTTTATTTTACATCGTCCTTCACCTAGATGTTTTTTTCCATTAAACGCCGCATTTTAAGGGGTTTTCCAATAAACGCCGCATTCAAAGGTGCGGCGTTTATCGGAGGGGAGGGCGTTTGAAAGAGGAAATACGGTATACAAAAAAGATTTCTTTTTTTTTCAGCACAATTTTTTTGCAATTTTGGACAATTTTTACAAACGTGAAATCTTACTCAACTCTGTTGTGTCTTTTTATCTTTCGCAAATTCTTCCGAAAATTACTTTTCAAGCTATTTTTGGCACAATCTTGTTCACATATGGCTTCTTTTTTTGCTTTCTGATGGCTAACGCGCCAGCAAGCGCTCCAAAAGGTTAAAAAGAAGCTCTGGGGGTGAGATCGAGTTTTGGCGTGCATTTGGTCAGTCGCTTTGTTTAAAATCCTGGAAACTATTAGAGGCAGTTCCTGGAGAGAAGTTGTTAAATTATTGTTATCTTCATCTCAATACACGTTTGAATGATTATTTGAACATGGGAGAGGATCATGCTTTTTTTAACCGCAATTTGTTGCATTAGAACACCAGAAGAAAAGTTAAGAAAAGTATTAACGTTATATAGGATATTCTTAGGATATAAATTCATTACATCATGTGCGTGAAGAGTAGTTTTTCATCTTCTTGGCGTTTCATTTGACTGGAAGTTAGCCCATAACCTATGTGCAGTGTTCTTCAGAAAGACATTTTTAATGAGGACTCAAGCAAAAGCAAGGATTATTTTGTTGTTGTCAATCATTACACAGACATTGTCAACCGTGATCAATTCTTGCTTCTCAGGCTTGCTTTAATCTCATCTAATTTTTTCCTGTCCGAGCTCCATAGTTTTGGCAATTCTTCTACTACAAGTAAAGTTCTTTTTGCATAGAAGTCTTGAATGTCTTTCTTGACTGTGCGAGCGTAAGAATCTCGCAATTTTGCGCAAGATTTCGTCAACTTGGCTTTAATGGCATCTTTATCGTTTGTTGCATCTGTAGTTAAGGCCATGTTACAAACTTCTTTCTTTGTGACTTCGTCTGTGACTTTGGCGCGGTATTTTCGTTGGAATTTATCCGCAGGGCCCCCAATGCCGGCTGCAGTTTCCACATCTCTTTTCATGCGAAATTCACACGAAACTTGAAATTCTTGCCATAAAACATCTTGCATTAAACATATCTCTATTTGCGATATCGCTTGAATTCTTGCGTCGATTGTGTCTTTTGTTACGGTTTTAACAGAGGTTACGAGATTATCGGCAATATCGAAAATTGCCTTGGCAGCTCTCATTGGTTGTACGTTCGCTTTTTCGGCAATAACTTGGCTCATTCTTAACACAAGTAAAGACATGACATTGTATGCTAAACTCATTTGTAGAATATGAGCCTGACCTTCGATGGTTCCACGCGGAAATCCGAAATCCGTAAACCCATCATCGATGTAATCGCGCAAAGTTAGGTAACATTTCGCGTAACGGCGTCGTAACTTCGTCGATAATTTCTTTTTCCTTTTATTTTCTACAAGTAGATCACACTCAAGCATTCGACGATAGATACTTTTAATATCATTCTCCATTTCAAAAAGCTCTCGTTCCGAAAATTCAGAATTAAGCGTTTTAACTGTCTCATCAATCGCTTTTGGCCATATCGACATTGCTTTCTTTTCCGTGAAATAATATTTTTGAAGTAAATCTTTAATTTCGGCTTCGTCTGTTGTATCTGTGAGGAACAGTCTCACGGAAGCATTTAATATTTCAGGATAGGTAGGATTTATAGATCTTATTAGAGGTATTACCGCATAACCTGGACTTATTTGATTTCTTTTGCTGATTTCTTCATTATCCCCGCTTTCTTCGCCTGATTCAGCATCACCGGACCCGTCATACGAATCTTCATGATCAAGAGATTGAGCCTCACTCAGCAACAGAAGAGAAACACAACAAACATAGATTAAATACATTCTGTCTTTGAAGAAGATCTTCGTAAATAATAAAAAAAAGTTTTCTGATATAAAAAAAATCATTGATGCGTATTGAAATTTGCTGACACACTGTGAAGCCACCTTGCAAAGAAATATATTTCAAGAATAATTGTTGAAGCGTGCAAAAATTATACATATTGTAGTAAGCACAGCAAGGGGTCATTTTTTTATCTTGAAATCTCTCACAAACAAGCTGGTAAAAAATATGTTACTTTAATATAATACTGAAGATTCCAGGCTTCCAACATTTTGTCAGGAGTGTGGAACACATTACTGTAAAAAACCTGAGAACTTAAGAATCTAAATATTATTTACATTTTTAAGTTCTTAGACTTTTTTAGTCCATTTTTTTTACTATGATTCAATTTGCAACCGTACCTTTTAAAGTCTAAAAAGGAGAAAAAAGAGGGAATCTCTAAGAAATCATTAAAAATTCAGTAACACTTATGACAGATAAGCATTGCATTACAAAATGTAAAAAATGCAATTGCTCCAACCTCGTCTCCAGGGCTTGTATGTTTTTTTGTCCAAATGTGGAAAAATAAACATGTCCAGAAGGTTGCATTTGCTCAAAAAAACATTTTTCCCTCATCACACTTTTTAATTTCTGATATCTCCTTAACCGCTCATGAAAACCACCTGATGATCTTATCTCATCTTATTCTCAAAAAGCATACACGCTTTTTTTACAATAAGACCAAAACTTTAACCAGGCTAGTCATTATTCTCATTTTTCTATTGACTTTTTGCAAGCAAAATTTTTTTTCATGGCTATCAAAGCCAACGTTCTGCATTAATGTGTCCCCAGCGTATTCCACAGAGCGCCGAAATTATGGTACTTATTGAATATCCTTCCATAATCAAGTCGTTAAAATAAATGCATACGAAAAAGGGGTCGACTTTTGTATATTTACAGCTCCGATTTACCCATTTTTGCCATTCTCTTTTGTATTGTATTGTAAAGTTGAGGTAAATTTGCTGCTTTCGACTTAAGTGCAGTGTTTTGTATCGCGTCTAGTTTTTCCCAAATACCAAGACAGTGATGTGATCTGTTAAGAATAAAAGAATGTAAATCACCCTCCTATGTACGATTTTTCAGAAAACTTAACCCTTAGTGGTTCTGGCTGTTACTTCTGTATATGCTCGCCCAGTAATTTAATACACACGCCCGTCTGGCGATTTAAGACATACGCCCGTTCGGCGGTGAAGTAATACAGTTGACTCCCTCTAATTCGAATCTCTATAATTCGAATATTTCTATAATTCGAACGTGTGCTCAGTCACCGTCAATTTTCCTTAAGAAACTCTTATAAAAAACTTTCTACAATTCGAATTTCTCTAATTCGAAACTTTCTCTAATTCGAACAGTTTTTCAGTCCTTTCAGCACGATTCTCCCTAATTCGAATTTTAGAGTGTAAACAGGGCTTTGACAAATTCAATTTGTCGACCGAGAAAAGCACTTGGTAATGCAACTCGTATTGTCGAAAGAGATCGTCTCTCCATGTAAACTATGAAAATAAAGAATGAATGAAACTTGAATTATGTTTTCTTGATTTTGAAATAACGTAATTTCTCTCTGTAATTCGAATTTTCACTCTCTGAAGCTGAAAATTCGAATTACAGAGACTTTCTATAATTCGAATCTCTCTATAATTTTTCCCCGTGGGAATTCGAATTAGGGAGAGTCAACTGTATACTTAGGCCTGTTAAGGAATTTTACACCGGTGCGGCAATTGTCCTTGTATCAAATCATTGCAGAGAATATCATCACAGTGTTGATTTTTAATCGTATTAAATTCCACTAACAAAGCTAAAGATTTAAACTTGGCAAAGCCTTCAAATACGGATTTACAAGCCGTATAATTACAAAAATAAGGATCTAATAACAAGTGATCTGTTACAAATTGGTAAAAATGGGTTCCGATGAGAGTTAAAATGGCCAGAAATATGATGTTTGCCACGTAGGGACTAATAATACGTCTCGACTGTCATAAATTTTTAGGTGATTTTAGAATATCACCCACTAACGAAATAGGGGGGCACAACCAATTAAAATCACCGAACCAATTGTAAGTGAACAAGTTAACACCAAAACGTGTTAATTCAAAAAATAAATTCGCCAACTAAAATTGTTTGTCTCTTTTCAATTCGTTATGATTGACATGTGGTACCAATGAACTGTTGCTTCGTGAAAATGGACAACGTGCGGAATAATGACCCAGTCTACCACAGCCCCAGCATACAATGTTTTCGCTTAGGCGAGAACTTTCTCTTGTTTCAGAATACCTTGGGACAAAATACGTAGACCTACTATGTTCGAAGTTGAAAAAATTGAGTTGCTTTAATTTTCTACGCTTTTCGCTGTTAGCATTGGCTGAACGGATTGCTCGATTTATAAGGTTTGTGTCTTCTGACTCACGAATTGGAAGTTGTCACAGCTTTTGAAATGTGCTACAAATCGGATTTGGTATTAGCGAACGATTTTACGCAAAAGATAGGTTCAAAAACAAGTTTGCTGAGTATGCGTATTCACACTGTCGAAGTAAGTAAGTAAGTAAGTAAGTAAGTAAGTAAGTAACGGGCAGTTTTAACGTCCTTGGGGATTCCATCCTAACGGTTGGCTTTTCCTCCCCTCCGACTGTAACTATGTTACATTACCGCCAGAGATACGTATGGCATTGCTCTAACTTGCTTGCCTGCCACACAAGCCACCAAATGCAATGCAATGAACAGGAATGTGATCTCACTGATGAAGAGATTAAAGGAATTATGCAACTTAAAAAATATGAGAGCATTGTAATTTGTAAGGCTGATAAAGGAAACTGTTTGACAGAATAAAATATACGTTAGAATTAGAGCAACTACTTCAAGATGAGTCCAAATTTCGGGAATTGAAACAAGATCCGACCATTTAATGAGAGGAGAGATTGATTCGCCATTTGTTGAATTTGAAGAAATAGGGTTTCATTTGTGAAAAGTTTCGTCCATGTGGTTCACAGCCTGCGAGATTATATGGGGGATTACCAAAAGTTCACAAACAGAATTATCCTCTACGACCAATTTGTTCTTCCTTAAACTCGTATAACTACAAACTTACTTCAGAACTGGCAAACATTTTGTCACCACATGCAAGAAATTTCAGTTTTGCAGTATGTTTACATGCATCCGAGGAGACGATCGGAATTGCACATGACTATCTATTTAAACATGATGAGAAAGTTGAAGGGCTGTCCAGAACTCAATTGCAAAAGCTTTTTAAATTGCGACTAAAGAAACGAATTTTATGTTCAATGGAAAGATGTATGACCAGATTGATGGAGCAGCATTGGATCACCGTTGGCTCCAGTAATGGCTAACATATTTATGAGCCATTTTGAAGAGGTTGTTTTCGGTAAGTATTCTGGTCCTCTACTCATGTATTATCGTCGATATGTAGATGATAGCATAATTTTCAAACAGAAGTCCTATCTTGATCATTTTTTCAACTACATGAGCAACGCTCACCCGGACATCAAATTTACGAAATAGGAACAATGTTTATCCGATGATGAACAATTTCCATTATCATAAAAGAAACCGTTTCAAAACCAAAACGTTTACAAACCTATCCATACTGGTTTGTATACCAACTGGTAAAGCTTTACTTCGCGGAAGGATAAAATCAATCAAGTTAAAACACTTCTTTTAAGAGTATGAAGAAAATGTTCGGATAAATCATTATTTACAGCTGATTGCGAAACAATCAAATCCAAACTTTTGAAAAATCAGTATCCTGAGGAACTTTTGAAAATAGAGGAGCCTCTACTGTTAACAAATTACCTTATTCGTACAAATTTCGGCAAGCACTAAATTTGGTGATATTTTGGTCTGAAATCGCCAAATTAAGTGCTCGCTAAATTTTATTTTTTTCATCCATTACCAAATTAAATGCTCGCTAAATTTTTTTTTTTTTCCATCCATCGTCAAAATAAATGCTCGCCAAATTTTTCGATGCATAAAAATATTGAACTCTTTTACAGACCAAAAAATGTGACAAAGAAAACTAAATTTTACATGACTTGTTTAAAAAATCTTTTTTTATCTTTTCTGTCCTCTAAGGCTTTTAAGATAAAATTTGTAAGCAACATAAAAAATGAAAGAAAAAAATTAAATACACGTCAAATTTAAGTAACAATGGCCATCAGCAAATTTAATGCACGCCAAATTTGAGATATTTTTTTTATCGCCAAATTAAATGCACGCCAAATTTGAGATATTTTTTTTTTGCAAAAAATTTCACATCATACTTGATTGGATAAGGGGCGAAATGAGTTTTTCACGCTGACGACAATTAAGTATTCTTGTTCTACACAGTAAACACCTACTAAAATAATTTACACAAAAAATGTTTAATTGTAAGAATATTACAATTAAAATGTTACAATATAAAAAAGAGCTTAGCAATCTTGAGAAGTTTTCTGGTAGAGACACCAATGATTGATCTTAGCTCAACATGATTACAAATAATCTAAAAACAACCTCAAGCTTAATTTTTGATCGCTGATAGAAATTCTCCCAACCCACTGGAAATCCTTCAAATATGTTAATTAAAAAACAAACAAAAATAGAACAAATATGGAAAAAGTTTCGCGAAACAAAGAAGAGGCAAGAGATTATATCTACTTTAAGTTAATATACACAAAATTCAAGCATACACCACCATAGCATAGTGTGTGTTTAACTGTCTTTAACAATACTTATCGAACGCACCGCCAAGCCGAATTCGCCTTCAACTAAATCAGGATTATTCTTGCCGTCAACAGTAACATGACTTAATATTATCCCCAAACAATCAACTTTAGTGAAATCCACATCACCCGGTGACGACAGCACGTGACCAAACATGGTAGGCCAAAACGACTGCACATCGAGGGATATTTTTTTAAAATCTTCATTCGGTTCCACAAGAAATTCGCTTTGCCAATTAAATGACTTCAAATGCGCTTCATTGGCCAATTGGAATTTGTATCGTCTGTTTGTCTTTGTCAGATTTTTTACTTCGACAATTATTTTTTGGGTACCCGTTAGTACTCTACACATTTCCTCCTTTTGGGACGGCACCACTCTGAAACTTGCAAATCCACCACGGTTAGCTCTCGAAATCGTACCAACGAATTTAACATACGCTTCTTTCTGAAAGATTGAAAAGTGGACGATTATACAGGTGGTAAAAGCATACTCGTGTGTTAAACATTTCTGAAAGCGGAAGTTAACAAGTTCGAATAAACAGATCTATACTAATACACGTTTCCCGAATTGCATGTTTTTTTAAATTTAAGAATTTTGATGTTTTGACTTTAGGATCATATTCAGCATCATTAAATTGGTGTGTGTATAAATTTTCAACTTACCCCGACATGTGAAAATGCTGTTTTGGTGGTGTTAATGTTACGGTACTAATAAGCTTCTGTTTCAAGCAAAGGTCAATTAGTACAAAATTAAAAAACTGTTTTAACAAGTTGTTTGTTAGCTGTATGAATCTAACGATTTCACATTTTATCAAGTTTTGGGTGAGGATTTCAAAAACCGCATTCATTTTGTTTGACAAAATTGATAAAATAGTAGCGGTACACTAAAGAAAACTAATTCGAGAAAGATGTATTAGTCAAAATTACTCATCTCGTATGATCGCAATAAACTCTCATTCCTATCTAATTTATAAAACGTATCCTGAAATGGTATTCTGTTTTCGACCAGGGCCTTCCTGTAGCAATGAATAAGATAGCGAAAATACCCAAACTTGCACGTTTAGGCCCACTGTATCGTAGATTTCAAACTGAAACCTTTTTTAGGTGTTCAAAGGTAACGTTAAGATAAGTACTTAAATATCTGGAGATGCAAGATCCATCTGAGAAGAAAACAAATACTTACCTCCAGAAATTCAACACCCGATTCACTTTCTCCATTCATCACTCTATCGTCCAAACTTTGAATGTTATACTCAAAAAGCGAACCATCTTTCTTCTGAAAGTTTATCATCATTAACGCATTCTGTATTTTCGCTTTCGCACGATTATTAACCTAAAATTTAAAAAAAACAAAACAATTTTTTCAAAAGCAACATTGTAAATATGAAATATAAATTCTGAAAATATTTTGACTTGTCAGTCCAGTATTTTCTATTTCGATATGATTGTTTATCATGTCGTGGGCCTGAGGATTTACGTTCGGCGACGTTAAGAGAGATCCTTCTCTAATCAAAGGTCAGATATACATTAGACTAGTCGTTAACCTCTACACACAATCCACGGATTCTTCCGTTAGTATGAATTACTCTGTAGGATGTCTGGGAAAAAGCCTTGCGCAGTCGTTTTGAGTACGCCGATGACAGCTATTATCATATAGAACCTTCGTTCATTCTGTAGACTTGTTTTAAAAGCACACACAAAGCTTTTCACATAAAGATACTCTACAACATTCACTACAAAATTCCATACATCACAACATAGTTATTTTCCTTACAAACGCTGTTAATTCTATTGTGTATATCAGAAGGTAATGATCAAAATAACATACGAGTTTACCTGTCGAGATTTCTCAGGCGAATAAACATCAGGCAACCGAACTTCATTGTATATTCGGTCGAGGCTTTCACGAACTTGACTCACTGAATGCTCCACATCATCTGACGCCTCTGCTTTTTCAATGGATTCGTCCAACAATTTCAAGGCTTCTGCTGACATAAGATTCCGGTATCTTTTCTCACTTTGGATCTGTTTCAGTAGGGCGGTGTATTTCTGAAGACCTGCTTTATGGTCACCAGTATCGACGTCAGGTAGGACAGAATTGATCGTGTCTTTTATCTTTTCTTGCAAGTTAGGTGGCTTCTGACTGTCGACAGCGTTGTACTTACTGATGCATTCATCATACACACTATCCAAATTACTGCGAAGTAACCACGTCTTGTTTTCCTTCTGAGTTTCATTTTCCGCCAACCTAATGGCGTTCTCCAACTTCATGATGTGTTGGACAGAAAAATTGGTTTGCATGTCACTATTGAGCATTTGGTTTATGGTTTTAAGATAAAGATCATAGGCGCGTGTATGCCTACCTTTATCAGAGAGAGCTGCGCCTAGAGTTTGTGTGGCTCTTATCTTCGTCATCATTGTCAGCAGAGGACGACTCGTCTTTTGACGATCGATATACCCCTGGTGGGAATGTCTAAAAAGAAAACAACCTCTGTATTAAATTATTTGCGATGACTAAAACGCAAAAATAAGTTATGACAAAAAAAATAAATCAATAAATAAAAAAAGCGCGACAATTACTTTATGTAGCAAATCCGTCATTGCGCATTGAATACATGAAATGTTCGCGTGAATTTCATTCTCGCGCAAGTTGATGCGCGAATATTTAGTATCGCGCGAACATTTTGTACAGCGCGAATAAGCCTAGTTTAATTGCGCACAAGTTAAACTGTGTGAACGACTCTGGATTTTTTAATACAACTTCAAGCCAATCGTGAATTTGTAGGTTTTATTGCAGTGGAATGTTGAAGAGGGATAGACGATTTGAAAAAATGGATTTTAATGCGTTTTTCGACAATCTAGAAGTGTCAATTGTCAAAATCTTCGACGCTGAGTTTAAGCTCTCCCCTCAAAAAAACAAAATTACTTCCTACGAAACTGCATTCTAATTATCAGATACTAATTTGAATAAAAAACATGGCACACGGAAGCAATATAATATCATAAAAAATATTGCGATCAGTTGTATGTTACTTGCATTGTTCAGTAAAATATTCCCGCCATTGTTGACATAAGAGGGAATCTCCCCTTGTTCGTTTGTTACCAACGAATAAGATAACATGCACGCACACATTTTCGTGGTATTAAAATGACGTCAAAACAAGATTAACTACACACATAATTAATGAATCGGAACGAAACGGGACAAAAAAAATATTCAAATTTAATTGGCTATATGCTAATCATTATTTTGTTTTTATAAGTTTTTTCGCTCCTATTTGCAAGAAAGGTTTAAGTGATTTTAAATTTCAGTTTAGAGCGAAAGAAAGTTTAATCAACCAATCAGATTCTAGAAATCACATATAAAGCTATTTTAGACCAGGTTCAAATTCCCAATGTGAATACAAACATTAACTTCGAATTTTCATCCATCCGCCTCTCTTTCTGTCCGCCCACTCCCTTTCGCCCCACCCTCAATCCAACTTCGCTATAATAGCATACATAATTCGAAAGGGTTGAAAACTACAAACAACTAATAACTACAAAAATAATTTCTTTTATATACAGCTACGATATTGTTTCTTATTTTCCGAAAAAAAATAATCTCCTTCAACTATAAAGAGAAAATCTATATTTTTGTTTGTAAGCGAATGTTTTTCTGCAAAATAGTGGAACGCTATGTCGGTGGTCACATGCTTTCCGAGTTATTTGTCCTTCTCCAAAATTCATGGAGTGAATTTTTCCGTGCAAGTATGAACGTCTTTCAAAGAACTTAATTTATTTTAATCTGATATTTTTAAAACACCATTAAAATAAAATCTTCAATAATAATTTTCATAATTGCGTGTGATTGGATTGAGCAGTAAAAAAATGGTATCTGCTATTGTTCAAACAACCTTTTGTTGCAGAAAGCTGCAACAAAAAACGTAACTCGCGTCTAAATTTTTCTATTAAGCTCTCTATGACTTCATTAAATTTGTTTTAGTGTGTTTTTTGGTCGCTCAGAGTTGCATACCGTAAATGACGGATTAGGCGCCCCGTGCCCAATAAGCGCCCCTGAGGTTAGGGAAAATTTTCGAAATTAGCGCCCCTGCTCTAAAAAATGGTATCTGCTATTGTTCAAACAACCTTTTGTTGCAGAAAGCTGCAACAAAAAACGTAACTCGCGTCTAAATTTTTCTATTAAGCTCTCTATGACTTCATTAAATTTGTTTTAGTGTGTTTTTTGGTCGCTCAGAGTTGCATACCGTAAATGACGGATTAGGCGCCCCGTGCCCAATAAGCGCCCCTGAGGTTAGGGAAAATTTTCGAAATTAGCGCCCCTGCTCTAATAAGCGCCCCCCCCCCCCTTCCGTCCAGAAAAGGGGGCGCTTATTAGACAACCTATAGTCATAGAAAACAACGATTTTTTCTATGACTATAGGTTATTTTCAAAAAGGTCGTTTAACTATTTTTGGTTCATCAAATGTCATTTCAAAGTGGGTAAAATTTTTCTTGATTTTTGTTCCAACTATTTCGACAAGTACATAACAATTTAGGTTTAGGCTGCATTTTAATATTTTAAGTTTGCATATAAAAAATTGACAACGGAATAGAGTAAGCTTAACAAGCTATTTCAGGTTTAATTCTAATCTGCATTAAGTGTAAAACACGTTTGTGGTAATATATAATCTGTTCAATTCACGAAGGGGGTTTGACAGTAAATGTATTGACGTATTCTCAATGTATTGACGTATTAGTCACGAATTCTCACTCAAAACCACAGAACAGGTTGTAAACACATGTATAGTGTTTCCTCAATGAAAAACGGAAAATTGCCAACAGCTGGTAGGGAAGAGGTTTTGGGGGAAATCGCAGATAAGAGAAACAAGTTTTAGAGAATTTTAACTTCTAAAATCCGCCACTTAAGAAAAATCACGTTTTATATTGTTATGCATTTTAACTGATTTTAAAACAAATTGTGATATTTGGAACAATAAATTTGAGTGACTAAAAATTTGTGTAAAACTATTACTTTAATTGTCTAAAAACAAGAGACAAAGTTAAAAAAAGTCAAATAAAATATTAAACCGGTTAATTTCGAGGACTATGCTGAAAAATGTGAGGGCAAATCGTTAATTAACCCTTAACCCTAATAACATTGGGCTCTTTAGGTCAAGTGTGACACCAGGGTCATAAAGTGCCTGCTGGTGTAGGAAAATATATTTTGTACATATATATTGTATATAGTTTACGTTTAAATTATATACCTCAGTGTTCCCTGCCCTGCAAACATGGCATTTGTTTTGCAGTGAGTCAGCCATGTTTGTTTTGGTGTTCTGTTTTAACTTTCCCTGGTTTCTGACAAGTATGGAAATCGAAGAGAGTGCAGATCAGGGGGAACAGTATATTGAAAAAGTCATCCAGCCTTTTAAAGAAACAAAATTTTCAAAAAGTCCAATTGGCAGTATATTTAAATCCGAGATTGAAAGTTCACATTAAATCAAAGATGATGAAGAGGAAAGGATGAAAAATATTTTGATGAAACCTTTTAAGATCAGTGGTAAAATTGGAAAAGCAGGCCAAAAAGACTCCCTAACTTTTAGTAGCCTTATCTTCCAAATTCAAAATGGGGTCAAAAAGGGGTATTCTGAATTAAATATAATAGATGCAGTTATCAGAAGCATCTCACATGAGAACGAACTTAGACAATATTTGAGAGCCGCTCTGATTTAAACCTTGAGCAAACGAGTAGGATACTTAGGTATCATTATAAAGAAAAAGGTGCTACAACACTTTTTACTACACTCAGCGTAGGAAAACAAAGTTCACAAAAAAGTGCCCAAGATTTTGTGCTAAGAATGATGTACCTAAGGCAGAAAGTTTTGTTTGTGTCTAGGGAAGAAAAAGCTAACTATGATCCTATCTTGGTACGAAAACGTTTTTTACATGCTATTCAAACTGGCCTCCAAAATAAAAATGTGCGAAACGAAATGAGAGAACTGCTGAAAAATGAGAAAACTAAAGATGAGGAACTACTGAGTAAGCTTACAAATGCAGTATCAGATGAAGTAAAGCACAGAGAAAAATTTGGCTCAAAGAAAAACTTAGTTTCGAATTCACTTGAGGTCAAAGATTCCAACTCGAACCATCAAAAAATTGGTCCTTGCCGAGGAATTCCTTGAAATTAAGAATAAGATTGCTGAAGTAAGTTTGTTAGTGGCGCAGAATGCAGAACAGATAAAGTACGCCAACGAAAGGAAAAATCAACGCCCCTTTTCAGATCGTTCCAAGGGAAGAGGCCGCAATTTTTGTGAGAACTGCAAGAAAAATAACGTTGAACACTGTACCCATTGTCTTTATTGTGGATCTGAAGAACATGTAGACGCAAATTCAAAAATAAGAGTAAATGAGAGTAAGTCGCATTATGACAAGAAACAATACTATGCTTATATTGGGAGGATAAAGTTTTCCAAGTGGTTGAATGTTTTCCAAACATACCAGTGTACAAAGTCAAGCAAGACGATGGGAAAGGAAATATTAGAACATTACATAGAAATCTTCTTATGAAACGTAACCTACTTCCCAAAGAAGAACAATCCACGAGAAAAAAGACAGTCAAGAAACCTAGCAGAAAGGTAGCAGAGAAAGAAATTATTTCTAGTGATACTTCAGATTAGGATGACTTCCTTAAAAGGTTTTGATGCGGAAGTTACAAAAAAGAGAAAGAAAACATAGTTAACCCGACGTCAAAATTGTAGGGGAAGGAGAAGTGGAGAGCATAGTTGAACCCCTAGTAGAATTAGACAGCACAGTGGAGAGTGAAAAATCGGATAATCATGCAAACCAAAAGTAAAGAGACGTCCAAAAAGGGAGAGAAGACCCCCAAAAATACTGACGTATGACTCTGATGGAAACGCTTACTATGGCTTAAAACCTTTCAGAATGTCAAAGTTAAGGTACTATATAGTTAAGGGAGGGAGGAAACAGATGCAGTTTTGTATGTAATTACATGTGTTGGGTATACCAAAATGCTGTGTTTCGACTGAGAAGTATACAACCCGTGACAGTAGAAACAAATGCGCTTCATATCTGCTATTGTGCTGGTGAAGGAAATATGCTAATTACTGATTCTCTTTTTCTTATGTACTGCCTTCTATGGACATCTCATGAACACGGAAAACTTTTCTATGGTTTGGAACAAATTGGTCTGACTAAGTCGAGGCGGTTAGTAAGCTCTTAGAGTGAACCTAACTTAGTAGACAAATGTTAGCGGCCAGTGTCACTCTTGTGGAGGGATCTCAAGCTCAGTCACTTGTACGTCATAAAAGCTCCTAAGAAGTTATACCATATGTGTTACGACTTAAAACCACACATTAGTTCAAATGACTGTTGGAAAGAAAATATTGAAATTGACCATTGTTGAACTAAATTCAAGTCAGTATACCGATGAAACATATTGAAGGTGTTATCAACGTAAATTGATATGGTTGATGGTTGTTGATCCTGCTATTGGTGAAGATTCTATGGGGTGCAATTGGATGTTGGAGCAGAGTTCTGATTTATTTGGTTGTTTAAGTTATGGTGATATCTTCAGAAAGTTGGGGAGAGTGTAGGAAAATATATTTTGTACATATAAATTGCATATAGTTTATATTATATACCTCAGTGTTCCCTGCCTTGGTGTTCCGTTCTTAACTTTCCCCTGACCATCTAGGCTCTAGTCAAGACTCTCCATTAGCTGTAGGATGGAGGGTCCAGGTATGGTCAGTGGGTGTACTAGTTTGTATCAATAGACAAGAAACCTGTAACAAGTGAAGAGCTAATATATTCAACAACATATAAGTGTTCTTGTCTTGGTCAACACCTTAACAACACTGTCCATAAATCTGGAACTACTTATAGAAGTTATAAAAGCAGGCTTGCATAAGTTCCTAGTACAACTAGAATCCATGTAAAAAAAATTGATTTGATGGCGTCATAATGATCACAAATGACGTGACACATACTAAAATAGGCCATTTTCCAAATTTCTCACTCGTTATTGATGCTGCGGCCTTGATGCTGAATAGACTTGCGGACTGAATAGCAAAAAATATTTCATATGAAAAAAATTATCTTAGTGACGTCATTGAGATTAAAAATGACATCATACTCACAGAAAAATTTCTCAATATAATGACAAAGACAAAAGAATCGTTCTTTCAAGAAATATTGATGGTCATTCATTAAATTTAGTATATATGAAGAATATTGTATTTAAAGATAGTTGAGGTAAGGAAAACGATATAATGACGTCACTGGTATAACAAATGACCCCATTTCGCTGGCGCAATATTTCATTTGAATCTGGTCTATATTTTATATCTTATACTCATTGATCTCCTCAGTAAAAACTTGGTTACCACCTGGTAACCAACACACATTGATGCTGAGTCTGTGTATTTGTGGGGGGAAATAGTGACATGCACTTTTGTGCAATGATAAACAACAACGAAAAATCTATCCTTGATAATTTGAAGAGTTTATCAACAAGGGTTGCATCGCGAAAGTTCTACATATTATTATTTGGTGACTTAAGTTTAAACATACTGTAGAATGGGGTGACTTGGGGTGAAAAGTTTTAGAACATTCATATAAATATCTAGACAAAAAACTTTTTTCTTTTGTGCCTTTAAAATAGTCATTTTCTCATCTTCACAAAAAGTATTTTTGTAAAAAAAAATATATGCTTGTCCCAACAAAAATATATGCTTGTCCCAAGACACCCTGGTATGGAGTGAAGAGGGACGACAACGTTGAAAAGCTATGATTTTGGAACAAATGCATAGTTGAGTGTCTTGGCAAAATGACTTTTTAAAAAATACAAAAAGCAATTAGAAAACTTATTCAATAAGCAATATTTCAAAACTTTTGTGAATACAAATGCAACAAAAAAATATCCTGCTGTTGTTGCTGTTTTAGATAATCATTTTAATGTGATAAAAACACTCACATTGATGTTATTATTTATTAGTTCAGTTTTGTTCAAATTTAAGCCTTAAGATAAACCAATCTTTAAAAAATGGTAAAAACAAGACTAGAAAACTTGAAATATAAATAATGGTAAAAACAAGACTAGAAAACTTGAAATATAAATAATGTGTATAAGTTTATTTTATACTAGGATTTTTTGGCCATGAAAATTACAGAGAATAAAAAAAAGTGGAAATTTTGATCAGTTTTCAAAGGAATTATGTCTTAAACATAAATTTTTGATCTAGATGAACAAAATGTTTTGTAGTGTTTCATGTGCTACTTGCGGAGTAATGAGTTCTAAAATCAACGTGAAAATTTCTGTCCTGAGTCACCTGATGTCCCAAGTCACCCCATTCTACAGTACCTGTAGTTACCTTGAAGGATTCCATTTACCCATGTTTTCTTTATACTTTAAATTATTTACTATTCTTTTATATTTTTTACATTCTAAAAAGCAATTTTTTCATAATTTATTAGACACATATCAAGAAAACATGTTCTTATCACACTAGTAGTTTGAATGTCCTGTACTACAACAAACGGGAGTCCCTAAAGCTGGATTTCCAATAATTAATGACATAATTTAAACATTTTTCTGTTTAAATAATTGTTAATGCGTATGCTACGAAAAAAAAGTTGAATTCAATCCTAATTTCAGTAAGATACATTTTTATTATCCTTTTTTATTATTTGGAAATCCAGCAACAGATTTCCAACAATCAATTCAAATGCATACAAGTACAAAAAAATTAATATTTATCTCACATTATGTTGATTAACATTATGCTTCAGCTTCCTAGATAAACAAACAATAAACAACAATAAATAAATAAATAAAATTCAAAGTTAAGAAACTACTTTAGCTCAAACTAGTTTCAACATAAAACAACACTTACAAAAAAAAGTATAGAGAGAAGAACGTTAAGCAACAAAAAGGAATGAAAGTTCCTTACCTTTACCAAGGCTAGAGAAAATGGCTCTCAGCCAAAACCATTCTCACTATTTATTCTTTAACATATAATACATTGTTATAAGGCTTAAACAAAAAGAATAGGTGATCAAAAAAAATTGGTGGTATCACCCAATTAAGTAATCAGGCTAAGCCATCTGTTGCACAGACTAATATTTCTGTGTTTTAATTTTAAAGCTTTAAACTTGCTTTCAAAGGTTAATATTAATATTCATGACAACAAGGATTTTAATTTTTTTTAAAATCTGTTTTGTAGGTTTCTATTAAATTATTGAAGTTTACGATCTGTGAAAATTAAAAAAAAAAAGAATCAAACACAAAAATTAAAAAGTGATCTCCAATAGAATTTGTGGTCTGGAGATTATTCAACACTTTCTAAAGAGGAAGGATTTTTTTACCATTTTCTGTGTCAACCAAGAAAAGTGTGAAGAAAATTTTCATTAGAAAGTTACCCTTGTGTGACATTCAAACAAACTGAAAAACACTTTTTTCAATATTCTTAAAATATTTTGGTTCCTTCCTGTTTTTATCATGAAAACTTTCTAAATGTTAGTATGGTAACCCTGGGTCCATTTTTAACACCACATATGGTGTAAAGAAGGTAGGATTGTGATACCAATTTACATTTCAGAGTAATCTAGAAATTTCCAATTGGGGCCTTATTTCCCCTATTGGGACCTTTTTTAGGATATCCTGGAAATAGCCCTTAAACGATTGCTGGCTAAGATGTTGGCTTCGTGCTTTGTACTATGTTATGGTCTGTTTGTCTTCACTTTCTTTTTAGTATATGTAAAATTCCTTTCATTTTCTTATTGGATTGGGAGATTCAGGGATAAATTTTGATTGGGAAAAAGCTGTTAAATGGCTACTGACAATGCTTCATTACACCCTGCATTTTGTTACTAGTGTATCATTCATTTTATTATGAATACCTTTAGTGGAAATTGTGTGATTTATGTTACTATTATTTAAAGAAATGGCAGTGATGTAACCGAAACTGAAGAAAAAACAAGATACATTTGTTATTATAGGAATTATTACACTGTATATCAGAGTGTAATATCCCATATATTAACATATCTACACAAAACATTAACATATCACATCAAAACATATCAATAGTATATCAAGTGAATAATTTAAATATGTTCCACTGGTATCCATATTTGTGCAAGCAATCTTTTGACCTATATAAGGGTTATATAAAATAGGGATTTCACTGTTCTGAAGTATCATTTTTCTACTGATGTGGAGCTTCTTATATTCCCAAGTTTAGAAAAAAGTAAAGCACAAAAGGCCTTTGACCAGAGCACACCCTCAATGACACACTTTTGCAAAAAATGGTAACTTTCTAATGAACATGTCATGAATTTGTTCTTATAAGTTTCTTTAATTTGGTGACTGTGACATTTTATTACCAGAAAAAATTTTAAGCACAAAAGCAATTTTGAGTGCTTAGGATTAAGGTTGAGATTTGGTTCAAAACCTAAGTAACTGTCTGGTCTGAAAATTTGGTTAAGTTTAAACAACCATGACTCAAAATATTTTACCTAATGTTTGATTCAGGAAAAAAAATCACAAACCTTATAGATTATCATTTGTTTGTTCTTTTTTTGTTTCAGTATAAATAATACACTAACTATAGGTTCTTGTGATTTTCTGGCCACTTTAAAAAATTATAATTATAATTATATTTATTATTAGCAAGGTAGGCTGTTCAGTCACATGCCAAAGTGCTAGTGAATTTTTTGCTGAAGTGCAACGGCAATTTAGGGACAATTTTTTTTGGATTTGTTTTTTAGGTGCCCAAATCAATTAATTTTCGTAACAAAGGATTTCTAATTTTTCTTGTAAGCAAAGTGGACCGGATTTACTGTTTTTCGAGTAACTTTTAACACGTTTCACGATCAACCAATTTAACTCTGACGTAATATTTTGTTCCTTTAACTGCCAGATGTAAGTGGACAGTGACGTACTGTTCTTGTATTTTTTGTTGTTGAAAGATAATCCTTTGTTACGAAAATAGACACGAACTTGCAAGTGTTTTAAATCTATATTGTTAGCTATATATAGTTTGAGGTGTAAACTTTAACTAGAAATTGTTAGTGTTTTTGTTTAAGAATTTGAATAAAAGAAAAAATATCTTCCTGATTGTGTTTAGCTGAAGTGTGAAATTTTATTCCAAATTCATCTAATGAACAGACGCTTTGTCTAAAGAGGCAGGAGAAAAAATTCCTGGCTCTGACAGCACTTTTTCTACTAGGAATGTTTTCCTAGTACTTTAGCTGACTAAAGATCAGAACCGGGTAAAAAAATTTTCTGGATCTTTGGCTGGCCCATTATAATCAACAGGTATCAAATTTACAAACTGGGTGGGTATAAAAAGAAGTGGAACACAGTACGCCTCCTTCTCTTGAACAGTTCAGACATTTACCCTCTACCCTCCCTAATTACTATGACCATAAGAACCTGTGACATTAAAATCAAGTATCTATTGCAAATACGTCAATGGTAATTAAATGCAGACAATAACAACCCGGGACACTATATATCACATATTTATTGGTATGGATGGTGACTGGATACGAAGAGCTGCATCATGGGCTGATGTTTGCTTTAGCTTCAAAGTTTCCTTGCATTGTGGCTATGTTTCATTTGGCTTGTAGACTCCATAAGGTTAAGTCCAGAGGCAGAATCAATAATGTCGGTGCCATCTTCCTCTTTGCAGTCAAACCAATTCTGGTAGGGGTGCTGGGCTTCCTTTATCGGCTGGATTAGGTGCAAATATGTATATATGTTCCTTACAGTTATAGGGTTAAGTATGTATAATGAGTGTCAGTTCAGGTCACTCTGTCTCAATGAGACGCACATTTAATTGTCAAGTGTCATGAGTCTGTTGTCAGATTATCTTAAAAGAAGCACAGTGTGTCTATCTATCTGGTGCAGTAAAAAGAAGCCCTATGCCCATCATAAAGACATGTTGTATCAAGAGTGTTGAGTTTGGTGTCAAAATGTCTAGAAGAAGCACTGTGATGTCAAAGAGTTTGTTGTCAAAATGTCTAAAAGAAGCACTGTGTGTCATATGGTGTTATGATATTTGTCTTGTGTTTAATGTTGTGTTACCTATTATATTTATAGATTAGTTCAATTTTAGCTTCTTTGAGCCAACATTAAGCTGGCTATTCACAACATATGGTGCAGGTAAAAGATGTTCCATGGGCCAACCTTTGCGTAAACACTCACCATAATAAGACATGTAGTGTCAATTGTCTGGTCTGTTACAATGTGAGTAATTTGTCAATTGTCTGGTCTGTTACAATGTCAGTAATTTATTATGGTAGTCCTTTGTCATGAGTCCTTCCGTCAAAAGTTTTTGTCATTAGTTCTTAGCTAAATTGTTGTTAGCCAGCTAGCTATAGCTAGCTCTATCTTTAAATCATTATGAAATTTTACTTCCAAGAGTTCCCAAATCCTTTTCCCAATTAGAGATGGCTGTCTGGCCTGATTGGGACCCTAGTTACCTGCCTACTTAATAACAAGTTGAGTTCATGAGATAGTCAAATATTTAATATATTTTTGAAAAGTCTGGATACGTCTGAATCCAGCAGGTCACTTTTTTCGTGCAACATATGTTTTGATTTTGCGTTAAGAACAAGGACTTTTATTCCTGTGGGTAGCTAGATAATATAAACCGCACACCACAGAAGTCAAACGTCAATTCACTTAAAAATTAAAAATATATATTGAAAAAATCCACACAAAACACGATACACACAAGGCACAGGTCTTCTTGCATCTTGTCTTCTTGTCTAGCCAGGAGACCCAGCGTAATTTTTCTTACCACCGGGAAATCGGAATAGTTAAGGTGGGAAAAATTACGCTGGGTCTCAAACGATTTTTCTGCGGCCAAAATCTGGCCGCGCTTTTTGATTGGCTAATCCTATTGTTCTTTGCTCACGTGGTCCATGTTGGGGAAAGCCCTTTTCATCCGAATATTCCGGCGAGTGGTTTCACTCACCCTAACAAACATTAGTAAACTATAAAGTTTTTACCAGAGTAAGATGTGGCCAAGCTTGGTAAACAACTCACAGATAAATTAAAATGGCCTCCGAAGCGATTAGTCACATTGTCCAAAATAAACTCGGGGTTTCCGCTGAGTCATTCGTTTGCGTCTAAGCTTTAGTTTGAGAGAAACTCATTTATTTATCAACTCGAAGAAGAAAGCTTAGTTAACTAGGCTACTTCTTGTCTTGTCTTGTCAAAAACGCCAATAATGGCAGCGTAAGCTACGGACGTATATTTGTTCTGCCCGGATAATAAACGCTGCCCTGATTAAGTACGGCAGCTTGCCCCGGTTAAGAACAGGGCAGAAAATACATAATCAGGGCAACATAATCGGGACGGGCCGGCTTATTACTCAAAAAATATTATTTGGCACTTATAAAAGGAACATAATCAGGGCAGGCCAGTTTATATACGACAGTCTAATATTATTTCTCACTTATTATAGAACGCACATAATCGGGGAAGGCCGGCTTATGTATGACAGTCAAATATTATTCGAGACTTATAGAACAAATGTAATCGGGGCCGACCGCTTTTATATCATTCGTCATCACTTCTGACAAGCAAATAGCCCTGGTGGCAAAGTTGTTGTTGTTCTCAAATGAAACGAAATTTCGTGGCAAATACTAAATTTTGGGATTCGCAAGTTTAATAACTTTTCACCAAACTTAATTCCCGCAAAAAGAATAATTTAGGTTCCGTGAAATTTAGTTACTTCAAAGTATATTATGTTGAAATGTATTTACTACAAGAGTAGTTTATACTAAGAATTACGTCGAGACTTTTTCTTTCGCCATGTCTAGTTTTTAGGGGTGTTCTATCTTCCAGAGAATGTTTAATTCACAAAAGTTCGAAGAAAATGCCAATCACAGCCTGCATGGCCAGCCATTTATATCAGCGTTCATAATCCGGTCACCACGACATAACCAGTGCAAAAAAAACATAATCGGACCATGCGTACATAATCCGGCTGTCCCGGTTGTAAACAGGCCGTTTTCGCAATCTGGGCAGAACATATTTTGCGTGGGTTCAAACTTCATTTAAAATCTTACTTTAATCCTAATAATCTAACCATATTTAAACATTATTTAACTTATCAAACTTTTAACATTATTTTACATAAAAAATGCCATCAACAAGATCCTCAACATCTGATGAACAAACAGCAAACATAAGCGAACAAGATGGAGTTACAGACATTAAATTGATGTTCTCTAACCTAACTTCGTACATGGAAAATAAATTTAACAACCTTGAACAAAAATTTGATAGTTTCGAAGATAAATTTCTTCAGTTAGATCAGAGAATAAATGCACTTGAAGCATCAGTTGACACACATCACAGTATAAACTATTCGTGAAAACTCCACAAAAATTGTGTCATGCAATAACGAAATACAGCAACTAAAAAGTGCAAGTTAAGATGTTAATTCTTCTTTGCAAACACAGGTTGAACTTCACAAACAACAAATAGATCAACTGAAGCTTGTGATAGAGGACCAAACAAATCGTTCCCTGCGCTCCACATTAGTTTTTCGGGGGATTCCTTTACTGGAGGAGGAATCTTGGGATGATACCAAAGAAAACACTACCTACCTTGTTGTACCTTGTTGTAGGCTTTCGAAGAAAGTCTTCAGGATTAGCAGTTGTGTGCCAGTCCTCCATTGGATTGAACATCCAGTTTACACCAATGTGTGCATATGTATAATAGAGTTTGAGTCACTAGGATACACTCTATAATAGAGTGTATCCTACCAGTTGTGGTTCATCTGGTATCTGGAATAGATATTTATCAAGGCTGTTTTTAAAGAGGTCCAGTGTGCAACCAGACATATTACGGATGGATTTGGGGAGGATATTAAAGAGCTTTATTCCATGGATTGGTAAACTGAACTCTGCCACCCTACTGTATGGACCACACGGAAGTTTTGCTTTCCGCCCATGCCGAGGATGATGATAGCTTTGGATTTTCAGATTGACATTTGGTACCAACTGTTCCATGATTTTCCAAATATAAATTATTCGATACCTTTCCCTTCTACGCTCCAATGAATACAATTTCAGTTCCTTCAATGCTTTCCAATAGTTGTGATTGGTCAAGTTTCTGATTTTTCGTATATAGGACCATTGCAATGCCTCTATCATCTGTATCTCTCCAACTTTATGTGGACTCCATAGGACTGAACAATACTCTAATAGAGGAAGAACCAGAGATTTCCACATGGTCATAAGGTGATCCTTCGTTCTGGTGTAAAAAGTTCTTAAGATCCAAGACATCATGTTTTTACTGTCATTTACTACTTTCAATATGTGGGAATGAAAGGAGCAGTTGGTGGATAATATGACACCAAGATCTTTCAGTTCCTCACGCTCTGTGATGATGGATCCAGAGGGGGTAAGATATGATGTGCAATTTTTCAGGGTGTCGTTCGTGCCATAACGCATGACCTCAAACTTTAGATCATTAAATTTCATGTTTGCTGCTTCTGCCCATTCATAAATTTTCTGTATAGGTCACTTTGCAACTTGCCCATGTCCCTGAGAGAGTCGATGTTCTTGGTAACCCTTGTATCATCAGCAAATGACCGTACAATACTGTCACTGACATTTGAGTCTATATCTCCAAGGAGGATGATGAAGATAGTGGTCCAAGCACACTACCTTGGGGTACGCTTGAAATAACAGCAACAGGATGTAATTCCATTCCATTGACAATGACCGATTGGGTGCGGTTTGTCAGGAAAGCTTCAACAAAGTTAAATAATTTTCCTTTGATTCCAAGTTTTTCAAGTTTTTTTAAGACAATGGTAAAATCCACTTTGTTGAAGGCTTTCGCAAAGTCAAGGTATACAATGTCACAATTTAGTTTTCCATCAACAAAGTGTATCACATTATCAAAGTGGTCTAAGAGTTGGCTAAGACATGACCGACCAGAACGAAAACCATGTTGATTTTCGTTTAGTAGCTTGTTTTCTTCAAGGTATAGCAGGTGATATGATTTCGGACGACAACATTATTGGCAAATATATACCTGATATGTCTGTTGAAGACATATCTAACCATATTGATTGTGCCCACAGAAGTAAAAAGAAGACCAATCAATCCCAAGACCAGAAAAAAAAACGTGCCATCTTTGCCAAATTTACAAACTGGACTTTTGCCCAGAAAGTTAAAGATGTTATTATAAAACACAATCAAAACAACACAGGAGAGATTGTTGCTTTTGTTGATCAGATGTACTCCCACGAGCTGACTGAGCGACGAAACTCAGCCCTCAAACATCGGAAAGAATTACTACAAGAGGACAGGAATCTGAAGCTGCATGTAGTTTACCCTGTGAAGCTTGTTAAAAAGATAAGCAAAGATAAATATAAATATAAATATAAATATATATATATATATATATATATATATATATATATATATATATATATATATAAAGTGGGAGAACAAGCAACAAATTACAACTGTGTAACAACTCTGAGTTTCATGTTTTTAACAATCATCAGGTTACAACTATTGGTTACACTAAACACATGTTCTTATATACAGCCTCATAATACAATAGGGAATACAAATATGTAGCCTATTTTAAATTTCCTATAATAAATTTATTCCTATGACGACATCTTGAAAGTAACTCAGTGCGTTTGTTAAGGAGTCCTTTGGGTTCAGCACGGATAATGCACACTTTTTCAGAGAGACAAAGGTCGCATCTTCTCGTTCCACATCTGTAAGGGAATGCCCTTGTAGCGATGGTCCATGTCAGGTCAAAAGGAGTAGAAGTGTCCTTTAAATGCCATATAAACTTTGACAACTCGGTTTCATTCTGGTATTTCTTGTGTTTGAAGGATTTTACATGGTTCCTATAACGCGTTTTAAACTCGCCCTCACTGGCACCAAAATAGACAGATGTGCTCGTGTTCGTTTTTACTTCGGCTTTATATACAATACATTGTGTAAGGCACTTGCCGTTAAGCGGGCACGTCGGCTTTGATCGACAGTTGCATAAGCGATGTTCTTGTTCAACTTTACTGTTCAGCAGTGTCGAGTTGTGTTGCGTAATGATGTTCTGCATGTTGGGAGTGCATGAATAACTGAGTTTTAAGGTGTTGGTGTTAAAAATCTTGTGAAGTTGGTGTTTTTTTGGAAAATGTCTCTGTACAAGGTGTAAAAATTTCTTGCCCACATTTGTGCTTACGTCCATGTTATACGGAGGGTTGTACCATATAATTTTTCTGCCACGGTTTCTGTTCGTCCTGGGGTTATTTCGAGCGCTGTATTCAAGCTTTGCGTCAAAGCCACTGTTTTTTAATGCTGTTTGGTAAATTGGTTTCGCTTTTTCGTATTCACCTTTATCGCAAGAAAGATCTATTAGCCGTTGGTTAATCATCACAGGGAGCTCTGACAGAATGTTGGTAGGATGGTTAGAATGCTTGTTGACGTAAAGCGGTGGGTTGTTAGGTTTTCTGTATGGGAAGTATTTGCCTGTGGATAGGTCGAACGAAACATCGAGGAAATCCGTTGCTGTTAAGTTTGTCTCGGTTGTAATAGACAGGTTCTCTTGCTTAAAAGCGTCAATAACATCTTTTCGGATTTTATCCATTTTTGGGCCAGTAGCGTTTTTATATTCCCTATTGTATTCCCTATTGTATTCCCTATTGTATTATGAGGCTGTATATAAGAACATGTGTTTAGTGTAACCAATAGTTGTAACCTGATGATTGTTAAAAACATGAAACTCAGAGTTGTTACACAGTTGTAATTTGTTGCTTGTTCTCCCACTTTATAAACGCTCTGTTTGCGCATTGAGCACTCTGGAACAGCAAGAACTTCACTACGTATATATATATATATATATATATATATATATATATATATATATATATATATATATATATATATATATATATATATATATATATATATATATATATATATATATATATACATATAAATACATAAAAACATTTTAATATTTATATGCAGATATATATAAAAGTAAGTGTCACAATATTAATACAATAATACCCACAGTGATAATAATAGTTCCTAGTTGCACAAATTTCTTCTTAGTTTCTAATAAACTAAAGTTGAACCTCAGACACTTTTCTACTTACTCTTTTCATTTCCTTCTTCGTCTAACCTCCAACTTTAGAGCATCACCAAACTATTACTTAGGCATCATAATAGATATAAATAAATATATTTATATATAACCTTTTATTTTCTATATTTATTTCATTTTTTTTTTTTTTTTTTTTTTTTTTTTACCTATTTTTTATTTATTTTATTTTTATTTTTTTATTTTATTTTTGTCTGTCTTATACTTATTTACACCTTGTCCTTTTTATTGTTGTTTACTTTATTTTATTTTATTTTATTTTATTTTATTTTTTCTTATTTTATTTTTTACTTATATATACCATATATGAAACATCCATGCGGAACTTGTTGTAAATCTGTTAATAGTAACCATAGGGCTGTCCAATGTGACATTTGCAATAAATGGCACCAATCAGCTGCAGTCTTTTAGATGATAAGACATATCAATATTTAATGCAATCTGATGATGCATGGTACTGCTTAAACTGTATAAAGACAATATATCCTTTTGCTACCGAAACTGATGAGGAGATAAAGCTAACATTACAGGGTAAGAATCTTTCCAATTCTAATATTGTATTTGACCAAACAGCTGAAAACGAACTGATAATAAACCAAATTAATAAAATAAGCGTAAACGGTGATTGTTATTTTACACCATCTGAACTGAACAAATATCAAATATAAGGTAAAAATGTCACACTATCATATTTTCATATGAATATCTCTTCCTTGCCTTATCATATAGATGATTTTAGAACACTCTTGTCAATGATTGACACAAAATTTGACATCATAGCTATAACTGAAGCACGTCTAAAACACTCTCTTTCCAATAAAACTACTGTTAGTTTAAACAACTACAATTTGGAAATTTGTTCCACTGAATCAACAAAGGGTGGTGCAGCATTGTATATAAAAAAAGATATAAATTATAAAATAAGAGAAGACCTAAAACTGTATAAAGCAAAAGAATTTGAATCAGTATTTGTTGAAATTATCAACACAAAAGGAAAAAACATCATTGTAGGATCCTTGTATCGACATCCCTCAATGCATGCACAATGTTTTATGCACGATTTTCTCAATCCACTGCTAGAAAAATTTTCAAACGAAAACAAACTTTTTGCTTTATTGGGTGACTTCAATATTAATCTGATAAATTACAACTCGAATAATACAGCCTCTGAATTTTTGGATAGTCTGACAAGCAACTCAGTTTTTCCAGTTATAACCTGTCCTACAAGGCTTACATCTCATTCAAAGACTCTAATAAATAACATTATTTTAAATGATCCATTTCAAAATATCATATCTGGAAATATAACAGCTTCAATTTCAGACCACCTAGCTCAGTTTGCTGTTCTTTTATCTGATAATAAAGTTGAATATAACGAAACATTTTTTCAGAATAAAATAAATTATAAAAGACTTAATAGTGAAAAATTTATAGATGATATCGATAAAGTGGATTGGGACAGTCATCTTAACATTAATCCAAATGCAGCTATTATAAATGTTATTCATATAGTAGAATCAATTCTTGATAAGCATGCTCCCATTATAAAGACTAAAATTAAAAAGGTTAAAAACAAAGTTAAACCATGGATAACACAAGGCATACTAACCTCCATTAAAAAGAAGAAGAAATTACATAAAAAACTTCTCACTGCAAAAAATGCTACTGCTAAAATTCGACTCAACAACCAATTTAAAACATACAGAAACTACTCTAAACCGCAAAAGTAAATCTAACTATTTTAAAGAATATTTTTTTCAAAATAAAAATAACCTGAAAAAGACATGGGATGCAATTAGATCTGTAATTAACAATGGTCAAAGAACAACTGAATCACCAAACATGCTAAATGTTAACAATAATGCCGTATCTGATCCTCAAATTATAGCAGAAACATTTAACACATACTTTAATACTATAGCAGAGAAAACAAAAGCTAAATTACAAACCACTGAAACTTTATTTTCAAACTATCTAAATAATCCTAACGTTAACTCATTTTTTATGCGGCCAACAACATCAGACGAGGTAATCAACACCATTTACAAACTTAACAACTCAAAAAGTAACGGCCCCATAAGTATACATACTAATATTTTAAAAATAATTGCACCAACTATTTCAAAGCATCTCAGTAATATAATTAATAACTCCTTTAGTACTGGTGTCTTTCCAGAATGCCTAAAACAAGCAATTATTATTCCATTACATAAAAAATCGTCCAGACTTCATGTTATCAACTACAGGCCTATTTCTCTTCTTTCCAATATCTCTAAAATCTTTGAGAAACTAATGCATTCAAAACTGTATTCTTTTTTAGATACCAATAACATTCTATTTGACAGGCAGTTTGGCTTTAGAAATAAACACAATACCACACATGCATTAATAAATTTAACTGAAGACATCAGATAAGGGATTCTCTAGATTAGGGATTGTTTGCTTGTGGAATCTTTGTAGATATGCAAAAAGCATTTGATACTGTTGAACATGACATTTTATTGAAAAAGCTGGAACACTATGGTATAAGAGGAGTAGCAAATAGGTGGTTTCGAAGCTATCTGAATGACAGGACTCAGTCTGTCACAATCAAAGGAACTAAATCTTCTAATGCTAAAATTAAACATGGTGTTCCCCAAGGCTCTGTACTTGGCCCACTATTGTTTTTAATATACATAAATGATCTGAACAAGGCGATACAAAATTCCACAACATATCATTTTGCAGACGACACCAGTATTTTATATGTTAATAAATCACTTAATAAGATTAACAAACTAATAAACCATGACTTAAAAAACCTTTGTGAGTGGCTTAAAGCAAACAAAATATCTTTAAATACATCTAAAACCGAGTTAATGTTGTTCAAAACGTATAACAATAACTAAACATCTGAATTTTAGGATTTCTGGACAGAGCATATTTCCTGTTCAATGTGTCAAATATCTTGGTATTTTTCTTGATGAAAATCTTTCCTGGGATTTTCATCTACACCAGTTATATAGTAAACTAAATCGTGCAGCAGGTATGATAGCAAAAATAAGACACTTTGTATCACGCAATACCCTGTTAAGCATATATTATTCTATTTTTCATTCTCATCTTGTGTATGGATGCCAGGTGTGGGGACAAAACAAAAATGTGATACAAAGAATATGTAAAATACAAAACAAAACCTTAAGACTTATTTTCTTTAAGCCATACAATGATCACGCTAGTTCGCAATTTAAAGACTCAAAAATACTAAAGGTGTCTGACTACATCAAGTTACAAAACTGCATGTTGGTTTACGATCATATTAATAACACACTTCCTTCTACATTTAAATCCTTTGTACAAACGGCCAATCGGGCACACAACCACAATACAAGACAAGCAAATAAAAAATTATTAGTCCCACCTACTATTTCCACAACGGTCTATGGTACTAACTCTATCAAAGCTAAATGTGTGTCTGACTCAAATGGTATCATTAGAATCTTAGGTCTCAACCCAGAACTGATAAGTAGAAATACTTATTATAGTGAAATTAAAAAAAATTTCTAGACAATTACTAACAAATGTTACATCCTTATGGTAACAGTAAAACTAATCAAATATTGTACAAGTATATGTGTATGTTTTCATGTATGTATGTTTCCTAATTATTATTATTATTATTTATTTACTTTATTATTATTATTATTATTATTATTATTTTTTTTTTTACTATTATTATTTTTTTTTTTTTGCCGCTGTTTGCACGTAAATGTCATTAGTAATAGTTCTGTATGCTCGACCTTTCTATCTTTCTCCATACTTTCTATCTTCCCTTCTAGTGTCTCACAAGGTGGTTAGAATCTTTATTAGCAGGGTTTCTGCTATTCTCTGACCTCCCTATGACAGCCACTCATAATATTTCTTTTTAATATTTTATATTTTAACTCAGTCTAACTGTTTAACATTTCTGTATGAGTGTTTGATCATGAAATGTATTTGATTTGATTTGATTTGATTTGTCTGCTTCGATTACAAATTTGTGTTTATGCCAAAACAAGGCAACAACTCCATTTAGTACCAGGCTAAACACACGACGTACAACAAAAATGCCGACACACGGCAACTGAATAACCAATTGGACCCGACACATGAACGTCGACACTTTTTTTACCTTTTGGAAATCTTCTGATACTGACGATATTTTCAAAACATAAATAGGATACAGGGATCGAAAGTGAGGCAGAATAAGGTCAAAGATAAAAATGATAACACAGTTTGGCTTAATAGTTGTATTTACTGAAGGCTCGTATACCGTCTTTAAACGTCATGCAATGCTTTTACTGAATGTAAAACACCACACAAATTGTATTTATCAACCAAAAAAACAACAACATTGATGTTGAATACTAGTCCTTGAAATAAAAAATATAAAGAGAGATATAGTAAAATAAAGTTAAAATAACGATTACTTTAATCAGAGAAACTTTCATGAATATTAGGGTTAGCGAAAGTTTTTATGGTTCAAGTAAACTTCATATGGTGAACGACAGTCTTTTTTAAATAAAAAAAGAGGAAAAATATGATTACAATGGTTTAGTTTGCCTTGTAGATGCATAGAATTAAGACGTTTTTTAATTGTCAACAGACCGTTAGGTAAAGTAAACTACTACGCCATTAGAATTGAATTTCAGGAGAGAGGTAGTCCATACATCCAGTCGTAATATTATGGGTTGTTAAGTAACAATTTTACGTTGCGAAAATGAGGAAGAATATATTGCTTTTGTGGTAGCATAAAGCTAAATGAAGAAAGCAATTCAGATTTTTACAATCTCGTTTTGACATATTAAGCACATTCTAATCCCAAAACTTGCCGTAAATTAAAACAAGAATTTTCGATACTTTTCGGGAAATTTTATACTGGCCGTACAATTGTCGCTGAACTTTTCCAGACAACATCTCCAATGTAGAAAGGCAAATACAATTAAAGGAAAGGAAGTCTAAATATACAAAACTTGCATAGATTCAATACCTAATTAAAAACCTAATTATTATCAAGCAAAAACAATCAAATAAATACTTAAAAGTTTAGACATCACTAAAGAAGAATGTGAAAACGCACTGAGCTTATCCCCAGATAGTGGATTTCAAATTCACTTTCGAAGGCTTTCAGATTCTTGTTTAATCAATAATTATTTTACAGAGGGTTTGATGGTATGGGAAGCCAACATAGACATTCAACCTGTTCTTGATTATTATAAAGCAGTGTCTTACATGTGTGCGATTCTTCGGAAGCTATGAGAGAAGCCGCTTTCCAAGCATTTCAAACTGGTAATTCGTTATTTGTAAAGCCTATTACAAATGCTTATCAAAATCATCACGAAACAAGAAGCAGTTGCTATTATAATGCCAGAAATATGGTTACGAAGGACACTTCCAGCTGCAGTTTTTGAAAAAGATCCAGGATCCAAATGCAGAATTTAAATTTGTTATGCTGAGTTCTTGTCAAGCTACTCTATGAAATTAAACCGAAACTAGAAGATGAAAATGCTAGCCAATCAGAAGTACTTGAAGAAATAATAGCTGATACTCACATGGAATCTCCTTATCCGAAAACTCTACCTCTTATGTCCTCAAAAGAAATTTTGTTTTTACGAAGAGAACAATATATTCTAAGATACTATGTGCCTAGTCGGGAGAAAAAATCCAGAAGGGTATGCACATCATTTGCTCTTTATGTTTAATCCTTTTCACCAGAAATCAGAATTGCTAAGCAAAAACTCGGGTACTTTCTCAAAAATTTATTGGAAACGGTGTATTAAAATTTTTAAATACAAACAAAAGTATCCGCGAATCATTTGGTGAACTTGTTGAAAAAGCAATGATAAATTTTCACACAAATGTAAAAAATCTTGATTCCTTCGTCGAACAAGAAAACGACGATGTTTCTGATGAGTAATATAAATAGCCATAACAATGACGAAGTTCCAAACGAAACCGAAAACGTCTCAAGTATAGGGAACACTTTTTCATCTGTTAGTAAACCTGAAATTTCCGCTGATGAAATCCATGAAATAATTCGCCCGGCGAAAGGCGAAATTTTGAAGTTGTAAATGATTGGGTTAGAAATTACATAAAAAAGCTTTATGGCAGCTTTATGATCAGAGTAAGACCTTAGACGCGCTTTTATAACACTTCCGCGGTCTGTCACTGGGGCCCATAGTGCGCATGTAATATCTCGTGAAAAGGAACTCATGAAAACGTGTCTTATAGCAACAAAATATTTTCTGTACTGCCGAAGCATCTAAAAAGTATACATCTACATCACATTCGTCACACGTGGCTTTAAGAGTCACGTGTTAAAAATACATAAATAATTAACACGCAACACACGATTTATGAAAGCTCGGGAAAAGCGCGTTCTGGCAATTTCGCAGTACATGAAACGCGGGAAACAATATTTTTCTGCGTCTTGCAAGTTTGTTAAGATAGTAAACATAAACACATCAACACCTAAGGCTGCAATGACGATGTCATTATTTACTACACGAACCTTTTGGGGTCGTGCCATAAGTCGCCTGAACGCACACCATAGAATTGAGGCAATTCACATCTTTCTAACAAGAAGTGTGTGTTGTGGACAGTCCTATTTGATAACAACAATTTCTGATATGCTAAAAAAAGTACTTTCTTATCGTGCAACTTAGAAAAGGATAAAATTCTCATTCTAGCGCCAAGATGGTGATGCTGCCATCAATGTCGAGGGAAATACAATACATTCAGCCTTAGGTGTACTAGCTGATAGAAGTTTTGCTAAAACATTTCTAAGTTGAGTCGTTGAGTGAAAGAAATGTATGTTGCGAAGCAAGTTATCAGAGCTAAGCATTATTGTAACAGACGGAATCTTAATGGTTTCAAACAAGATACTTACATTTTCACAACGGCTAACCAAAATATATGGATGTGCAGAAGACATTCCAATTGCAGAAATATCTGTTATAGCATGTGGCTATTTCTGCCAATTTTCACCAATTCAAGCAAGGCCAGTATATGTAGAATACAAGGATGTATTCTTAAAACTCTCACATTGCTGAAAATAATTCAAGACCCAAACTACCCCACAGATGGATTCATATGTTTGCTGAAAACCAACCTAGCTTCTGAGCATAACAAAAAAATTCTTAATAGCATAGCATCGGATGAAATAAATATGGAGGCTATTGACAACATTCCAGAAAATATTGCTGTGCAATTAGTCCAAAATCTTTATAGCCGACTCAAATGGAAACATGCAGACTTGCTCCAAACCTTTTAAAACTTCACCCGAAGGTCATGTTGACGTCAAACATTATTAACGGACAGCTGCGTATTGTTTATTCGTTGAAAACCGATAGCTTAGGAAAAGTAACAAAAATATTTTTGAAAATGGAAGACAAAAATACAGAACTTAAAACTGAGAACAGACCCGTATTCTATTCAAGAAAATGTGTAAGTAATAAAATAAAATAATAGAGTAGAGAAGGAAATCAAATTTAACAAGTATTATCCATCTTCACCTTCTATGAAACGACGGCAATTCCAACTAATGCTGTCATTAGCCTGCACTGTTCATAAGGTGACAAAATTGTTGTCTGTTTTGATTCATTAAAACAACGAACTTTATACCCAGGGCAAATCTATGTTGCATTAAGTCGAGTTACAAGCTTAGAAGGTTTATACCTAACGGAAAAATTTGCCAGATCTAAAACAAATACACGAGCAACTGAGTAATACAGTTATATGCGAGAACACTCCAAATTGATATCAATGGATACTGGCGTAATTAGTGAAAATTCTATTTTGGTAACTTTGCTTAATAAAAGATCCTACAACAAACATAAAAACGATAATAAATCCGACCGCGTTGTCATGGAAAGTGATTTATTATGCCTAACAGAAACTCAGATACCATTTAACTCGCACTGCGACTCAAAACTAGATAACTTTACTTTAATCCCAAACAACGATACGGATTGGTTTTCTAGTGTGACAAAATTAAGAAATTTTAGATGCTGCAAATTTTTGTACCGAACTGACAACTAATTTTTGTAGTAATTTCTAGAAAGAAAAAGAAAAAGAAAGAAAGAAAGAAAGAAAGAAAGAAAGAAAGAAAGAAAGAAAGAAAGAAAGAAAGAAAGAAAGAAAGAAAGAAAGAAAGAAAGAAGAAAGAAGAAAGAAAGAAAGAAAGAAAGATATTTCGCCTATAATAAAAAGTTACATATGCGCTAATTGTTCACAATAAAATGGCAGGAGCAAGTAGAAGGCATTGAGCCTTATCAAGCAAGCCCCTAGTTGTTGATTATTATATGCTAATAAATGTTATTGTACATTCATATTATTATTTAAAATAGCATTAAAATATATGTTTATATAAATAAGTCGTCCTAAGTTATTATTATTTCCTCTTTTGGTCCTCACTAAAAATATTTGCTTACGTTAATATTACTGTTACGAATTGCTGACTTCTTAGTCACATGTTTAAATGTATTATATGTTCCTAATATTTTCATATCCTCGGTCAAAAATAAATTCCACAGCTGGGGTCCTCCATGTCGGATTGAAAAAGAACTAGACTTTGAAATAGTTTTTGGAATAGTAAAGTTACTCCTGGCGTACATGGTATTATATCTATTTTGAATAGATGAAAATTGTTTAGAAAAGATATTTGGCAGTAGTCTATGTTTACTTTTGAACATGAACAACAACACTTGATGGATGTTTAATTCGAATATACTTAGTACATCAATCTTGCGAAGCAGTAGTTTGGCAGAGGTATATCTGTCTACACCAAAAATTATTCTACATGCATGTTTTTGTTTACTGTATAATTTTTGCAATTTACTGCTATTGGTACTTGCCCATGCGATATTACAATACGTTAGGTAGCTATGTATGAAGGAAAAATATAAATTGCGTAAGCAATGAAGGTTTATATGGTTTAGCTTTATAAAGTAACCCGATATTTTTTGCTGCTTTATTCTCTATTTACATGAATATGAGACTTCCAGGACAAATAGTGTATTTTGTTTTTTTAACATTTAACGAAAGTTTGTTAGCTTTAAACCACTCTTCTACATTTTCCTAGTTCCTGGTTGAAAATGGTAAAACGAATTTTTATGTCACTGTGGGAATAAAATAGGTTGCTATCATCAGCAAATAAAATAAAATTAAGTATTTTGGAAGAATAGTGTAAATCATTAATATAAAGCAGGAAAAGTAGCGGCCCAAGAATGGAGCCTTGAGGTACACCACACTTTACAAGTTTTAAATCAGTAAATTCACTTCCAAACGAAACGCATTGCTTTCTGTTTGTTACGTAATCCCTGAACCAGTTCAGGTTATTGTTTCGTATGCCGTATGATTCTAGTTTGTAAAGTAAGATGCCATGATTAACTGTGTCAAATGCTTTTGAGAGATCAATAAAAACTCCTAGCGTAAACATGTTTTTATTAAAGCTGTCAGATATTTCACTGGTCAATTGTAATACTGCGTGATCTGTAGAGTTGTTTTTTGGAAACCAAATTGTTTACTATAAAGAATATCATTGTCTATTAAGTATTTATAAAGTCTATTATATATTATACGCTCTATAATCTCCGAAAAACGTGGTAGGACAGAGATAGGTCTGTAGTTAGTAACATCAGACTCATCACCTGCCTTAAAAATAGGTGTAACACGCGCAACTTTTAACTCATCAGGACAAATACCAATCTTAATGATTCGTTAAAAATATGCAGAAGAACGTCTTCAATAATATCATACACCTTTTGTACTACATTCACTCTAATTTCATCTATTCCTGCACTTTTATTCCTGTCTATTACTATCTGAAAAATTGAAAATGCCTCTGTCTATTTGAATATGCGTATCGGCGGTTGAAATTTATCCCAACTAGCTCGTTTTAAGCACTTTCAAATTCTTGCTTAGTAGTCACCCTTTAAGAATTACGGTAAAAATTTTTAGGGGTCAATGGCTGCGCAGGATAGGTAGCTAGACTGCTGGTTTGGTTCAGGTTTCCAGAAACACTGGTGATTCGCTGCTGATTCCGCAAAAGTCTAGTTGTTTCCTGAGGAGTATGTACCTCCCCCTAATCGGGGTTTTGACCCCGGGCGGCAGAACTAGGAAGGTGCGCGTGCCAAAAAGCTGTGCTTCACAATCTTCGGAATTTGGCGCGAAGCAATAGCACAGCAACACAACGAGCAGCACCAAATCAACACACAGAGCAGTAGCGCTTGCCTACACAGCTACGTATATTCCTGAATAATTGGGCAGTGAAGTTTATAGCTAACTTTACAAAGTTTATAGCCTTACAAAACCTCAAGCTGATTCTAAAGTCTTTTCAAGGGGACACACCACACACACACAACACACACACCACCACAGGAGGCAAAAAGTGACAGGAGGCGTCATATATATATGATAATGATGATGTTATAAGGCACGAAGGTCATGAGAAAGAACCTTTACTTCCGGCTTAAGAAAGACAAATCACAAAAAATAATGACTGATCATGAAGAGATCTCCAATCTTGCTTCAAGGTAGGTGATTTGCACTTATATATATATTACACTGTGTTGTTGGAAACAACGAGGGTGCCGACTCGCCGGAAACGCCGCAAAACCACGGGGCTGTCGGCGACTTCCGGCGTTTTAAAAAAAACTCAAACCTGAAGAAGAAACCTGAATCAACCCGAAACAACATTTTTTTAAACATTTATTACCATGATGTATAATTTATTCTTTTAATGTCGAGCAGTGGTAGTGGATGTTAGAATTAAATCTCTAGTTATGAAGGAGGGTTAGTAAACGAAATAAGGACGCGTATATTTATATTAACATAAATGTCTGTCTTCTGTGTATTAACGAAGTCCGTAGATACTTTACAGTACAGCTACCGCACTATTATAGCGCATTTGCATATCGGCACATAACGACATGGTTAAGGTACCCAATACCAAACATAAACATAACGGTAGACTAATAGTCACTCAACAGTGGAAGTTCTGAAAAAACTGTTTTTATATCATTTATTCGATAAATATAGCTGTAATAAAATCCCAAAAATAATAAACTGAGAGTAAAACGACAAAATAGCACCTTCCTTCTTTGCGACAAAATTTAAATGAGAACAATGAGCCTCGCGCGCATAGCAATTCGGGCGGTTTCGGACAGGCCCAGGCTTTTCCGGGTGGTTACAGACAAAAACCTTGAAAAAACCCCCGAAAAAACGCCTACGGCCGCCCTAACATATACGGCATTTTCGGCGAGTTGGCACCCTCGTTGGAAACACAGCATCATTCCCTCTTCTCTCCCCCCTCTGATGGGGGTAGTTACAATCCCCCATCTCTAGGAATTGACCTCACATCTAATAAAATAATAATGATAAATATTTAATGTGGCTAGCCCAGAAAACTTATCACGGGCTAGTATTCAGATTAAGCAGCCATTATGAAATGATAGACAAATGCCGTAATCATAATGTTTTTGTGGTGAAACCTTCATAAATATCTGGATTTTTCAAGGAATTCTTCTTTTTTTTCAGTCAAATTTTTAATATGTTTTAGATATTGCTTCATCTTTGCCATTTTGCGACATTTTAACGCCGTTTTGCTTGTAAATTCTGTTTAATTAAGATTTCTACTGTGAAGGTATGACCGTGAAAAGTCCACTTTTACCCTCATCGGAGAGCAACAAAGGAGAACATTCCGACCGCAAGAATAGTTAGTGGATTATTTCCACTGGGGGCCACTGATCACCATCTGGATACACATTTTAAAAATGCTTTCAGTGAAGGTGCCGACTTACCAGAAGACAGTGCAAAAGTGTTCTATGTTTTAAAGAAAACTCAGAATTTGGCCCAAGAAGCCTGCATCCATTCTAAAAATTAATAAAAAGCACGGACATTGTATCTATAACTGAGGAAAATCATGTCAGTTTCTAATCCACCTCCCCACTGTACCTGCGCATAAAACTTCATTTCTAACATTTTCACTATCTGTTTAAAAATTTACATTTTATTGACAGTTTAAATGAGCTAAAATGGAAGTACCAAGCAGCAAAGAGGCTTTTTAGTCTGTAGCTTTAAATGCTCTAACATGGTGAGCACGGTCCTGAAAATTCCTGGAAAAATAAATTGTATAAACTGGAAAATCCAGAAATTTTGACAAAAAAGTGAGGATGTCCTGAAATTATCCTGGAAAGTAATCATGTTTAGAAAACGTTTTGCAAATCCAAATATTTCAATCTTTTTACGAAAGTCTTTTTTTAAATCGTAGTCTTGTCAATAAAAAAGGGCTAGGTGTGCGACACTTTGCATGCCCAAAATTGTTTCTGTGGTGTCCAGGTGTGTGATTCCTAAATACTTTTTTGGAGTAAAAATATTTCCACGCCCTGAAGCAAAACCAAATTGCATTCTATCATTTTCTTCTCAAAGTAAGTATCAACCACTGTTACAATTTTAATCTGATTGGCAAGACTTTATAATAATATAAGCTCAACTCCAGTATATCCAGATGCGTTTATTGTCTCTGCAACAGCAGCTGACACTTCTGCAGCCTTGCCAATCTCCATTTTCCTAATAACCTTCACTACCCATTCTATCTTGATCTGCATAGTTGGCCCCTCTACTGGGGCATCGTCAGGAAATTTATCCTTACCCCAATCAAACCCAGTGTTAAACAACCACTTCTCACGTACAACATTTTGATTAGTCTTCTTCATTGACCTTGATACCTTGAACAGCTTATTGCCATGATCTTCCCTTCTCAAGGTATTTGCAAATCTTTTTTTCTCAGCTTCTGACTTTGCTATATACACCGCTGTGTGCTGTTTGTGCCAACATTTTCACTAGCACAAGGACCTATACAATCTCTTCCCTCAGCTTCCAGACTTTCTGACAGGGCATGTACTTGGTAAAGTAGACAGTTATTGTTAATTAATATTATTCTTATTTTCTTAAAAAAAGAATAGGTAGGTAGTAGTAATGATGTGATATTAGTGTTGTGCTGCATTTATATGGACAAATTCATAAAAAAGATGCTGATTTAGAGATTGCAAAAATGCACAATTGGCTTATAATTTGTTCATAAATCAGCCTTTCTTGCTAAGATTTTTATTAAGTCCATGTATGCTTGTTCTTCAAAAGCCAAGTTGGACAAAATAACAAAAGAATTGTTGTGCTACACGATTTTAATAAAAAGTAACATTGTTAGTATATATAATTTATCATTTCTTTGTTTATCTTTGTGTTTTTAATCTACTTAACCTTTTTAAAATACCACTTCATAAACGTTTGTCTGATATATATTAAACAATTAATACCAATGTCCAAAAATCATCAAAATATGGTCTGATATTTAGACAGTCATGGGAATTGACGACAACATTCCGTAATGCATTGTACCTGCCTTCGTTCTTTGCACTGATACCTGCATAGATTAATGCATTGTGTGACTTTTATCTAGTTTTTTCATTTCATGAGTTGTTACAACATCTACAAATCCTGTCTTATGATATAGGAGGATTGGTACAAATCAAGTTGTTTCCTCAAACACATTTCAACATATCTTAGTTTTGATTAGTCTTTTTAAATTTGTTTTGAGTAAAAAAAAGACTATTAGAACGATGATAAAAGAAACCATGAACTTTTTTAAAGTAGCCAGCTGCAATCCTTCACAAAATATATCTAGTCAAGTTGGCAAATTTTAATGTTCCTCCCCACAAGTAGTTATACATAGGCCATTTCTATGCTAGATTCATAAAACTTGAACTTGTCAAAGCTTACATCAGTCCTAGGACTTAGGTAATCTGGTTAGATCTTATCTCAAAATGTACTAATTGTTGCATAGTCATTTTTCTTAAATTTTAGGGCTTTTGTGGGCAATAACATTATTCCTTAAAACTGAGGCATTAGAAAGTGCACTTTTAACCTGTCTTGCCTTAGCCTACCAACTGCAGCGAATTGGTGAGTTGATGCAGTTTGCAAAATGGCCTAAAAAACGTTATTGTCCCAATATTTTTGTGGGAGGTTGTAGCTGTACTCTATATATACAACCCTGGAAATTTGTGGAGCCTAGGGAAACGATCCATCGTTACCGTGATTTAAAGCTGACGGAAACAATGAAAACAATTTTTCGTTTCTGCGAAGTAGACCTTGTGGAAGCGATACGTTAACGACGGTAACGATTAGCTTTAAACCGATAAATAAGTGGAGAACCATTTCATAATTGCCCTGGTTAGTGACAAGACCTACTCCATAGTAGTAAAATATTATAATATAAATATATATATATATTATAATATAAAATTATTATAATTTCAAATATTGTCCAAGGGAAACGATTTATCGTTACCGTCTTTATTGATTCGCGGAAACGTCACGGAAACGAAACGATCGTTTGCGCCAAATTTCCAGGCCTGATATAATATAATATATACAAAATTAGGAAGATTTTTTTACCCTCATAGAGAAATTTTTTACCCTCAAGGAGGAATTAATTACCCTCGAGCATTCTTTACCATTTACAGCATTGTGTTTGTCTTCTAATCAAAATTACACTGTTATGTAATATATTTTGCAGACTATAAACTTATTTTAATATAAAAAGAATACTAAAAAATCAGGGTTCGAATTAGCAGTTCGCAATTCGCAATTTGTGAATCGAAATGCCATTTTTGCGAATCACTTTGCGAAGAAAATGATAAAATTGTGAATCGAATATTTTTAAACGGCGATAGAAATGCTTTTTTAGATGGCGTTTTAAAAATTTAAGAACGAAGAACAGCGATAAAAAAGGTTCGTTAGATCACATTTTAAAAGTTTAAGAATGAAAAGCGGCGATAGAAATGCTTTTTTAGATCGCGTTTTAAAAATTTAAGAACGAAAAGCGGCGATAGAAATGCTTTTCTAGATCAGTTTTAAAAATTTAAGATCGAAAAACGGCGATAAAAAAGCTTTGTTAGATCTTGTTTTTAAAATTTAAGAACAAAGAATTGTGATAGAAAAGCTTCGTTGGATCGCATTTTAAAAGTTTAAGAACGAAAAGCAGCGATAGAAATGCTTTTTTAGATCGCGTTTTAAAAATTTAAGAACGAAAAACGGCGATAAAAAAGGTTCGTTAGATCACATTTTAAAAGTTTAAGAACGAAAAGCAGCGATAGAAATACTTTTCTAGATCGCGTTTTAAAAATTTATGAATGAAGAACGGCGATAGAAATGCTTTTTTAGATCGTATCGCAAAAACAAAATATTCTCACTATGAGTGTTTTGATCCATCAAGAATGTCAAAAGTTAGATTTTTTCTTTCTTCGGTATTGAAATTTAATTTGTTTTCGAAATCTTAACATGAAGGGAAAAGTCCTGAACGTAGGGTTTTTCCGTTTGCGTTGTTAAACGTTGCTTTTTATAAGAAGAACTTTTAAAAGTTTTGCATGTTAAAAAATATGTTTCGATGATAAAGAAATATTACTAAAAGTTTTGTAAAGTAGCAGTAATTTTTTTTAAATATTAAGACCATCGGATTTGCTGTTTTTTAAAAGAGCTTGTGTTTTTAAAATATATCGAGATTAAAATCGCGTTATGTTGTTAAAAAAAATAAAAATTCAATGGCCTTCGCGTTTAATTTTTTCTCGCGCAGAGTATTGTTTATAAACAATGTTTCTTGCTATGCTTTTGTTTTTAACACGAAGCAATTATTTTCGCATGATTTGAAAGGAACTCGCTATCCTATAGTGTCTTTGAATGAAAGCAATTATTTTTGCAGGTTGTGCGTACGCGCACGCTTACATCTGGACTGTACTGTAAATTGCTTAAGAAACAGCATTTTACTAAAAGACTCATGTTTGAAACAAACATATTTTTTGTAAAAACTTTAATCAGTATACTGTATTTAACTTGCGTTGTAATGTTCACAAAAACTGGTTAAGAACCTCTGAAACAATAATTAGATGTTGAATATTTTCTTACAACATGCTATAAAAATAAACTTATTTCATTTTTGCAACATTATTTTGGCTATCAGAGACAAGAAAGTTAAAACTGAGAGAGTCGCTAGTTCAGACACTCAGTTCTTGTGTTTGGGGTTCACGAGTTTAAACGTCCCCCACTTGCCTCCAACATAAAAAATAATAACGCAGTTAAAAGTAAAGCTCGCAGGTCACAAAAAAATACAAATTCTCGTCGAAAAACAAGTAGCTACTAATGAACAAGCCAATGGTAATTGTTCTACAGTGTTTCCAGGCCACATCTAGATGGTGGTTTACTTCGTTACAGAGTTTCGAAGTTTTTGCGAACCAACTATACTTTTCTAATTCGAACCCTGATAAATACTGAATTTTTTTTTGGAACATAGCGATAAAAAAAAAGAAAAATATTTATCACGAAAGTTAATAAAATTCATAAACAGGCTGTCTATATTTTTTGTGCTCCAACCCTTTGAGTGGTCTGTTTATTATGCACTGTGTGAGGTGGAGGGTAACATTACGATGAGAATCTTACTTAAAGCCTCTTTAATTTGATAATTAATTCTTTAACAAGACATATTGAATCTGTGGGTATAGCATTGTGATCTTTTTAGGAATGAGGGCTAATTAATGTCTTTGTAAGAAACCTGTACATTGCTATGGCTGTTTTTCTCTTTGTTAAATTAAACTTATTTATAACAAAATATTGCATGGGCATGAGAAGTGACATGCCTTTATTGATAGGCCTGCTGGTGCAAATTCAAAGTTTATTATGCCTACAAAGTTGTGAAGGATAGTTTTCTGTTTTAAAAATCAAACATATAGGGCATCCTCCAATTTCCATTTATAACTTTTCAGGTGTTACATTTATTTGTTTTGAAGATAGATACAAAATGGAAAAATTAATGCAAATTTTTCTGTTTCCATCATTTCACAAGACAAAAATTCACAAGTCAAAAAATCTAGTTTGTACTAGATCACAGTGTTTAGGCATGTTTATTTTAACTTTTAAGTGGTTAAAATACAATACTTTTTACTTCGTAAATAGTATTGTATTCTTGCCACTTTATTGTTATGTTAACGGGATGTAATTACGTAATAAAAACGCATCCTCAGCAGGAAAAACAAAACTGATCTTTGTTTTTATTATGAAATTATGCAATGTAGTCAAATTATGTTACACCCATTGTTTTGTTTATTCCAATGTTGCCTTGATATGTGGTATATAAAAATAGCTTGACCGTTAAATACAAATACAATTTTTTTTGTATACAATGACTCCAACTTACTACTCCCTAAAAGAAGACTTTTTTGAAGGTGAAACAACTAAAAGAAAAACAGACAATTTTATATTGAACTCTAGGTGAGATAGTTCTAGTTACAAAAGAAGATCAGAATTATATAAGATATCACGGAATGTACAGCTTTATATTTTCTCAATTTACAACAATATTCTTATGCTAAGTATTAACTTTTCGTGCAGAAGTTGTCATTAATTACTTTCTTTTTAGTAATAGTAACACCAGCCATAGCCTCAATTCAAGTTATGCCGACGTCTTTGAAACAAGCGGAGTCGTGGTATGTAAAAGAATGTTTTAAGCTTGCTTTTAGATTCCTCAGTGCTCTTTGCTTGTTATATTTCGTGTGTGTTATTTTACTTTTCATTCCCCATTTAGATACGAGACTATCAAGGCTCATTTTCAGGACAGTTACTTGTCACTAACATAGTCACCTACAATCTGAACAAATGTAAATCAAATGTTGTCATTCCCTATTATAAATTGTTATGTTTGGTAAGTTTCATAAGTTTCTTTACATTTTTATATGCATCTTGAATATGATAAATTTCTTGTGGAGAGATAATCATGTGGATATTTTTTTGGTGGTTTTACAAGAACTTTATCTTGAAGGTATAACAATATTAAAATTTAAAAAAAAGGAAAGTCATTTCCTCTTTTTGCAGAAATAAATTTTAAAGCTCCCAGTATTAACCTTTTGATTTGAACTTTTTGATTTCATTTTTGATTTTGATTGGTCTAAAAGCATTACCTAGATGCAGGTTGGCTAAGAAGAGTTACCACTTGTATTTATGTGAAATTTTTTTTTCACAAACGGTTAAAATAGTGCTGGAAGATACGTTGAAGTAAGTCATCCACCTTGTGGCAAACATATACCAATACGATTGTATCATTTTTCAGATTGCATGGAGACCATTTGGAAAAGAAGTAGAGTGCGGCCAATGGTGTATTGATATATGGAATTATTTTTATACTTTCCTTACTTTTTGTATATTATTATTTTGGTATGTTATTCGAGTTTACACATGCAATGGTCGATTGGTACTGGACACCACCACGCCTATGGTACATTTTAATTTGTTTTTTTATACAATTAAAGTATAACTTATAATTATCTTTTAATACCAAGCAACAAAAAATTCCTGTAATATGTAATCTCTGCTAATAATTGAAAAAAAAAGTGACAATACTTTACTAAGTTTGTTGCTTTTAAACTGTTTGTGACAATCTTCTGTTTAGGTTGCTCCCACTTTTGCACCCACAGTGAATCCCAACACCACAAGTCGTAATTGGTCTCAACTTGTTCCAGCTTCTAGATTCCACGACATCAACAAAACACACATTTCACCTGCACCGCTTTTTTTGGATCCATGTCAACATGTTTTTGGAACGTATATTGTTCCCAGTTTTCTTCACTTTTTGGCATTTGTTATCGGGTTTTATCATTTTCGTGTGCAAGAACATGAAGGATTATACGCTCTGATGGAAAAGGTTTGTTTTATGTTTGTTGATCTTATCTTAACTAATATTCTATATCCTCTATTTTATTTTACCAGGCCAGAATTTTTATGAGAACAAACTATTATATAAAATTGGTCAGTAATTTTACACGAGTTTAGAACAAATTTTGGTTCATAGGCTCTAAATGTTTTATAAGAATGCTAGAACTGCATGGCCAAGATGGATTTTAAGAAATTTAAAAGGCTTTTTCCAAGTTCAGTGTTCTTATGTTAAAAAGCATATACACAATATATTAGGAGGTTTTCATAAGGGGACTGTATTTCTTCATAAGGGGACTGTATTTCTTCATAAGGGGACTGTATTTCTTCATAAGGGGACTGTATTTCTTCATAAGGGGACTGTATTTCTTCATAAGGGGACTGTATTTCTTCATAAGGGGACTGTATTTCTTCATAAGGGGACTGTATTTCTTCATAAGGGGACTGTATTTCTTCATAAGGGGACTGTATTTCTTCATAAGGGGACTGTATTTCTTCATAAGGGGACTGTATTTCTTCATAAGGGGACTGTATTTCTTCATAAGGGGACTGTATTTCTTCATAAGGGGACTGTATTTCTTCATGTATCTGGTTATTGAAAACTGTTTAGTTTGTTTATATCTTTTGACTATCTGCTTTTGTACAGGTATATCTGCAAAGTAACCATCCTAGTAAAATCACAAGACATTTGAGGTGAGATTTCAATTTCAATTTTTCAGCTTCGTTCTGATTAGAGATGGGTAGTGTGTAACTGAAATATACACCAAAACCTAGAGAAAAAATATTATAAAGCTAAAATTTGGCAGAATGTTACAGAAAACCTCTCTAGAATGGCCAGAAAAATACCCAATGTTTGTCCCGTGTGAACAGGTTTTTACTTTTGCGATTCCAAATATTGTTTGTTATTTTTCTATTTTAAATTTCACATGATTCTATCTTTGCAATTTACAATAACTAATATTTTCCCAAATGGAAAAATGGAAAAAATGGATGAAAGTTGTGAAAATCTCTAGCTACCATGTTATCTTTAGGACGTATTTGATAGTTGGTATGTTGTGGTTAGTCTGCTCAATGGGAACTATGGTGTTTTATTTTTTTGCTTTCGGATTTTCTTGTGCTTCTGGAGTAACTGCTGATAGACCTAGGTATGCAATAAATATACTGTTGTTGTTATTGTCGTGTACTGTTATACTGTGTACTGTGATACAACGAGATGATAACAGGTTCAGAACTCATCATTCTAATAAGTAATGTATTTTACAGAACTTGTGAAGTCGTATGTTTGATCCTGCAAATATAAATTACTAAGCTTCTTTGCATTCAAATTTTTTTAAAAAGTTTTGCATGTATAGCATTTTTTGGACAAGGAAAAATATTAGGACAGTTAGCAATCCTATAGATGTATTTTGCATCATAGTGAACAATTTGTAATTAAACAGAGCGAACAACCCTGTTATTTTTAATATTTTTAAAAAAAATCAACATAAGCCCTACTTTAACTTTCAGGATTATGTATTCCATCACAACCTTGATTGTGTTAGCTGGTGTGTTTTCAAACTGTGTGAATTTAGCTGTGGTATTAAGTTACTGCGGCCAATGTCAGCTATTAAAGTTCTACATACAAGGTGTGGCTGAAAGATTAGAAGAGAAATCGACTGAACTGAAAGCTGCTATGAAGGTATACATTTAAATAACCTGTTGAATTGTTGCTAATTTTAAAAAGTTTGCCTTCAAAGGTTAATGATTTACACCATGTGACGGTATTATGTTGCCATCTTCCAGAATATCCAAGTAAATGAACGGGAATGGATGGGAAAATCGAAATTCTCAGACTTATGACAGCAATACAACAACAAATTATTTTTTGTATAAAAGAGAGAATTGTATAAATTCTGCATAAAGAGATTTTACGGAATTAAAAACACCTCTCCAAAATTGATTCTATGCAAATACTTTGTTAAAAAAAAGCTCAGAAAAAATGTAGAAAAATTAAAATCCTGTTTTAAAAGTTGATATTAATTCTCTCTTTATCGGCCTTGTTATGAAAAAAAGAAGATTTTAAATGTAAGAAATTGAATTTATACGAATAGCTTTCTGACATTTTTAGGAGTGTTGTCTCGATAAACCAAATATCGAAATTGATGCTTTTTTTAGGATGTGTTGGACATTAAAAGACATTTTGATCGTTTGAACGGTTTACTATCACTAAGCATGTCGTGTATTGTGTTCGATCTCATCATAGTAGTGGCTATAAGTAAGTAACAGATCGGTAATATGCGCATGCGCAGTTAGTTTAGTACAGCTAATTCAGGGGAATAACAAATTATTTATCTATTATTGCAACAACAGACAGTCCGAAATGGCTGTTTTTACAAATGCATGCAGACATCTTCAAGATGTTGTGGAATAGATCCCATTCATTTTGTAATATCTCTATAAAACGAAACGATAAAAAGTTGAAAATGTGTCGATTCCATTTTTGTATGATTGGAAAAAGACAAACCGCACTATATTAGATGAAATTTTGACCCTTGTCGCACTAAATAAGAGGAAAACCGAAAACTCTCAAAACTTACCCGCAGTAATTATAAGAGGATAAAAAATTGTTAGGAATTAGAAGGATTGCGGTACTTACAAAAAACTAAATACTGTTTTATTTTAAAAAAAAATTAAATCTGAGAAAACTTTTAAGTCCTGCATGGTTTGTTGCGAATAAGTTGTATTCAACCAAATTGGCCCGATATTTGAGGGCAAAAGAAAATAATTAAAAAACGTTTCAAAAGTTTGTATCTTTAAACTAGTTGTTGCTGGATGTTAACTCAAAATAAATATTAAAGTACCAACACGAGCGCGTCACATCAAAAAGAGAAATTCATCTGGGACTGTTTATCAGCCAAAACGTTTACGATAAAAATGATTTTTTAAAAATTGTTTAAGAGCTTGGACATTTTCGCGATATCAGATGCGAATATATTCTTTTATCATTAGCACTAAAAATATCTCCAACGTGATTAAGAATTAAGATTACATCATATTCAGAGTGCAAAATATAGAAAAACTTTTAGTTACATAGATCGTTCACTATGTCGTATATTTTTCTCCTTCTACAACCTTTGCACATATTTTACTCGCCTAAAGGCTTGTACAATAACTTTCTGTAAAAGTTAAAGAACTCAAAAAAATATACGCCATATTGCAGTCGGCACCGTGCGTAACTAGTACTATATCATTCCATATACACTTCCATTTCAGCAATCATCCTTCTGTTCAACTATCGCCAAATGCCCACTGTTGTTGTTGTGTATCGAGCCATGGTGGCTGTACAGTGGGGGTTAATGCTGATCTTTATTCTCGTGCAGGTAAGTACAAAACTGTTTTTTTAAAGTAGATGCATGGTGGAAGTCGGAATGTGTTTTTTATTCTTATATGTTCTGGAACGAATCACGGTGTTCTTTTCTTGTGATGACTTATCTATTGTCACCCTTAAAACAGTATAAATTATATGCTTCTGTTTTTTTCTAAAAAATACTTCAAGTAACCCAACTTCAATCTGTCACTTTATTCACGTTTTTAATGAAACATGAAACAAGATTTCAATTTTTTTGGTCATCTCAGCATGAAATATTCCCTAATTTTTAATTTTTTAAAACGCCATTATCTTTTTAACGCCCTATCTATTTCACGCCCACACTAAAATTTCAGCTATTTTTTTCACACCTTGAACATTAAATAGAATATTTGTAGCATCCTGGAGCAATGAAAAGCTAAAATCATGTTAGATGTCTTTAAGATTTGATCGACGTACTCATTCTGTAAACAAAGGAATATTTGGCTCACTATGCGCTTTTATAGTAGATTCTACCTTGTTATGAATGTCTCCGTAGAGACTGGGTCTGTACTATTTTTGATATTAGAGTAAAGGTGTGAACGGGTGATATTTTTACGGTTGCTGTTATTTTTTTTACAAGTTTATTTTTATTTTTATAACTACACAATTTTCAATCTCTTCAGGCTGCATTGTTAACTGCAAGTTCGAAAACACTGAAAGAAAAAGTACTCTCCATCAGGGTGTTTGGTTACCAGTCTCATACGCAGTTAGATATTGATTCTTTCTTAAATTTTCTTAACATGGTCGAACTAGAGGTAGGAATTTATTTTCACTGTTCCACATTCGCTAAAATATTACGAAAAGCCATTTGTAAAATAAGTCCTTGCGAAAATTTGATACAGCGGAACCTCCATAAAGCCTGACATTTTCTGGACCAAAAACTTTGTCCGCTTTGGAGAGGTGATGACTGAAAAGTTCCTAAATTTAGTTACGGCTTGTTTTGCACTGATACCGACTTTCTCTTAGACTCCTCCTCCTGTTTAGGAAAGAAATGTGAATAGAAAAAACTTTTTTTTGTGTGTCTGCATTATGGAGGTCTATTATGCCTTATTGTCCGCTTTGGAGAGGTTTTGTTATGAGAGTTTCCTATAGAATTCGTTCGGGGGAAAAATTTTGTCCGTCTTACAGAGGTGTCCGCCTTAGAGAAGGATGTCCGCTTTGGGGAGGTTCCACCGTATATTGTACCTGTTAAAGTTAGTATTCCAAATAGTTAACCTGACCAAGTAAGCTCTGTAGGTGTGATTTATTTGCACGAAACTGCTTCTTGTTTTTATTATAAATCACATTTCTAAATTTCATGCAAAATGTGTTTTTTTCTGTTTTAGGCACAAATCTTCACGATCCCAGTAAAACCAAGATACCTGTGGGGCGTGTTGATCGTTTGTGTGCAGTTCTTGATATTTCTGTTTCAAACTGGGCGTGTCATAGGGGAAAGTAAATGGGTGTAAACAAGTTATATTTAAACTATTTTTTTAATTGTTGAGTGATGCCAACCTATTAAAAGCAAAGGTATGACGACGTTTAAATACGTGAGGGGAAGAAATTTTTGGAAATATGAGAATAAACTTAAAACATTATTTTTAAATATGTAAGAAGAGCAAATGGAAAATAATTGTAACTCTTTTGGATCATGTCACCAGGAGAGACATTTTAAGTTATATACTTTTGTACATTGAGAATGTAGAAAAAAAATGTGGATCGAGTATCTGTACTCATTGTATATATTGTTACGTCCAGCTATATTTTCTTACAGGGAGATCTTGACAGCACTTGACAAACAGAAATTAAATATTTTGTTTTAAAACTAAAAATTTTAGTTTATGTTTTGCTGTGAATCGTGTTTATTCGCCATTTTCTATTAGTGTGTTCGAATTAAGTAGGCGTTTCGTTAAAAAACGAATGTGATGTACATTCAATGTCCACCAGCAGAGATTTTGTTTCAATTTTTTTCTTCTTTGATTTCAAATAAAACGGCTGATTAGGCGCATACAGAAGCTGTTAAATTCTTTATGATATTAAATATAATATATTCAAATCTTTATATCTTTATTCTTGTGTTATAATTTATTGTACAGTTTTGATAAAGTTAGGAATAAATTTTTATAAAAAAGCTGCCTATATTAGTATAATTTTCTATACGTGCTGTTCTTATCAAAATCACATGTGCTGCGGTAGTCCTTCACTCAACATAAACACACTACATTATAGCGTCACTTTTTGAAGTACGTTAAGGAAAGAAATTGCGAAATTAAGGTTTGCAAATAGCCAGGAGGCCCAGCATATTTTTCCTTACCACTAAGGTGGTTCTCAAACGAATCCGGCAGTCTGAATACTGACCGCGCTTTTTGATTGGTTACTTCTATTGTTCTTTACTCACATGATCATTATCGGGAAATCCTTTGTTTTAAGCGCGAACGGCCTTACTTACCCAAACTAACAAAATTAATTTACATACTATTTTAGAGGATAATATGTGATCACGTTGGCTTTGTGCTCTTTGTTTGATTTTAATTTGGTGTTTGCTCTGAGAAATTATTTTGTGGTAATTGGTAGGTTTGAATTTTAGGGATTTTCTTTGACACATTGGTTTGGTATCCTCGAAGGAAGCTTAGTTAACTAGACTAGTTTGCAAGAAGATTCTAGACATCTGTGAAAAAATGCGGAATAAAAAATTGTAAATGGGCATATTTTTATGAAATTACGGAATTAAAGATTGCGAATTATTAACCTTAAATAGCTATTATTTTGCTTGTATGCTATGTCCTCAGTGCATTTTGCAGGAATATTAAGAACGAGTAGCGAAAAGGTAAATTGAGAAATAAAAGTTACCAAATGCCTGTCCTGGTTTTAAAATATAAGAAATTTAGGTTTGCAAAAAACGAGACAAATTCGAAAATATTAATTCTGCACTCTGTTCTGCAATTGATTTTTCCGAAGTCGTGTCGTTCCACTGTGGTTATTAGTTATTTTCTTCACGTGGTAATTTGACCACCCCTTTGGTTTATTTTCAAAAACTGTTGTTCTAAATGAGACACAGGCTAGTAATTTAGCACTTTTACTTGTTTCCTCTATTACGATATGTGGAGAGTTTTAAAACATTACCTTTTCTTACATATTGTCAGAGCTCGTTGGAAGAATTTTTAGATTTTTTTCCATTATAACTTTAGGGAAATAAAAAATGAAAAGATGGAAAAATCATAAAAAAATTAATTTTTTTGGAGAACATGTTGACGTCAGAAAAAAAATGACGTCAGCATTACTTTTTTAAGGTCAAATCACTTCTATTTTTCTCAGCTGCTGTATGTCAGTTATAGCGTTTGTTCTTCTTTGAATTCAACGAAAGAGGTAAAATACTACTTCCCCTTCTTTTAAAAACAAGACCCGAAATACCAAAAATTGGGTTAAGGGAAGAAGTTTTGGCGGATATTAAATTCCCGCCAAAATTGAATTTTTTCAAAAACAAACTTTATCAACAAGCTTTCACCATCCACCATCCACCAAATTAAATTCCCGCCAAATTTACTTTCCATCAAATTTTTGTCCTGCTAAAATTTCAACAATTTTTGATAATTACAGAAATGTTTTTCTTTCACCACTGACATCATGTTAGCTGAAGAAGTTGAGAGTCAACAGTCGGTCCTGAGAACCCTTCTACACTAATGACCGAGATGATGGTTTCTCAGATGAATGTAATTGGAAAATAGACTTTGGTGTTGATGAAGGACGAAATGCCTATTTGATGAACTTGTACTAGAATAAAATCATTAGTTATACAAGTTATATAATAATATTTGGCTATTCACGAAAATGTTTTACGAAATTTTTTGAAAATTCGTGAAATTTGAAAAAATTTAAAACTTTGATTTGCGAAATTAAATTCTCGCGATAATTAGTACAGATATGGCCATAAAATATGCTATATACATTTTTTTAGAACTGTTTTTAATTTAATATAACAACAACATAAACAAAAACAAAAAAAGTCATTACAATCATTGAATACAACAAGAAGTGACTGATTTCATATCGTTTTCTTTATTTAAAATATTTTTGTAGCGAGTTAACTCCTCAGCACGATTCATCATTTGCTCAGCTTGTGTCTTCACAATTTTGTGAGTTTCACTTGATTTAGGAACTGTAGATAGAATACTCATACATAATTCAACTCCCATGTAATACTCAGTTAAAGCTTTACCATATTCTCGATTGTCGTCAAATTGTTCTGCTTGCTGAGCATGTTTCAAAACCTCTGTAAATCCAGGTAGTCTTTCAGCACAAGTTTCGATAGACAAGCGTCGTTGCAACTTCTTTTTCTGGACTTGTTTTTGAAGAAATTTTAATTGCTCAGCTCTGTTTATATATTGTTTTACCCGTAACCTTATGGCAGCTTTTTTTTCTGCATCTTTCTCAAAATCTATGGCAGGTAAAAAGTATTCTAATGCAGTACAATACAGCTCCATTGCCTTCCCATAATTTTCTTCCTTGTCATACTTCACTGCATCAGTTACAATTGAGATTGCCTTATTTAAACATTCAAGTCTCGGGGCATGTTCTAAGTCCACAAATGGATGGCAAAAAAATTCTTCAAATATTATTCTCTCTTTGGGATCTCTTTTTAATGTTTTAACAAGTAAATCTCTGCATTGTGTTGAAATTCTCGGTTGAGAAGGTATGACGATAGGTTGATTAGAACGAATTTTTAACTCTAATTCCTCATATGTACCAGATGCAAAAGGTGCATAACCAAATAATGTTTCATGTAATATAACACCAGTTGACCATATATCTACAGAAGCATCGTAAGCTTCTGAGCAAAACATTTCAACAGCCATGTATAAAGGTGAACCACGAAGATTGTCACGTCCTTCTTTCCCAAGAAGGTACTGTGCAAAACCAAAGTCTCCAACTTTTAGCACTAAATTATCTTTTGATTCCAAGAGCAAATTTTGAGGTTTTAAGTCCATGTGGGAAATATTTCTTGCTCTAATGTATTGTAATGCCAGTGCTAATTGTCTAAGAAATTTTCGTGCAACTTGCTCAGGCAGTTTTTTGTAACGTCTGATATATGTAGATAAATCACCTCCACTGCAATATTCTAATATTAAAAATATATTTTCATCATCCCATTGGAAGTCTTTTAGTTTGACTATATGATCATGGTCTAAACTTTTTAAAATCTCTATTTCACGAATTAAATTTTCACTGGAAGTTTTACTAAGAGAGCTTTTCTTTATACATTTAACTGCCACAACCTCGCGTACGTGTCCTTTCTTGTACCCTTTATAAACATTAGCATAAGTACCTTGACCAAGTTTTTCAGTTAAAACAAAGTCTTTCATTTTTGGTGGAGAAAAATTTGCACATAAGTTTTGCGATGCCCTTGAAGACGCCATGTTATGTTGGAAAAGTCTAAAAACAACCCGTCATTGCAGAGTTTCAGAGATGAACGATTTTACAGACTGAAGATATTGCAATGTCAGCAAAAGTGATAAGTGTCATGCGCAATATGCGTAATATGCGCAATGCGGGAAAAAAACAACAACAAACACGTTCCCAAACAGGTGGTGAAGCCTTGCGGAGTTTTTTGCGTAGTAGTGCAACATGTCAGGTAAGTTCATTTAATTTTAATAATCTTAAGTTTGATTTCTTTATTTTGCATTAACATTTTCTCTTTTTTATTTTAGCGAAACCATTTTTTCCAAAAAAAAGAAAAAGAAAGGTCGATGATTCTTGTGATTCAAGTGGGAATGGAACACTGTGTGTGATTTAATTGGAAATGAAAATGAAAATGGCAAGTCGCCTTTTATAATTTTTTTTTGTTTTATTCGCTTAGAGTTTTCTTACGTTGGGTGGAACCTCATCGCCGTCTGATAATTTTCTATTTTAATTTTTTATTATTATTTTTTTTAAATTATTGTTTCTTCTATTCCTTACTTTATAGACTCTTCTTCTGACGACGACTTCATACATCCAACGTCACAAAAGAGAGAAGAAAACGGAAAGGTGGAAGAATTGTTGAAACTGTTAAAACAACCAACTATATCAGGTAAAACAAAAATTTATGTTATCTTTTTCTACAATTATTCGATCGAATACAGTCCAACATTCTATTTAAATTAAAAATGTATTGTTTCTTTTCGATAGATGATAATTTGAGTGAAATAGAAGATAATTCTAGATTCATCAGTCAGATTTTCGTGAAATAATTTTATTCATTATTCTTTTCAGGAGCCGATTTGACTAAGAAATGTAATGCAACAGAATATCGCCGATACCTTATCGGTAAAAAAAAAGTCGGCAAAAAAATTAGTCGGCAAAAATAAAAAGTCAGCAAAAATATTAGTCACTTGGACAAAATTTAGTCACTTTTTGCCGACTAAATTTTTGAATTTAGTCACTTTTTGTCGAGTAAGTTTTTGAATTTAGTCACTAATAAAGAATAATTGAATAAAACTGATAAAAATTGGCAACAAGGAAGAAAAATCGGCGAAAAGATGGTCGGAAAAAGTCGGAAAAAAAGTTAGGTCGGAAAGAAAATGTCGGCAAAAAACTTTGGTCGGTAATAAAAAAGTCGGCAAAAATTTTAGTCAGCACAAAATATTAGTCACTTAGCCAAAATTTAGTCACTTTTTGCCGACTTTTTTTTTACCGATAAGGTATATCTTCCAAAACATCTCCGGGAGTTGTTTGAAAGGCGTGATCAGTGATAAAAATAAGTGCAAAGTAAATGTACTATGTATACTATACTATACTACATTCTATATTTTTGGAAAAAAAGCTTTAGACATGTGCCTGAAGAATTTGCTTTTTCGCGAAGGCGCCACTAAAGAAAACTTTTTTAACCTCTTTCTATAAAGAGCTTCTTTTGGTTTTTACTTTAATATCTGGATGCTATTTTTATCAGGCGCAAAATAATTCAGAAGAGGATGTAAAAAACAGATGATACAAGATACCTGGGGACGAGATTGGTCTAATTGTTGTTGATGCGCGCTGATTACAATACATCACAATAACAAACAAACTTTATACTTGATAATGGCCGCCGTTAGGCCGAAACGTCGTTAAGAAATATTTCACCAGAGTTGTTGTTGTTCTTTTTTTTTAACAAACAGTATTCCTAGTTTTTACACCAACTGTTATTGAAAAGATATCGTAAAGTAGTAAATAACCCTAGGGACAAGGGTGCGCGAAACGCTGCTTTTTCCGCCGGGGCACACGCGATTGAAATTTAATCTTAACCACCCCCACGAGGTCAGGGCATGAATAAACGGGGGTAGGGGTCAGTAAAACATGCATATTTAAGTAATGATCGGCATATTTTTGAGCTGTTGATATGCAAAAAATACAGTTCCTTGATTTGCTGAACTCAGACATCAGATTTGCCTACATTTGCATTATTTACAAAACTATATAAATATTCCCTTCCTTTTTCCAAGCAAATAACTTCTTTGTTTACTCATAAACAAAAATCGCGGACGTGTCTTAAGCTATAGCTTGGGGGCGAAGAGCGAAGAGAAGTGGGAGGATGGAGGAGACGACGTAGTTGAGACAAGGATGAGACAAGACAAGATAATTAAAGGCGTTTTAGCTAGTTACTTAAGTAAAAGTAATTGATATATTATTTGTATAGATATATTTAGAAATAGGTTTCAAAGCCGCTACTACTAGCTATGGAAAAAATATTTGCGAAATTTTCCGTTTTCCTGCTCTTTCTTGAAGATTAAGCGAGGTCCTTTAATGATCCAGGCTTGAATTTGTAAAGGTTTTACCACATTCTCTTAGCCAGAGTGTCACATGGTACAACTTTTGGTTGAGTGAAAAACAGACGTTGCAAGGTCAAACTCTAAGAAACACGAAAAATTCCTATTTATGAAGAGGTGACTGTGTGAACGGCTTGTTTTAGATAGATAGATAGATGTGCATATTTTACATGGCTAGCCTCACAAATATCGAGGGATATACCCTGTCTATTATTTCCAGGAGGGCCCATGGCTTAGATGAAGAGTCCTAGAGTATTTAATGCTCATTTTGAGCTACGCAGACCCAATTAGGGCCCGCGCTCTACTAGACAACTCCCGACAACATCCAACGGCCCACACAGTGTGCCATCTTCCCAATTTCCCTCACATGGCTTGGGTTAACCCGGGGCTATGGTAACATTCACTCGCCCATGTTGAATCGCCGTCAAGAGGAATCGAACCCCGGTCTCCCGCACAGAGTACGAGAGCTGTAACCACTAATCTACGGCACCACAGTACAAGAGCTATAACCACTAATCTACGGCGCCACGGCGATTTCTCTCAAATCATAATGCTTACCCTGAGAAATACGGACCTGTAATTGGTTTAAAGTATCATGTGACATCTGACAAGTAGAATATTTGACATGCTTACAGCATGCTTGCCCCCAGTTCATAAATAGCAGATAGATAGATAGTAACAAATAAGCTGAAAACTGGCCTGTGATCATTTTAAAAATTATATATTATGTGGAAACACGTCAATGAAAATAGTGCTAAAAATTGGAAGAATTCAGATGTGCTGATGTCAGTATACTGGTACTCTTCAAGTTTTTCAGATCCGAATAATCTAAGATCCTAAATCCTATGTCAGCTGTAGACTTTGACAAGTAGTGCACATTACTTAGATGAATACAATGTTAGCTCTGGAAGGATTGGTTTTGGCCAAATTTTAGTGATCCTTTATAAAAGAAATATTAAAAATCGTGAAAATCGGAGAGAAAAGTGGAAAATTACTTTCTCAGACAACCCTGGAAATTTGGGAAATTCTCAGTGTTTCAGCTCTTTCTTGAAGCAGCATGGCCAGTGTTCTGGAGCCAGTACACTACAAAAGTTCTACTTTCTGTTGTTTAATCATCTTTTTTTTAAAAACAAAATCGCTTTTTACGAAATTCACAAAAATTAATTCCTGTGAAAATTAGATTAAAACGGTATATATATATAGATATATATATAAACTAAATTTCTAAGTTCCAAAAGTCACAAAATTTGCGAAATTGAAATCTCGCAAAATATTAGGACTCTTCAAATTTGTGAAAATTAGTGCAACTAGTGCAAAATTTGACTAGGGAAAATATTTATTTCTAGAAAATTTGTTTTCTATTTTTTTTTTTTTTTGGATTTTTTGTTACTTTTTTGGATCTTTTTAATTCCGTCATAACAATTTATCAATGAATAGCTTTACATTTTATTGCCATTTGCATATTGCAATATTTCCCTTGAGCAGATTAGATAGATAAAAAACATGTGTTTAGTTGTACTGTTATCCACATCAAAATGTTGGTTATGAAAGGGACTGCTCTAGTCCAATCATAATGGTCTTCTTTGTGCAAACATTTTGCAAACTTTTTAACTCTGTTCATCTGGAAAAGATTCTGTAGTTACTTAAGTACATTAGTACAAAAAAATAAAACTAGTTTGAAACTTTTGAAAACTTTTGGTTAAAGTTTTTAAGGAACAGTTTATAACGATCAAATTGTGTTATATATATATATCTTTTTATAGAAAATAATTAAAATTTAAAGAATGAGTAATCAAGGTATCTCAGAAATGTCAGACAAAATTTTAAACTACAAAGATTTGTTTGACTCATCATTCAAAACAATAGTTGATGACTTGGTTGAAGAAGATGAAAATAATCCAGAGCTATCTGTAGCGGCTGGCTGGTTACGTGAGGTACTTAATTATAATACCTTTGATGGTAAAAAATCTAGAGGCATGATGGTGATAGGAACAGTTGATTTTTTTCGCAAAGAAAAACCATCTAAAGAGGAAATCCAACGAGCAATTATTCTTGGATGGTGTGTTGAAATTCTTCAAGCTGTGTTTTTAGTTGCTGATGATGTAATGGATCGTTCCGAAGTAAGACGCGGAAAACCATGTTGGTACAAAAAGTGTGGTCTTGTTGCAATCAATGATACATATTTGATGGAGCATTCTATTTTTAAATTAATTGATAAGCACTTTAGTGAGACATCATATATTTTTAAATTATATAGAAATTTTCATCATATTATTTACTTGACAGCAATGGGACAAGAACTTGACATGCTTGCTTCAGAACCACCTGAGGGTGAATTTTCCTTGGATTCGTTTACTAAAGAAAAATATAAATCTATAGTAAAGTACAAAACTGCTTTCTACTCGTTTTATTTACCAGTATGTTTGGGTATGCACATAGTTCAAGTAGAAGATGAACAAGTATTTCGAGATGCAGAATCAGTGCTTCTTAAGTTAGGTGAATTCTTTCAAATCCAAGACGACTATTTGGATTGTTTTGGCGATCCTAATGTTATGGGAAAAGTTGGCCGAGATATTGAAGATCGCAAATGTTCATGGTTAGTTGTACAAGCATTAGAACGAGCCAATGACAAACAAAAAGAGGTTTTAAAAAGAATTATGGTAAAGATGATGCCACATCTGTTTCAATTGTTAAGGAGTTGTATAAAGAGTTAGATCTTGAGAATGTTTATAATACTTATGAAGAGGAGAGCTATAAGAATTTATGTGAATGCATAGATGCATATTCAGAAAATTTCCCAAAGCAATTTTTTCTGTTTTAACTAATAAGTTATACAAACGACAAAAATAGAACTAAAAATAAAATTGATAGATAGATTGTGATCATTTTTTATATTATTTTCCTTACCTAAAGTTAGTTTTTGCGAATTTAGCGAGTTTTATGCAAAAATTTATCTGCACGAAAATTCCTGGAAAGTTCAATTTGTGAAAACAAATTGCTACGAATTGCGAGAGAATACTAGATTCGTGAGAATAATCCATAAAAAAACATTAAAATGGTTCTTTCGCGAAAAAAATATTCACAAAATATCTTGAGATGACTGATTTGCGAAACTTATTCGTTGCAAAATTCATTTTTTCGACCTCGCGAATGCAAAAGTCAACCAAATTTAGGTATGAATCATGGAAGGATTAAAAGGAATATATTTATGTATATTATATATATTATCAGATACTGAAAGACAAGGCTGATATAGGTATTCACTTGACTTTTGAATTCTGTTTTTATATTTTAATTGCAAATGGCAAGTGAAAATGTCAGTAGCTGTGGTGATAATTTTCTTTGACGCAAGTATCATGAAATTTTTACCTTGTGAACTTAAAAAATAAATGTACTGTGAATTTGCTTATATTTGCTAATATTAACCTACTTCAGAGTGCTTTTTGCAAAGTGGGGTACAAAAAACGGTTGCAGGGGTTAAAAATTGGGTTTAAAATTTGACTCTTCCCCACTCTGTTTGTTTTTGTGCACATTTTGCAGTGAATTATATAGAACAATCCGTATGTAGTTTTTAGGCTATGGAATGATGCATATAAAGGAAGTATATGCTGTAGTTTTCACAAAATTATAGGACAACTTTATTTAATAATATAAGCAAGTAAAGTATAAAGATAATTTTTTACAGTTTTTTTATGAAAGTTTTTGTTCATTCAGAAGTTGCGCTATTTTTAGGAAATGCACAATTTATTGCCACTCCTAATTAGACCCACACATTAAAGTCCAAAAATATTAGATGTCGGGAATATTACATTACTGGCAGACGTCATCAAAATTATTTGACGTAAAGGCACAGATACACTATCATTTTTGCCATCACTGTTAATGAACTGTTATGCAGCATACACACTTGATTTTTTTAATGATCAACAGGTGAATTTTGCGAATTTCGTTAAACACATCAATTTTTATATTTAAAGAATTTTTTGCAGAAAAAGGTCAAAGGTCAAATATTTTATGCTGGTGTCCTGCTTATAAATGTTCTTTATTGTTCGTTGTGTTAGTTTGTTGAAAACAACTATTAAAAGTTTAGACGATAGATAAATTCGATTTTCAACAACAACAAAAACTAAACGAAGAGCGAAAATGTTTATTTATTATTACCAATCAGACAACAACTTCAATTTTATGTCATATTGAAGAAGAACTACTTTGCGAATCACTAACATACTTCCGGCAGTGGGCGGGATTCCGCGGTACCCAGAACTAGAACCAGCAGACGAACCCACTACACTACGTGCGGCAATATGCTAGTGATGTACACAGATAGTTTATCTGAATGGTGTGTATATAGGTGATTTTTATCGTGCACATCTGTTTGTTAGTGATCCGCGCTAAGTAGTTTTTCTTCAATATGATTTACAACGATTATACTCGCCCGTCATGATCGGAGGTCCAATCGCGGTGAAACATTCTCTGCCGAGAATGAAGAAACAGCATGAAGTTGTACGCAACCTCTCGCCGTCCTGATTATAAAGAGACAGCGGGCGCTGGTAACGAGTTTGGTGTATACGCTAAGTTTCTGAGAATAAAACTTGATGTCTCGTGTCTCGATTACAGGTTTATGTCAATCTCGCTCCCAGGTCGCTTTTTCTGACATGTGGCTATTACGCATAAAGCGAAAAAAAACAAGATTGGGTACAAGGTTGCAATTTTGCCCAAGTTTTCCCCGGCGTAAATCATTAGTTACAGTGAGAATGACGTACATGTGATTTTGATTTTTTTGATTCTTAAGGCTATTTTTCAACCTAATTAGATCGTGTCTGTTATGCCTACGAGTTACAGACTGTTTCGACCACGGTGATCTAGATGATCACCGTGGTCGAAACAGTCTGTTAGCGATGTTGATTTGAACCTGGTAACCACTGAAGCAAAAATAATCGATAGTTCCATTTGAGCGAGCACAAGAAAAAAAATAACAATAGCAACAAAAAAACTGTTAAATCTATATCTTAGTTGAATGTCTTGTTTGTAATGTATATGTCAGAAAAGATACTAGTCTCTATAAAAAAAAAAAAAAAAAAAAAATTCAACCTCGTTCCCAGGGCATTTTGCCTTGTTGATGAAGTTGATAGCGCCGAAAAGCCACTGTTGGCCACTCCGTAATAACCGTAATAACCCTGGGGACGAGGTTGTGCGGTCCACACTCACTCCGTGTGTGTACACCATTCTCACTTCATCTAGCTCTCGTGGTAACTAAACACTAAAGAGTGAAAGTACAAAATCGTTTTGCTTTGGAAAGAAAAAGTTAAGTTTAGGCGAAGAAATAGAAGGGATTTTTTAAAAGCACAGTAGCTTCTCCTGAAAAAGGTAAGGTAAGACTTCCCCAAAATGTAGCTAGCTAGCTAGCTAACAAACTTGCTGTTCTGGCCTCTGCTATTATTATTTATTACTAGCTATAGCTAGCTGTATGCCCGTGAAAGAATCCACTGTATTTCTCATTTAATCCATGTAACAGACACATACATCAAAAAGTAAACAATACAGCAGTGTGAATTTTACAATCTGCCTTATTCAATAATTACAACCTAGTGAAAGTGTTCAAAAACTGTATTATATGTAACATTTTAAAGCCAAATAAAGTTCACTAAAAGTTGACTATAGCATTTCAAAATACATCCTACCTCTAAAATTTAAATTTAAATTTTTGAAAGATACAATCTGCATTATTTACACCAGCTAAAACAAAACGCTTATAAGTGGTCATAGGCCAACACCCTTTCCATTTTATTTTTTGGCCGTAACTGGCTTCTTGTATTTCGCTTTACTCTTGCTTGTTCCCATGGCTGCTCTTGGTATAATGAATTGTTGCAAATATTCTCTTTTTTAATGGAGCAATACAGAGCAACTGTGTAAAATCATTCTATAGAACACCTTGATTGCGACTTAAAGGCGCGTAATCACCCTGTAGGCAATTTTTTTGAGGTGCCCATTTTATTGTAAAAATTGAAAGATATACATGGGAAAACATTACCCTGAAAATTTTATTGAAAACTGACAACCAGAACATGTTCAAATGTTTCATAGAAATAACAAACTCACCCCAATTTCTCTTCGCCTACAGAACCGCCATTGCATTTCATTGCACGAATCATGCGATAATAAACGCACGGCAAAATCGATCACATGGTTGCTTGATTCATGCCATTACAGAAAAAATAATGAATGAGGGAGAGTATCCGTAGCTGTGTTTCCATCATAATGCTTTTATAAATGTATCAACAAAGTTCCAAACATGATAAATCAGATAAATCAATCGAAGTTTCTGTGTTATTCTTTATTATTTAAACGTTTTAACTTACTGAAATCAGACTTCTTTGCAACACTGACCACTTCTTGTTGTCGTTTCTGAAGACAGCTTCGCCTCGCTAGCTGTCTTACTTTTTGATTATTTTCCTTTGTTCAAACAGTTAGTCGTTTCCCTATGGAGACAGTATCCAGGGAGCGAATTAACTGTAAATAAATCTATAGCGAATATTTTTGCGAAGCGAAATTTTTTTTTTTAATTTTGCAATCTGATTTTGGTAAAATGCGATTTATTTTTGATGCTTTCGCCATAAGTTTAATGGTGTAATCGCTACCTCAAAATTGATGCTACTCTCCCTACGTAACTGAACAAACACGCTTCTCCCTGTCATCGCCAAATCGCTACCATATTTAAATTTGTTTTGAACTGGATCACCGGTAGCCGAATTGCAAAAACATACTCGCTCCGAAGAAAAAAAAATATACAAGAGAGCGTGTAAGATATCCCGTGAGAATCAAAACAATATGGTGGACTGACCGTGTGCATTGCGATTTTTGAATTTTCTTTTACGTCCATGATATAGACTCAGGTAAAAATATGAAAAACTTATAATTTTAAGATCGCGATTTTTTTATTTAATGAACATTTTGAGATCGCTAGTCCATAAAAACCGATCGCGAATCACGATTCGCGATCCCTTAATTCGATTGTTGGTATCAGATCTAGACAATTAGAATACCTAAATTTTCAGAATTTCCCCTTTCATGCTCTAAATTTAATTATCTCCATAGTGCTTCAACTATCTTCAAACTATCACAATGAACATTCTCCCCTGTTGGATTTTTTGGCCTATAATATACAATAATCCCGGTCATGCTAATAAAAAAAGAAAGAGCGTGATAAGCATTAATTATCATAATTAATAAATACGAGGCAATGCTGTGATTTCTTCTTTCTGTTTTGTTTTGTCTGGTCTCCAAAAACAATGGCGAATAGAATAGAAGAAAATTAAATCTAAGTGGAGAAAGTGATACGGATGTTTTTACGCACGGCCACTTTTTTAAACAGAACCAAAATTTCTTTCCACTTTTTGATGCCATGTTTTACAAAGAAAAACAAGCCAAAAAGAACAGCGTGAACGGAGCCTACCATAATGGCGATTTTATCGAACTCCATCTCAGTGCTCATTTAAAGATAAGGCCGTTTGTTTACCTACGGTTTCACAGGAACATTTTGCGATGGCCCGCTTTTTAGACGAGAATAAGAGATCAACAAGATCGTTAAATATGGTGGCTGGAAAACAACAACAATAAATTCAAGATATTGAAGTACCATTATTTCCATTTCTAGTAGGTTTTATATCCTCAAATTTTCAGGAAAGTCATAACTCCGTCTGAACTTTGAAATAAATTTAAAAAATGTATTTATGTTAATTTTTTTCGATAAGGGCGATTACGCGCTTTTAACACTCCCATTGTTTAACTGGATGTTATATGATTGTTGAAAAATTTGAGCAAGGATTTTTCCTCAAACTCTCCATTCTCAGGTATTTTGATGTTTGACAGCAACTATTTAATTTGTTTTGTGTGAGACAAAAAGAAAAAGGAGAGGCACAATTCACCGGTCTTCAATACTCTCCATGGCATTGATTCACAATAACACTTTACCATTAGGGATCGTCTCCAAGATTGTTTAAAAAAAAATCGTTTCATATCGTTTCATTTTTTAATTAGCATAGCATGTGATACAAATTGGAAACGATTTTAAAGTAATGTTTAATTTTTTGAAATCGTTTCAAATCGTATAGAAATCGTTTCACTATTTTGTAAATCGTTTCATTAAAAACTAAAATCGTTTCATAATAGTTTCATAATCGTTTCAAGATTGTTTTATTATATTTACTTGAAATCGTTTCACATACCATAATTAAACATAACCTTGTAGTTTTTCTATTATTATCTTTAAGAATGTTTGACTAGAAAGAAATGGTACATTTAGATTAATATATCTCTATCTCCCCCTAAGTTCAAACTGTCCATAACAAAATAAAATAAGCCAGATCATCTATCAGTCCTTTCTGTTATGATCTGGTAAAATAACATGTCGTCAAGGTTGGCTAGATCATTCTGTCAGTCCTTTCCTATTATGATCTAACAACCGTCGGAGGGCAAGGGGCAACTTCTGGGACGGGGCTGACGTGCTCGCTTGGGCTGGCATGCTTGAGTCACTGGGCGTGTCAGGATTCGAAGGTGGAACGTCATGTGTAGGTTGTTGCTCGTCCGTTAATGTAGGTTGCGTCTGGGACATCGCGATGACTGGTGCAGTGATCTTCGAGGGTGGGGGTTTGACATAACGGAAGTCTTGGATGGGATGTCCACGTCCTTCTTTCTGCACAGCAGGGATGAATTTTCTTAGGAATTTCCGATTCCGCATTGTGGGACGATCAGAACCATCCATACGAACAACATATTGGTCGAATTGATGTACTTCAACAATCTTGCCTGTCTTATCCCATTTCAACGGATTGGGTCCAACTTGGTTTTGGACTCTTACATGGTCGCCAACTTGAATCTGCGGCAACCGTCTCGTGTGCTCCGTCCAACATTCTGCTGCGCGCATATGTCGATTGCGGAGAGCTTCTTCGCGTTTGTTTAACGTGTCAACCCATGTTGGATGCGGTTGGTAGCGACCAGGTTGAATTGGAATGAAGTCTCGGACTGGCCTCCCAAATACGCACATTGCGGGTGACAGTCCGGTTGTTGGATCTGGACAATTACGATATTGTAGGATGGCTCTCTGCAGCTTGTCTGTGTCCAAATTGCCGTTGGGTCCGGTGTTTTCCGAGATGAGCCTTTTTGTCGTCTTGACACCGATTTCTGCTCTGCAATTGGAATGTGGGAAGGCTACTGAAGACAAACGTTGATTGACTCCCCAGTTCTTTAGGAAAGTCGTGGTGGTACTTGATGTAAATTCAGGTCCCTCATCAGATGATAGCTCGTCAGGAATTCCGTAGGTGGAAAATTGTCGACGTAGACAGTCTATCAGACCTTTTGATCCCTCCCGAGCACGTTCGATGATCGGCCAGTTCGAATATCTGTCCACTGCGACCAAATAATGGGAACCTGCGTACTGGAAGAAATCAGCACAAAGGAGCTGGAACGGGTATTCCGGTGTTGGAGTCGGATATGGTGGTGCACTCGGTTGAGATGGGGCATTCCTGTTGCAGGCGTTGCAATTGTCTCGTTGATGATGAATTGAATTGCTGATGCCTTGCCAGAAGATTGTAGATTTGGCACGGGAAAGCATCATGCCAGTGCCTTGATGTGCAGAATGTAGCGAGTCCAAAATTTGATCTCTCAGCGAAGGTGGGATTACGATACGATCATTATACATTATGACTCCATCCACATAATGGAGGTCGTCTTTGTACTGAAAGTATTGTTGGATGTCCTGTGGCAAGTACTCTCTTTTGTTGGGGAAGCCGTCTTTCAATGCTTTGATGAGGTGAATCATGGAGATACTGCTTTGTGTGGCAACTTTCACCATATCCCATGTTACTGCTTGGAGCTGGGAGCTAATCGACATGATTTCATCAGGTTCTTCTTCTTCAACGTTGTCAGGTGCATTGCCAACAGGGTACCTTGAAAATGCGTTTGGGATGATATTCTTCAGACCCGGGATGTGCGTTATCTTGAACCTGAATGGCAGTGTCTTTTCCTTGAGGTCTCTAAGGCGAGGATTAGGTATGTCATTCAGTGACCTGTCACCAAAGATCTTGAGGAGTGGTTTATGTTCAGTGTTCACAATCAGGTCTGAGCACCCAAGGGTGAAATACCTAGTCTTCTCCAGTGCGTCAACGACTGCCAATGCCTCTCCAACAATTGGATAGTAGTTTGCTTCTGATTTGCTTGTAAATCTACTCCCAGTTAGTGCGATTCTCCATCCATCACGGCAGCATGAGGGTTTCGAGCTGTCGCACTGACATTGTTTCTGTAGAAGCCAGTATCCAACGCCTTTCTTTGACCAGTCGGTGGCTAAGCATGTTGGTTTGTTCTTGTCAAAAATGGTAATGCCTTCTTCTATTTGGCTAATGATGATGGTCTTGGATAGTTTGAACGTCTCGTCGAGTTGCTTGGTCCAGATAAACGGTGTGTTTGGGCGTAGTAGATGTCTGAACGGTTGGAGTACTTCTGCAGAGGGAAATGCATAAGATACTTGATTGATCAGGCCAAACCAAGATCTGATGTCGTGGATATTGCGAGGCGTCGGGAGGTCTTCGATTGCCTCAAAGAATCTTCGACATGGTTTGACACTGTCCAGCGTTATCTCAAAGCCGGCAAACGTAACACAATCTTGTGCCAACGGAAATTTTCCTGGGTTGAGAGTGATCCCATGCTTTCCACAGAGATCCAAATAGTTGACAGCTTGATGGAAGCTGGCCTCAATGCTGGTCTCCCACAATAAGGAGTCATCAATACATTTCGTCAGATTGGGGACCCCTGAGACAATCTCGTCTAATCTTCTTGTGTATCCATCTCCGGAAGCAATATAGCCTTGTGGAGCTACCTTGTATCTGTACCTTCCCCAAGGGGTAATGAAGGTGGTCAGGTGTCGATCCTTGGGGTCAAGTGGGATGCTGTGGTAGCCGTTCCAGCAGTCGAAAACCGTCTTCTTTTGTCCAGCTGGGACGGAGCAGGCTTGATGAAATGGTGACTTTGTGTGATGGGTTTCCCTAGTTGCGTTAGCATTGAGTGCCTGAAAGTCAACTGTTCGTCGAGGGGTGCAATCTTTCTTTGCACATATCACCATTCTGTGACACCAAGTTACTGGCTCCCCTATCGGGACTGGTTCAATCACTCCCAGTCTGATGTCTTGGTCTAGTCCAGCCTTGACGTCTTCCTGCCAATGAACGGGGACAGGTACAGGAGTGTGATGGGCTGTTGGTGATGCTGATGGGTCAATCATTAAGTGAAGTGGTTTTGTGTCCACCATAGGCAAGGGTTGATGACTGCATGTGTTGAACGTGCTGGAGCTGTAATGGTCCACAAGCCAGTCTTGAATTTTTGCTCTGTTTTCTTCTGTCCCTGGGAAGGGTAGCTTTGTCGGCTTTGAAGGTGGCATCTCCCTTGTGAGACACTCACAATTGGATGTCAAGGCGCCATTTGGAGGTTGATCTGTTGTAGGTGATATTTCCGAAATGGAGTCAGGTGATGGCTCATGGGATTCCTCTTCTTCTTCTTGAATTGCACCAACTTCACCAATTGTGGGAAAGGTGTCTGAGATTATACCAAGCTCTTTGCATGCTTGTCTGCTGAGGTAAAACCGGTCAGTTACTTCAGTAGCATAAACGATTTGTCTTGTTTCTTTTGTGTCACCGTTTGCTAAATCGCCTTTGATGATGAGGATGGCTGCTCCAATGACTGGGACTTTGGTTTCGTTGGCTGCTTTAATTCTCATCGTGGCTGGTATCAGATCTTCTCTTCCTAGTCCCAATCTCCTCAGCTGTCTGATGCCGATGACACAATTTTGGCTTCCTGTGTCCGCCATCGCATCACATGGTGAGTCTTTCTTTGGGCTTACATTGAGTTCGTAGCCCAGTCTTTTGTAATCTTCTAACGCAATGGAAACTCTGAGCCTGATGTAAGGTTGTGGCTCAGAGTGTCTCTTGACCCATCCAGTATTGGTGTACAGGTGGTGTTTGAGAGCAGTTGATGAGGACAACGCAGCGCTGTAGTCGGAGGATGATGCGCACAAGAGTGAACATAACTCTAATGCTGATGCTTCAACTGTTGGTTTCTCTTTTTGTCTACAGACAGTAGCCAGATGGTGTTTCTTTTGACAGAAGTCACAGACTTTGTTGAAGGCCGGGCATTTGATCTTTCTCACTCCCATGGGTGAGTTCTTGCCGTGTCCTTTCTTGCCACAGTAGTTGTATGGTCCAGATCCATCCTTTAGTTGCTCCCGTTGATTCCTTCTGTATTGACTGAGACCGGCTGTTTGAGAGTCGTGGAGACGGTTTGCGGAACGTCTCCCTGCCTCCTTCTTCTCCACAAATTGAAGGACTTCTTCAAAAGACATATTTTGGTTTGCGTCACTGAGAAGGTCAAGTTGAATGTCGTGATCAGAAAGTCCCTGGACCACAACGTCACGAAGGATTTCATTGCTGTAGTTGATCTCTCTGCCACATTGACAATTCAGCATGTATTTGCATACGTTTGCCTGCCCCTTGATGCGGGCGGCAAAGGATCGGATTGGCTCATCCCGATCCTGTCGCATTTCGGTCAGGGTGACTCTGGCCACCATCGCATTTTCTTCCCTGACTGCTAAGGTTTTAATAGCAGCCAGGACTTCTTCTTGTGACTTTCCAGTAAGTGACCCGCCTGACAGACGAGTTAAGTCTTTTCGTAGCTCCTCCTCGCAACACTCAAGGAGCTGTATTACAAGTTCAGGACCATTGATTTTTGTGGCTGTGACGTAGTCTTGCCAGCGAACAGTGAAATACGACCAGTCTTCACTCGAACCACCAGTTGTAATTGTTGGTCGCTTTACTTTCTCTACACGAGCGGTCTCTCGTGTACCAGGAGTTTGTTGAGTGTGAGCACCAGAGGCATGAATTTGCAGGAGTGTGGATGCGAGTACCGCTTCAGTATCTGCTGTTGAAAAATCGCATTGTGGGTAGGGACATGCTACCACAACCATGGTGGCAACGTGCCAAATTGAAGGAAATAGAAACTCTCTGACCTGTAGGATTCGGGTTTAACCCGATGTGTCAAATTTTTGTCTTGATAACGTTGTAGTTGTTGATCCAGGGTGCGTAACGAGTCTTGATTACGAGTAAAGAATAAGGTAAAAACCGTATACCTGTATGGTTCGGGACTAACCCGATCTGATGAAAGCTTGGGGTGGCAATAAGTTGCCAGTTGCTGGAACAACAGTGAGAGTAAACTCAAGACAGCAGAGGTGCCAGTGGATAGCAGAGTTGCCAGTGATTAGCAGAGTTGCCAGTGGATAGCAGAGTTGTCAGTGATTAGCAGAGTTGCCAGTGGATAGCAGAGTTGCAAGTGGATAGCAGAGGTGCCAGTTGAGATCACAGGTTCAAGTTGTAAGAAACCAATGTTTTGATGGGCTTACCAGTGGTTGACTGTGATGTTGCAGATAATCACCAAGTCAGTCGATTATAAGTCAAACATAAACATAACCTTGTAGTTTTTCTATTATTATCTTTAAGAATGTTTGACTAGAAAGAAATGGTACATTTAGATTAATATATCTCTAATAATTCGTTTCAAAATCGTATCATTATGATCGTTTCAGTATATTTATTTTAGATCGTTTCAAAATCGTTTCAAAATTGTTTCAAGGTGTTTGTTTTACATTCTTTTTACATAAAAGAATAAAAAAAATTATTAATCTAATAGTAGTCTCTCAATAAAACCTACGCACTGTCACGTAGTTAAATTTCTACATCGTATAAAATCGCGTATATAAAAAACATTATTTATATATATAGATTTGCTTATTTTTTTAATTCATCTATTTTATTACTAAAGTTTTTTTCAATACGTAGCTCCTTTTTTATTTCATAAATTTATTCAAAACGCACTACAATGACATCCATAATGTTTCTTTTTATGTAAACCTAAGTTTTCTTGACATAAAAAATGAACAAAATAATGATCATGGATTGTCTGTAACGATAACGATAATTTTTCTAACGTTTATAGAATTTTGTTATCTGTTTATATCTCAGCAATCACAGTGTGCATAATAAAATGAATTGCAGCAACGGGGAGAAGATAGTTACTGTACCTGTGTCTTATTAATTGTATTTTTTAATTTTTTTACATTTTTGTGGCCACCTGTTGTTTAAAAGTAGCAAATATAAAAAAAGAAAAGAATATCATTCAAACTTGATTTTAATTTTTTTTACTGATTTTAACAGCATTTATCAATTTAGTCCTGGGCACTAGGTTTTGAAATACATGCCAATAACACCTAAAAATGGTACAGTACCGCCTGAATGTAATGTTACATGTACACACATTTCACGATGTCGCGTAACGATGTCATGTTTACATAAAAAAAACTTTATGTGTCTATTGTTATCACACGTATTTTGCATGTTTCTATTATTATCTATAGGTGCGTGTGTTAACAATAATATATACGAAAAACTTTTGTTCGAATTTAAGACATGCATGTTATTGTTTAAATGTGTTAACAATCACAAAATATCAACTATAATATTCGGGAATAATATTAACACTCTTTTTACTGTGCTCAAAAGTTTAGATATTTATAATCATAAAAAATAAAAAAGTTTTTTTGCAAGTGCTTTTTCTTATCGCGCTAAAAAGTTTTATTTATATATTCTCAGAAATATTTATTTTTTTCATCGCGCTAAAAAAAAGTTTTTTTAAAATAAATATTTAATAAAAACTTCGTTCTTAAATTTTTAAAATGCGATCTAAAAAAGCATTTCTATCGCCGCTTTTCGTTCTTAAGCTTTTAAAATGCAATCTAACGAAGTTTTTCTATCGCGTTCGTCGTTCTTAAACTTTTAAAATGCGATCTAAAAAAGCATATATATCGCCGCTTTTCGTTCTTAAATTTTTAAAATACGATTTAACGAAGCTTTTATATCGCTATTATTCCTTCTTAAACTTTTAAAATGCGATCTAACGAAGCTTTTCTATCGCTGTTCTTCGTTCTTAAATTTTTAAAACGTGATCTAAAAAATCATATCTATCGCCGCTTTTCGTTCTTAAACTTTTAAAATGCGATCTAACAAAGCTTTTCTATCGCCGTTCTTCGTTCTTAAAGGAGAGGCGAACAGCCATGGCACGGAATTCATGATGCCAGAGATAATTTCAAAGACCAGATCCGCTAGTCTGGAGTATCCCCGTAAAATCTTGACAATTGTTTAGTTTTTGTAATATTTAGTTAGCATCAAATCAAGTGAAAAATGCTTTAAAAAAAAAAAGATTTGCTGTTTTTATATTTAATGGGTAATAAATTAAAGCTGCTTGTTTAAAAAAGGTGAATTTGTGGCTTAAAACTTTGCAGCACAACAACACGTTATTATACGCACATTATACGCAGAACATCTGTTCATAGACGTTTGTTACAAAATACCAGTTTTTGCTTTTATCCTTGAATGCTAAATCATTTTAATGGCTCAGTATTTTTACACATTTGCCAAACTGGTGGTTATATTCAGAAACAATATTAAAAAAATATTATTATTGGCTGTGACAGATGTTTATAAAGTTCCAAGAAGTATTAGCGAAGGTTATAAAATGCTGGCACTACGATTGTATGTAAAATATTCTTGGTTAACTGGAGTTAAAGATCTTATTTTTAATGTTTATTTGTAAGTACATCTCAAACTTTCTTTTTTTCCACCACACAGGCATAAAAACTTTGTAAAAATGTTGCTAGGAAGGAATATGGATATTTATTTATGAAACATAGTTATTTGTGTGTCGTTATAGCAATTATTTTATTAGATTTTGGGATTTAGACGTTCCTTAATTTTTGCTACCTTGCTTAAAATTTATTTTGTGGCTGCCACAAAAAATTTTTTTGTTCGCCTCTCCTTTAAACTTTTAAAATGCGATTTAAAAAAGCATATCTATCGCCGCTTTTCGTTCTTAAATTTTTAAAATGCGATCTAACGAAGCTTTTCTATCGCTATTCTTCCTTCTTAAACTTTTAAAATGCGATCTAACGAAGCTTTTCTATCGCTGTTCTTCGTTCTTAAATTTTTAAAAAGCGATCTAACGAAGCTTTTCTATCGCCGTTCTTCGTTCTTAAAATTTTAAAATGCGATCTAAAAAAGCATTTCTATTGCCGTTCTTTGTTCTTAAATTTTTAAAACGCGATCTAAAAAATCATATCTATCGCCGCTTTTTGTTCTTAAACTTTTAAAATGTGATCTAACGAAGCTTTTCTATCGCCGTTCTTCGTTCTTAAAATTTTAAAACGCGATCTAAAAAAGCATATCTACCGCCGCTTTTCGTTCTTAAATTTTTAAAATGCGATCTAACGAAGCTTTTCTATCGTTGTTCTTCGTTCTTAAATTTTTAAAACGCGATCTAAAAAAGCAATTCTATCGCCGTTCGTCGTTCTTAAATTTTTAAATCTTTATAACTCGTTGCATGTATAGACAAAACATATAACATTTCTTTCGTGTGCAGAACAATAACATTCGCTTACGCGTTTACGAAATCGGAGATACTTTAACAAATGAATTCATGTGTGAATAAAAGATGTTCGTGTGCTGAAACAATAGAGACACGAAGGGTAATTAACTTTTTAAGCATTTTTTTGTGTTAATCCCTTAGCAGCTGCGGTAATTATAAAAAACAATAAGCCACACGAAAATTTCATGCGATCGTTAAATTTCACGTGTGGGACACGAACTCTATTGTTTTTGACATGCAAAAATAGATCATGTATTTAACAATGGATATATAATAAAAACGAAAGTTCTGACGCTACCGAAAGCTCATGTAAAGGTGATAACTATCGTGCACATGTAACATTACATTCAGGCGGTACTGTACCTGTTATACTGCTCCATTACCAGAAGCAAATCATTTCAATATGCTCAATGTGATTGCAAAGATGTAAATAGATTAGAATAACATTCAACACAAAAGAAAAATTGATCTCCAGAATCGTGTTTTAGAGAGAGTAAGGAAATCGTTATTGAGAGAAAAAATAAAGCACCTAAGTGAAGTAAGGTCATTGAGTTTTTTTAGATTAAATTTTAAATGTATGTTATGTCATTTGTTAAAGGAATACGGCGAATATCTATATGTTCCGTTCAGTAGCGTTTTTTTGATTTTATAATTTAAGCTTTATATATTTATATAATCGTCTTTCGGAGAAATAAGTTATAAAATAACTAAAACAATATAAGTTAAAGATAAAAAAGGAATGTTTTCTCGTCGTTTTAGAATGATATACGGCAACTTTAAAGCTGCGCAGGGATGTTTTCTCGTCATTTTAGAATGAAATACGGCAACTTTAAAGCTTCACAGGGACGTTTTCTCGTCATTTTAGAATGATATACGGCAACTTTAAAGCTGCGCAGGGACGTTTTCTCGTCATTTTAGAATGAAATACGACAACTGTAAAGCTTCGCAGGGACGTTTTCTCGTCATTTTAGAATGATATACGGCAACTTTAAAGCTGCGCAGGGACGTTTCCTCGTCATTTTAGAATGAAATACGGCAACTTTAAAGCTTCCCAGGGACGTTTTCTTGTCACATTAGATTAAAATACGCCAACTTTAAAGCATTATATATATGTTTTCCTGTTATTTTAGAATGAATACGGCAATTTCTTAAAGAAAAGACAAGTTTATATTTCACAAGTTTAATTGGTTTTTAATTAGTTAATTCATTTCAAAATTCGTTTCAATAACGTCATCCACCTTTTAGCATCGTATTACATTTGATAATTTGACAATCGTATCAAATCGTTTCAAACCGTTTCAAACTTTTTTTTAAAATCGTTTCAAAATCGTTTCAGAATAATTTCAAAATATGAAACATTTAATTCGTTTCATGATACGATTATGAAACGATGTAAAAAAAATAATGAAACGATTCCCATACGATGAAAATCGTTTCAATTCGTATCAAAAATGAAACGATCTCGGAGATGATCCCTTAGTAACAGTACCATCTGTTCGAAGTTTTGTATCCTTCTGAATATCAATATGGCGAGAATTTTGTGTTTTGATAACAATGATTTGCAAACATTAGATGTACTGGTATGTACTTTGACCAAATGACCATATGAGTAATTCTGTTGTGCCACCCCCATGAATTGTCTCAGTCCTGTTATATTTGTTGGAGCTGGGTAATTCTTGATTAGCCTTTACTTTAGATGTCAATGGTTGTATTTCATCTTCTGATATCCAATGTCCTAGAAATTCAACTCCGTTTGTGAGAACACACATTTTTCTGGGTTTCTGGGTTTAACGTGACTTGATTTTCCGAGAGTGTAGTCATTAACTATTTCAAATGCTGATCATGCTGTTTGTGATCTTGTTCATAAACTAAAAAATCATCCATGTTTTTACCTATACTCCATCCATTCTATCAATACGTTTGTTAAAAAATCCTGTCTGCCTGCCTGTCTGTCTGTCTGTAACAGGCAAAGTGGATGTGTTCATTTTCCTTTGATGTAGCTGAGAAAGAAGTTCACTGTGGTCCCCACTCTCCCAAGAAAAAATGCACCACTCCTTTGTTGACCCCCTTATTATTGCTGTAGCCACTCGCCTTTTTGTTTCGACTTTGAAAAATGGTTCATTGTTCTGCATTTCAAACATGTTTTTCCCCAGGCTGGTCAATGCTTTCATAGTCATAAGAAAAAAAGATAGTCTAGAGGCAACGACCACCGACATTGTTTGCGCAATCTATCCTTAAGTTGTGTCGGACGACCCTCCGATACTGCACAAAAGTTAATAATGGCGGCTCAAATAGGAGAGGATTACTTGGCTGGAGATGATCTTATGATTTATTTGAGTTAATTGATGGTGGTTTTTTGGAAGATAATGTGGATTTTAACACAGAATTAGATGCTGTTGTAACAGAAGTTGAAAGCTGCAAGAAAGATGAGGTTTACCGTTGCCAAAATTGCGATAAAGTTTGCAAATCACAACGTGGTCTAACCAGACATTGCAATGTTAAGCATGCCTTGTCAGAAATGCCTGATGCTAGCCCTTCTCTGTCCGTGCCAAAATTGTCAAAAGAAGAAAAAATTCTAAAGAAGCTACATCCATTAACATTAAAATTAATGGTGAAAAAAAGTGATGAGATATGTTTTGGTGACAGATGTTTACCTGAATCAGCAAGATGTATGTTTTCAGAGGATAAATTTAAATTTTCAACTGATGAAGCTGTCGAACTTTGGAACAAAATAAAGCCCCCGATTGAAAGTTTTCATGGTGATGCTGAGGATTTTTATTCTCATTTTTATGGCTTACTAGGGGATAATCTTATACCCTTAAAGTTTGAAGATGTGACTTTAAGCAACATTTTATTAACTGAAGTTGCTAATCACATTTTAATTCATCTCTCAGGAACCAATAAAGTTATGGCGTCTCTTCCTGATACTGTTTTGGCGATTTCTGAAAATGAGCTGAAAAGTTTGCAATATATAGCTGGATTTATTGTACATAAGCTTCACACAAAATTCCGTTTCTCAAAGAAGTGCACTGATTACAACAAGCCGGCTATTTTAATTTTACAGGGGTGCAAAGTTGATTGTGACAATTCACAGACACTGATCAATATACGGGGCAGAGGTGGATTGTGGAGAGTGAATAAACAAATTCACGATCTTTTTTCGAGAATGTGAAAAAAATATTTTGATCGAAAACTTCACATTTCAGCACAACTTTGAAATGTCATGATCTTGTTGAAGATATGTTGAAAAACTGTTCTATTTTGTCGAACTTTAATAGTGTTTGTTATACTGTGGATCCAAAAGTCAGCAAAGAAGTCAGTATAAACCTTCTGGAACATATGCTCACTTTGTATACAAGAGTTCAGAGTTTTTCATATGCAAGAGATATACGTGAAAAACACAAAGCTGCTAAGAAGGCTGCAAAAAAGAGATCACTAAGAACTAAAATAATGAAATCAAGCAGCAACACAGACATGGGACACTGATTGACTAGTTCCAGGCATGAACTTTAAAAACTGCCATAATGGCTAATTTATAGCCACACACTTAATAAAAATCATTATTCGGCTTAGCTTACCAAGTAAAAAAAAGCTGCTGCTATATAGTAATTTTTTGCAGCTTCAAATCCACAAAATTTAGTTATGCAAATAATTCATGAATCAGACATTTGGCAAAATATATTCCGCCAACTTTTGCGGAAGAAAAACCAAATCCGCCAAATTAAATTATGCCAATTCTACCAACACTAAACTTTGTAGAAAAAAATATTGTAAAAACAAACAAACTTTACCTTGACTAGTATTATCGTTTAATCTGCCTAATTCCACAATAAAAATGAAATTAGCATTTCTGGAGTGAACCATCAACAAAAGCCAATCTCTAGTCTTTCAGAATAAGAGGAACTAGAGAATAAAACCAAAAAATAATATTTTTTTAAATTTGTGGCTATAAAAATAGCCATTGTGACCGTAGATACTAAAAGTAGGAACCAGCAGTAACCAGCAGTATTTCGAAGTAACCACCAGAGAACCACCAGTATTATGAAGTAACCACCAGAGAACCAGCAGTTATTATTAATTTACTCCAGATAAGGCAGCAACAACAGCGCAAAAGTTTTGTGATTTTTATGCACAACACTTCATGACCTTAAAACTACCAAATATGATAAATAAAAGGGCACCTAGTTCCCAGGGCTTTTTTCTGATACTTTATGCTCTTGCTAACTAGCTACCTTTAAGTTGTTTTCACGAGGTCCAATAAATGGATTCCGCGAAGATTAATTTTCGAAAATATGAATAAAATTCGTGGAATTCGCGATAATGAACCAACTTAAGTTATTTATTTCGCCTAAAGGCAATAATGAAAATAAGAAGAACAGAACGAAAATAGTGTTTTCAGGATTAAAGTTCATTCTTTGAAATAAAATGTAACACATTTCAAGGAAAAAACGTTCATATCGAAGGCATAATTTTTTTACTTGAACAGAAGCCATGTGAGAAAAACAAACGTATAATTTCTGCTAGATGCCACGATGTTTCTCCACAACATTTAGTAATTCATTCAAACTTTACTTTGTCCACCAAAAGAAAAAAATGTCTCGTTTTGGATCCTCCTCCGTATAGCGTTTTATTTGGTTTACAATACACGAATTGCAAAATGAAAATCCTTCGGTCAAATACATAATCTGATTAAGTGGAATAATTTTTTAGGAAGCGTTGAAGGAAGTGTGTAATCGCTGCGAAAAATAAACTAAAATTTGATATGGATTCCTCAACAGTGGATACAATGGCAGTAGATGTATCTCTCACGCTCGATGACTTCAAACTGTGCAGTTTATTAATTCATTCAATTCATTCGAACTTTAACATCTACCACAAGAAAACAATAAACATATTTGATTTTGCATTTTTTGTAAAGTTTCCATCACGTTCTTCAATAGATTCTTTCCATAATGTAAAATAGGAAAGGAAATCATCCAACCATGCAAAACGTACATCATCAACAGACTCATAAGGATTTAAAAATGGCTTTCTTTTCAACTCATGTTCAACAGTGTTCTTTACGTTCAAACAATCAAAAAATTTATCCATCATGAGACAAAATTGTGCTGTACCAGCTGCTTCAGGTGGACCGAATTGATTCAAAACACTACCAACAGTTTCACTAAGGACTTGAGCGGCAAGACAAACTTTTATTACAGAGAAAGGTGTCAGTTGGACATGATCATTTGTCAACTTGTGCACTAATTTTAAGCCACTTTCTTGGTCTTCATGATAGAGTTGTGTAACATGACTCCAAAGAATATAAAAACCACTATTCCACATATAACGTGTAGCTCGACCAGAACCAGAATTTGAGAGACAATTGCGTGATGTTTTTATAAGATGCGGAGCATCAGCAGAAAAAAAGATGTAACGGTTGTTGTTTTTAGCACGATAAACTATATCCTTGCCAGAGTCACCATCTAAATATCTATGCATTCTGAAAAAGCGTCTGTTTGGTGAGGCACCATCAGCTGTAGCCACTATAACTTTCAAATTTATTCTCTCTAGATAAAGAACAGCTTTCCAGAATATAGGCATAATTTGATATGATGTAATCCCAGTTGTAGCAAATGTTGCGATACTGTAAGAAAGAGGATTGACAACACTTTTAGCAAGGAACACAAGTACATGTGTGGCAAGTTCTTTAACGGTTTTTAAAGTGGCAAAGTTTGTATGAATGTCACCTAAATCAACAAAACCGATAAGTTCGCCAGAATATTTGTCCCATACTAAATCTCTGAATTTTCATCTAATCAAACAATATTATTGTGTATATCTTTCAATATCTGAAAATGTGGCAGTTTTTTTGGCAAGATCATTTATAACTTCAGGATTAAATCCCCTGGTTGGTCGTATGTAATTTCTGTAATCACGAAGTGTTCGCAGGCTTGGAAGAACCAGCATACCACTACCAGTCTTAGGATCATATCTCAAATCCGAATAAGCAGAAGAAGATTTTGTAGCCAGGTTTAGACAAAATTTAATAATCATTGGATGGTACCTGACACTAGTTGGTGAAGAAGATTGAATATACCTCTGTTGCTCTTCCCAAAATAATTTCATAAACGGTGGTACATCTTTTTTGTCACAACCACTGAACAAGGTAACTAAATCAGAGCTTATTTCACGACTTACATTGCCACCATTAACTTGAATCGCAGTTTTCATTTCCACTAATTGGGCTGTTAGTTGTTTGCACTCTAACCGATGACTTTGATTGGTTAATTTTATGCGTTCGGGAGAGGTGAATTTGATAGGTGCTTTTAACTTTGGCTGGTTCAAGCATTTTGGTTTCTTTCTGAGCTGTAGATGATTTAAATTTAACGTTATGTGCTGTACAATTAGCACAAGGATTAGGTTTCACAGGCAAATTTAAAATACTGCAAAAATTTGAGCGATAATATTGATCTTGGTGAAGATTCGACTTGAATGATTTTTGTTGAAATGTCAAATAATCAAACTTTTTGGGAATAACATGCTTTTGAAAGGATAATTCCCTGCTATTAGCACAATCTGGTGCAGCAATACCAGCACAATTTATAACCATTAAGTTCTGCTATAAAATTTGAAAGGGTGATGTTATAAAAAGACTTTTTATAGGAGGTGTACAATTCATGATCGCTAGGTAACATCCCTCCAAATTTTCTCAATGAAAACGAGAGAGATTGATCAATGAATATTTCATACTTTGGGATGATATGGCCAGATGAAGTACAAGTAACAATAACTAGTGTGTCTTGAATGTCAATATGCCAACAGCTGCTCAAAGACAGTTTTTGAAATTTGTTGACTGAAGTCAAAGAAGTTTCTATATATAGTGGTTGGAGAAGGAGGCGGTGAAAGATCTTGAATAATATTGAAATCTTCCCGTTTTTGAATTGAAGTGCTGGATCAAGGAGCTTTTGAAGTGGTTTGACCAATACTTTTTTGTGGAAGATTGAGATGAGGTAGCTCTTCTTCTTTCAAGCTTTTGCGAGTTGAATAAACCCAGATTTGTTCTGGAGAAAAATGACGTTCACATATATATAATTTTAATGTTGCGATGCGTTTTTTCAGCTGATCGTCAATGACCCTATCTTTCGTAATAATGCTAATAAGTTCCTTCCCCCATTTCTTGTTTACATCAGTATTGGGTAGTGGAACTTTAAAAATACTGAGCTCTTTGTTTCTCCGTGATGTAGGGCATCCAAATATAGCACAATTTTCGCCAGGCATAGTAAAAATTGCAACAAATAACCCAAATACCAAGCAAGAAGTCCAAACAGCAGCACAAACAACAGTTAAAAATGCGCCATTGTGAACTTCTGTGCAGGATCGGAGGTTTGGGCACCAGTATCTCTCGCCCATAAAGACATGAGAACAATAGATCATTGTTTCTTACCAGACTATCTTTTTTCTTATGACTATGATGCTTTGACCCAAACACAAACAAAATTTACACTGCATTTCATGACTAGGAAATTAATTATTCCTACATGTATTGTTGTTCTGTTTACTGTGTAAATAACTTCTTCCCTGTCATCCACTTTCACTTTCAATATACTGCTTTTTTTATTCTTTTTCTAAGTCAATTTACTTTCCAGTAACAGTTTTTTCTGTGTATAGGAACTTTTAATACCTGGCACAATTCTATATAGCCCTGTCAGCATGGCATTTATCCTCTCATTTTTCTTTCCACGCTTTCCATGCAATATATCTGTCCACTGACCAGTCCAGTACTGGTGGAACCAATGCATTCTTTATTTGATCCTCCACTTTTAAGTAAAAAAAATACCCTGATACCCTGAGTCTAGCATAACACTGTAGAGGCTCTTTCAAGAGATTTACAGTTTACCTCGAGATGTTTTTTATTATTTTTATATTAACGTGGATATTTTGCCAGTACAGGTAGAATAAGTGGGGTATTTATTGTGCCGGCACTACCTACTGGCAGAATAAACAGGGGTATTTATTCTGCCGGCACTAACTAACTAACCACAAAATAATCAGGGGTATTTATTCTGCCAGAAGTTCTGCAGGCACTAACTGTTTATACTGCCAGCAGTAATCAACTATCTGCAGAATATACTGTTTTTTTTTCTGCTGGTACTTAACTAACACTAGGTTGTATAGCGGAAAACACAAGCTCAGAAAAATACACGAAAAAAATTGTTTTGCAAAAAATAGTTGTGAAAGGAAAATACATAAACAAATCCATAAAATCGATTATTGCACTTTTGACATATTGGAGACTATGGAAAGCGTGCGTTATTATTACCCCAACTACCTTAACAAACGTTCTGAATTTATAACAAAATACAGGCTCTAGAACAATAAAGCAATAAAAATATCTCATTTGTGTTAACTGTTCATGATTTGTGCACATTGATGAGTCACATGACAATATATTCCAATCTAGCACAGGTAGTTTTACCAAAGTTTTGTCAAACTTCTCCTTAAAACCCTGATGGACAAAATGCTTTTTTTTTCAAACAAAAAAATATTGGCCATACCTTCTTTGATTGCTTTCTCTACCTCCTGTTTTCCTAACAGAATATGTTAACTTTATTTTAAGAAGGCAAATTTTCTGTAACAGGAAGATTAAAAAATTATAGATATATATACTTATATAGAAATTAATCAAAATTTAACAAATCTTTTAAGGTAGATTTACAGCTAAACAGTTTTTTTTCAATGTTTAGGTATAATTCTTGCTGTTGTTTGCATACATATAGCGCACTTTGCAACATCATTTTTGTTACTCCTTTTTTTGTCTTTACGCCATTCGTTTAAAAAAGTATTGTCATTCAGGTAAAAGGAGATATAGGAGTATATTTCTTCATTTTTAAACTAATACCTTTTGACAACGTGTCAAGAATCCACTGTATTTCTCATTTAATTCATGTAACAGATATACGTCCAACAAAAAACAAACAATACAGCAGTGCGAATCTTACAATCTGCATTATTATATAAATGCCCAAAAAAATGAAGGTGTCCAACAACTGCAGTATATATCTGACATTTAAAATCTAAATCTACTAAAATTACTTGCTTTGACCATCTGACAAATGCGAAAATTATTCGGATAGATGTTTACCAAAGCATTTCAAAATACATCTCACTCATAAAATTTAAATCACTCAAAATGTCACATACAAAAATCGCTGATCAATGTCAAACACAAATCTCTCTCAATGTATAATCTTAAAATCAGTTAGTTTATTGCAAACCCTGCCAAAGGTTGACACAAAATGTGAAAAATAAACAATAAATTGTGTCTCTGGCAGAATTTTTTATCTAAGGTGTAAAAAAATGGATTGCAAGGATAAATTATAATGCAACAAAACGTTTTTTGATATATTGCATACAGTCCTTCCTTACTAAACTTTAGACAATATGTCAAAAACAGTTTGAAAACCGGAAATTAATAAAAATCAGTCTTTAGCAACTTGCATGCTGTTTTACCATCAATAAATTCTTACACAAAATTTCAAATCTCACATAGTATTCTGTCACAAATGTTTACATAAAATATATATAAAAAACAGCTTGTATGGTGTGAAACTAATTGCCAAAAATGTTTTTTTTGGCTAATTAGTCAAATAAGAATTGTAAAAAAAAAATTTGAGTTATAATGAGTCATGGTTAAACAACAACAATCAATCTAACAGTTCATTTTATGTCAATTTTTTGGACCAAATTATTGCAACACAAAAATACAAATTCTAAATAATACTAAATTCTCTTATTTTGGACCAAAAAAGTTTGATCAAAATGTAAAAGATTAGAGGTTAATAACAAAATCAAAGTTTGCAAAATTTAATTATTTTGGTATATATATCTATTGCATATGCCCACTAAAACAATATTTTAATAAAAAATGCCAAAGAAAAACAGTTTGTAACAAAAATCAGTTATTTCGATGGTACTGCATACACTCTTTCCCCACAAAAGCTTCACAAACTGTAAAAAAAAAGAATGGTTGTAGGGAGTGCTTCTGATTCAACAAAAATCAGTTTTTTTGACATTTTGCATGTTGTCCTTACCCATTAAATCTTACACAAAATTTCAAAAAACTACGATTTGGAACACATCAAATTTTAAGAGCAATAAATACATAAACATAGGTCCCAGAAACTTTATTTTTAAATGTAGTTATATATGAATTCATAACATTATGTAATAATATATATATTTAGAAGAAAAGTTGGAATTTTATCAAAAATGAGTGAACCATATGTCAAGATTCCAGATCTAAAAGTAAGTCAATGTTAATAAGCCTACCCTAATACATCCACAATGCACTTCTTCTTATTTCTTAGCTTAATGTCATTTTTTTGAAAATGTTTTGTTCATAAGGTGATTGTTAGTTATGGTTGACTTAATAATATTTGTATGGCATCTGGAGTACCAAAAATATTTCACCAACCCTATTGAAAAAAATAATTTCCATTCACCTTGTAATACAAAATCAATTATGTATTACATTACACCTGGTCATGTATAGGTCTTAAAATCTTTGAAACCGTAACTCCAAATCACACTAAAAGTCACACCTGAAAGATATCATTTAAAGAATCCAATTTTTATAACCTGAAGTTTTTTCAGAACCTCTCATGCAATCCCTAATTAGAAAATTAAAAATTTAATAAACTCTGTACGGCAGTTTTTTGACGAAATTGTAAGTTTTTAAATTTGTAACAAAATACAAGGTGGGCTTGTTGCATTGTTGATATTTTTATAATATAAAAATGATGGTGTTATAAGTCTTGAGGTAGCTTTTAACATAGCAATATAGTGATGTTCAGGCTATATGTATAATAACTTTTAGGTTTATAATAAAAGTTACAATTAGGATCAAAAATGTGTATATAATGGAATCCCAGAGACTTCTTACAATCACATTTTGATGACTTTGTAACAAAAAATGGCAATGGTTATGTTTTGTATATTTTTGTTTATATGAAGGACCTGAACATTGCTAAACATAATTTTGATTAACAGAGCACTTAATGTCCTGGTTGAATGTTTTTGTTTCAATTTTTTAAATAACTTTTTTGGCAGGATCACTTTAAGTTTCGATATGTTAAAGAAAAACCTCATGGATATATGCAGGATCAAAATAACAACATCCTTGAATTTGAGGTGAGTAAATAGATTTTCCTTTTTCAATTTCTAACAAAGCAGAAACTATTTATAAGTGTACTTCTAATAATTATCTAACATTCAGAGTTCATCCATTATGCATCAAGCTAAATTTGGTTATCACCCTAGTACTTTTATCTTTTAAAAGAAGGGATTATGTTCCTGAATTAGGATGAATGAGATGAATGTGACCAAAGTACTTTTAAGTCTTAAAAAATGACAAAATATGTGATTTATTTAACTCCCTACAGACAAAAAAAATCATCAGTTTATAAAGTATGTAAAATTTTATAAGATGTTATTATATACACATGTATATAATGACATCTTATAAAATTTTACATTTTAAATTTTACTAACTAAAAGCATGTGATGTTAAAATTCTTGAGTGACTACATTACGAAATAGGTATAAAAGTTTTAAGTCCACTTTGATTGTTCAAGTTATAGGTTATATAATTGCTATCATGAAAACTTCGACGTTTTTGATTGAAATTAGATTGCGCAGGTAATAACACTTTCCATCTGGAAGCATGTTCTTTGTTAGCTTTTAAATGTCTCTTTGGTTTAAAATCAATTTTGATATTTTCATGTTTTCCTCATCACACTTCAACATTACTTATTGTTTCACCAATATAAATGGATCCACAAGTACATTCTCCTTCAGGATGGTGTGTGTTTTTATCGTTTAAGATAAAGACACTTATAACCTTTTTTGTGTTCCTTTTAAATGCAAGCTTATACATGTTGCTTGTAATCTTGTTAAATTTTTTGAGGAAGCGTTTAGGAATTCTTCTCATTTTCTTCATAGTATGGGTACTTGAATAATATGAATGGTTTTTTTTACTTCGAATAAATAATTTGGTATGATAATAATCAGTGTCATTAATGTTATTTGCTGTGAGACAAAACTATTTGTGTAAATTGCAATTTAGATTATCAGGTGGGCACTATTTTAACAGTTACCTTCTGAATTAAAACAAGTTGACTTGTTTCCAAGTAGAAACAAACATTATTATACAATATATGAGATTCTTTTTGACTAAAAGAAGAACAGCTTCGTTTAAATGCAAATTTATAATCTTCACCTTCTTAGTGTTTTCAACCGTCCACCATTACCTGCAGTAAAAAAATAAAAATAAAAGAGGTCGCTTGTGTGACGTCAGAAGTATGCACATTATTGGTGACCATAGTCCTGGAAATTCATGGAAAATCCTGGAATTTTCACAAAAAATGAAGATGTCCTGGAATTGTCCTGGAAAGTCATCATGTTTTCAATTCCAAATATTTAAATCTTTTTGCAAATGTTAAGGAAGGATTTTCTCAAGTAGTAACTAATAGCTAGAGGTTTCTTAAACCTGTTTATTTTACATCTTTGAGCATCATTTTTAATTATTATAACCATAACGCTTGTTAACATTATAAAAGTCCTTAAAGACTGATATGTTATCATTTAAGGAAGCTGTTTTTCTATTTTAATTTTAGTCCTAAAATTTCTTAAAAAATTAACATTCAAATTTTGTTGAGATTAATGAAAGGTCCCAGAAATCAATGTTTTTCATGTGCATGTGCCTGAAAATAAAGTTTGCATTGTGTAGCCACCCACTGCAACATTTTGTTTGCATAGCAATGCTTGTTTTAAACCAATCAAAATAATTTCCAGCATGGTCGGAAGTTTGTTTACAAGACCAAAACTGCTTTTAGTGTATATTTTTTAATAATTTTCTTTCAAAGAATAAAATGCTAATTTCACAAAATGTAATACTTGTCAATACTAATCCTCCAGACGAGGAGGAAATTATTTTAGTGGGTTTTATAGGGCAAGCACATAAATAAGACATTCCAAGTTTATGATGTGAAAAAATTCACATATCTAGATAAGGTAAAGTTAGTCCTGCTATAACACTTCACTCACTTTAACTTCATTCGTAAGAATAAATCAGCTATATTCCCAGAACGAAAAATTGGAATTTTTGATATTAATGATTCAAGGTAACATAGCAAGAAAACTACTGAACGGAATCTATTGAAACACGGCCCCTTTTCTGTAAAAGATCAGTGATACTTTCAGTGTATTTTTTTCAAAATGTCATCTAGTGGTCACACAAATATTTCTAGGTTGCCTTGCATGCATCTCAAAAAATTGCTTGTATCTGTAAAGGTTTTATTAGGCCTGTGATTTTTAAGGTTAGCTATTTCTCCCAGAATTGTCCTGGAATATCAAACAATTTTGTCCTGGAATCCTGGAATGTCCCAGAATTTACATTTTAATTATCTGTGGTCACCATGTATCTGAATAGATAAATTGTTCTAAAACCTGGTTATAAAAGAACGCTCAACTAAAAAACTGTAAGCAGGGATGACTAGAGAATTAATTTCAAACCGAAAAAGATTAATTTGAAAACCTATTTCTTTTTGTATACTAAAGAGTACAGGTTCAACATATAGTCCGCGCTTTACTGCACTTTTAATCTGGTCTGCACTGCATACTAATGAATCACGGGTCGTTTTTTATAATGACGGTGTGGGAAAGGTTGAAGCTCTGTTAAACTGAGGTAATATTTCTGCCTGTACTCGAGTATGTTTACAAATTTGAAAAAATATTGTTCGATTGTGTTATAGTAATGTATTTTGAGATTATATATAAGTATATTTTCTTTTCTTCGGGAGTTACCCTTCAAGTAAAAGAATGATGTGTACTTCACAACAATAAAAAACTGGATATATGTAAAAATAATAACATTAATGAAAACAAAGTTTGTTTAAAATGTCCATAACCTAGGTCTATGCAGTAAAAAGGACATTCACATTACAGTTGAACTTCAGTTTTTTAAACTGAGCATTTAATGTTTTGTGGATAATAGGGTCGCAAAGAGATGCTGATCCACATTACTTTTTTGTGTCAATAAAATTGAGAAAACAAAGGAAATATCCTACATGAGCAGCTCCAGTTAAAAACTTTTGCATGATTTTTGTAAGAATTACCTTTCACAAAAGGCATTTTGTGTTGCTTATTTTTTTAAGGAGATCCTAAAGTAGTTTGCAAAGTTGACATTAAGAGTGTCAACAACAAAAAACGATTATTGCACTTAAGGATGAGAGTAATATACAAAGGGCTTTTTTATGTTACAAAAGAAATCACAAAACAATTAACATTTCTGACAATTAACTTTCACGATTAGCCTATTTCACGATTAGCCTATTTCAGCATGATTCTAGCCTTGCGAAATCGTGAAACAAAAATAAACCAAAAAAGAATAAAAAAGCAACAGAGGAATAAATAAGGGATGTTATTTTATTTTTATTTTGATGCAATTCATTTGCAGTGTGGTTATTTTAACATTCTATGCTTCCTTCAAGACATTTGACTCTCTTGACGAAACCAAACAAAAGGATGTCTACTTCTTACAATGATAAAACGAAAACGTAAAAAAAGCATGTACAAAACTTTTTATTGTCACACTTACTTTATTGACCTTCATTTGTAAAAATAAGTTAAGATGAAACCAGAGAAGCAATAGTCTAAGGGCTTCTTAAATTATATTTAATTGTTTTTAGCTTCACGATGCCGAAGAAGGAATAATGATGTTGTCCTTGGTGGATGAATCAGATGAAAAGCTTTTCCCACATTCTCTTGTTCTTGTTGAAAATGAAGAGAAAATTAAAAAAGATATTCATTGTGTAAAGTTAAAGAATGGCAAACCACAAAAGTTAGTATTAAAACTTTTCATTCGCACGAAAATATATCAAAACTGATTGGTTAAGAGGAGAGACAAAATACAATATCTTATATTTTACATGTAAAAATATTACGAGTCTCAGTAGCAAGATAAAAAAACAAATGCTGAAAGTACAACAAGTTCTTTATATAAGAACAATGATTTCTCAGGAAATTCCTAAGTTTTCTTACTTGAAGCTTAAGTTATGGAAAAAGTATCACATCTTAGGAGAAATAAAAGAAATGGTCACATGTATATTTCATAAACAAAAGCTTAGCTATATTTGTTTAAGGATCCGATATAAAGGTTCAAAACACCTTATTTACGGAAACTACATTCATTGTTTATTTATCATAAATTTCCAAAATTACATAAGAAACTGAATGACCAACTAAATATTCTTTTTGGTATAATTATTTCCGCAATCAGATAATATTTTTCGTGCTAATGATAAGCTAGTTTTATCATCCAAAAACTTGGCATGTATTTTTCCTGTTCTGTGTCTCTTTTCCTTGGTTAAAGGCTTGGAAAATATTTGGCACAAAAAATTTGGAACTTAAGAATATATGCCAAATTGCTCATAATGGTAGCTCTAAATGTAAACAATAACTATATGCTTATTATAGTGTAGAGCTTAAAATGCTGATCAAATAATGTATAGGACGAACAATTTCAACCGTAGGTTGAAATTATTTCGATTGGCTTTACACAATAGATGTAAATCTTGGTAATATTTTTTGTATGGAAAATACAGATGTATCAAGTTTACTTAGAATTTTTTTTGTGGATCCTGTTCTTAAAGTTCGGTTTTATTGTGAGAGTGGAGCATATGATTTAGTATATTTCATGTTGCTTTAAAACGTTTTCACTGTGAAATACTGTTTTTTGGTACACTCGAAGAGTGTATTCGAAAACATTGAGAACATTTCTCATTAAGACAGCAAAAAAAACTGCAGGCATTTATGAAAATTATTTTTTTTAATATTATTTTTTAATTTAGGGTGACTGTTATTACAAGGGCACATAAAACAGGGGAGGGGCACTATACAGAGGAAATATGGTATTTATTGTGTTTAGGGTACAAGCTGTCATAGAAGTGCATCCAATTCAGGGTATGGTTGGACGAGCAGAATATTGTCTAGCTCTATCACAAAAATTCGAATTTGGAACCCATATGTCTGAGTCAACATATGCAAATTTAAATGAAGTCAAATGTGACGATAGTGAAGGTCAAACAAAAGGTATTAACTTATTGTGTAACTCATTGTTGTTGTGGCATTAGATGTTTCCAAGTGGTAGATTGTGGGATTGTAAAAGAGTTAGGGATGGTAAACTTGAACACAAAACAAATATTTTCAATATAATATAGCACAGGTTTAGTTCCAGTATTAAGTATAACTTAAGATGAACTAAAAGGCTTCAATTCTTTTGTAGTTTTTATTTTTGTGGCTAAACTACAAAAAAGTGATTCGAACATGGTGTCTGTTGCATCAAGAATAAGTCAGATAATTCACATACCTGCGAAAAAGTTCAGAGAAATTTGCTAAAGTGTCGGAAAAATGGGGGAAAAACAGGAGAAATCTTGTACATAACTAGTATTATATTAACTAGTATTATACCTTAGCACTAGACGAAATAACAGCTGAATCCGAATGGTGGCCATTGTTAAAAAAAAAGAAAGGAACACGAGGGAAAAAAGGTAACTATATTTGTCCATAAATGTGTAACTACATGGAAAATATATTTTTTGACACAGGAAAAGAATACAAAAATAGTGAAGTATAAGGAAAACCTAGGAACTCCAACCCGCGATTCTGGGACACATTCTGTTTGACGATATTTCAACCGTTTGCCAAAAGAGGTTATTGTGGGTTTTAAATTATTGCAGCTTGCAAAAACTAAGTATGACTGCTCGAATACAAGACTATGACGTGTCAGTGTGGTTGTTCGTGAGGACTTCAAGTATAAAAAACTTATAGTTAATATAAAAAAACTCTGTCAACGTTTTTACCATTATACTTTAAGAGACAAGAAATTTACGAATTTTTTTTATTATATTTTTTGTAATATATGTGCCAGGCAATCAGCTTGTTTCAATAAAACATACTAGTTGATTGGTTCCTGAAAATTTAAAGTTTGCTGACAACAACAATGAGCTTCACTTATGTATGAAGAATTTGTCCTGAAATTTAAAAACTCGTTCTTGTTAATATGTGGATCTTGAAACGTTGATCAAGAAAGTTATGAACATAAGGCTTTTGATAAATAGAATAATATTGAGGATTGCGTAAAAAAGTTTTGTATAAAGTTGCATAAAGCAGGTTTTTTTATTTCATTTTGGGGGAAATTAGTCCAATTTTGGTGTCAGGTGGTCCATAGTCAAGGACAAAAATGTATCACTGGCATAACAATCAATTACGGACAAGGTTTAAAATGTTAGTTTTTTGAACCAATATGGTCAAAACTTATTTATTTTATTTTTCCGGACAAATAAAAACAATTCTTTAAAACATTCACATAAGTACATTTTTAATGACTTATTGTTATCATTACTGTGGCAGATTTTCATTCTTTTCAAAAATTATTAACATCGGTTTTTTCTGGTGTATTAGTTTTCGCGAACGGTATCTTAAAAACTATTTTGCTTGCGGGTACATAATTTGAAAAAATAAACTGAAATATTTTGCAAAAAGGAGCTTAAAATTTGTGTTTTTAAAGATTTTAACATTTTATATCAGCATTCTTCATCAGTATATACAATAACAATAATTTTAATTTAGGCCATGTAGAACAAAAAGGACCCAAGTTGACACAGCGTTGTAAACTGCGGGTACAATTGCTGATACCCAATGAGCATGGTGGGTATACTGTGTATCCACCCAGTTTCAGTAACACAATCTGGAACCAAAGTAAGTCGAAACTCAGTATCTATGATTGATTCACGTTGTTTTTTTGAACTCCTATATTATTGGAATATACTTAATAAGAATATCAAGTCTATTGTTTAGCACAGTAAATTAGAATAAGAATAATGAACAACCTTGTTAGAATTTTAGTCCCTTAAGGAAAGAAATTTGCGCAGAAAGAAAATTTTGCGGGTTTCGTGAATTATCATCAAATTCTTGAAATTGAACTCCTGCGAAAAAATTTATTTCCTTTGTTTCGCGAAATTCTATGCGAAATTAGTTACAAAAAAAATACTGTAAAAAAATCGTATTCTTGATGTCAAATTTCAATAGCAAAAATAAGATTTTTTCTTCACTGAAATGATCAGAATACGGGATCAGATAAAATATTTGTCAGTTATTTAAAGTTATCTTTTTATTCATATTTACGCGTAAATCTTGCAATGACCTTCTTATATCATATGACGAAACAGGTCATCTTATCTGCCTTCGTTTAATTGTTCGTCGTAGCGTTTGTTTTTTGTTAACTGTGAAACACAGTTTCTGAATTCGCTTTTTAAGGTGACGGTATACCTTTATTGTATCAAAAAATCGGTTTTTTTTATTATTGGCCATTTATACTAAAGAAACGACGATCTTTCCAATGGTGAAACTATTTATTTATTTTTCGAAAGGGAATATTGACTTTATCCAAATAACTACTTTTTTTTCTGATCGGTCTTTCACACCTCAAATTGAATAACATTAAGAGTGAATGCTTTTAACACTTATCATCCTCTTGAGTATTACTTTTAAAAATAAATTATATTTCCTTTCCGAAAAGAAATGACCAAACACCTCAAATCTTTCAGTTCTAAAAATGTATGCCATCCTGTTCTGTTTCTGCAAGTCACAGAAAAATGTTAAACGACTTAGAAAGTTCTATTTTTATGGTATTCTCAGTCACGTCTTTGCGAATAATAAAATTTAAAAGGACAACCTTCTGAATATTCATCGCCTCGGAAGTGTGAGAGTATCACCATCATTATGAGTATGCTTGAAAGGTGTGATATTTTAAAAAAACATTTTAAAAAATTTTTTTCGTAGTGTTTTTTTTTTCGTATACCATCTATTACATTTCAAATCTCTTTTACAAAACTACAGAAGATCTACAAGGGAGAGTGCTACTGTGCTGAAGCCAACGTGTTTATCTAAAAGCGATTTTTTTAAATTTTTTTTTAAATCAACGATTCTCTAGATACTACATCTTAAAGACGAAAGTTTAAGTTAAAAATGGCTTTTTTAGAAAAAGTAAAATAAATCAAAAACGGGGACTTTGTGGAAAATAATTAAAAAATCGTTTTTACATACATCTATCACGATTCTAAAGAACATCGAATGAGAGTTGGAAACGAAGTAGTTTTGTAAATGAAGTCACTTTTTTGAAGGCAGGGTGTGTTTCAAAAATGTCTCTGTACTTTTCATGAGTTAAAAAGCTTCAAATTATTTTTATACCATTTGATAGGTGTTTAAAAATGCTTTTTGGTGATGTATGAATGAATAAACTTTGATTAACTATCGCTGAAAAATCACGATTTAAAAAACCATGCTCAAAAGGTATACCGTCACCTTAAGTACTTTTAATAAAAATGATGAATTATCTTCTGTAGTTTTTGCAAAACTTAAACATCAAAAAAGTTTTTTTATATTTTTAAACACGTTCTCTTCTAATTTGAAATTTATGTATTTGTTCTGCAGCTCTTCACCACTGCTTTTCCAGCATAGCCCTACAATTACCGATTTTCATTTAATTTCTACATTATTTTTTTAAAGCCGTTATTCATTACTTTGCCTCTTCTTGCGATATAGCTAAGAATTTGCTAAAACCGTAGATAAATAAAATATTTATTTTAAGTAACTTGTCAGGCTTTGAGGCTTAGATTATCAAAAAATTTAAGAGGGTTGAACTTAATGTTAATGTTCCTTACAAATCGTGGAGTGTGTGCCCTGCTTACAATTAAGACGTACGGGTTAAACAATTTTGAATTTGAATGACGTAGTTGTATCGTGTTTACATATGGGACGTACGGCTTACAAACAGATTCAATTAACGGCCGGCTAAGCGTTTCAAAACGGGATAATGTTTACAACTTGGATAGAATAGTTCCACAGTTCTTTTCTTGTTGATTTTGAATTGTTGATGGGCCAGCCTGGGCAACGACATTTTGGTTTAAAAAAACTACCAATTATCGCCACCTCTTTCAGTTCTGCATATCTTTCACATCCGAGTTTCTTGTATTTTTGAAGGATGAGTTGATTATCATTCGTCCCCGGCATAATAACAAAATTAAATTAATAGCGATCTCCTATATTGGGTTAATGATATTTGTACTTCCACTTTTGCCCCTCGATCAATGAGAAACTTTGTGAATCGCATGTTTGATGTGATGTTTTATTAAATAATCATTGAGTTGTTTTTCTTGTTAGCATAAGTTTTTTACTTTCTTTTCGTACCAAATCTCTTATATAAAAGAAGAAACCACGAACACCAGCTGAAAACATAAATTTTTTGCTTCTTGTTTTTTTTACAACATCGTGTGATTCAAATGTCATGTTATTCAAAAAAAAAAAATACAAAGCGAAATTTGTTTTTTTCAACAGACTCCAAAATCACTTTACTCAAAATTCTAATTTCTCAGAGATCGCGAGAAAATGAATCCCCGCCAAAAATTTGAATTTTCTAAATCTGGAAATTAAATTCTGGAGAAACTCCTTTTTTTAGATTCGCGAAATAATATTCCCACAAAAATATTCTTATAGAAAAAGCGTTTAGTAAGGCTATGTTGGTAGATTCATTTTCCGTATTTGTATTTAATTTTCATTTCGACATGTCTTTTACCCATCTTGTAGGAAAATAATGTTAACGCCCCTTAATAGAGACACAACATAAAGAAAAACACCTTAAAAAAATCAAAAGTTGGGCGAATAATAATATTAGATACCACTTTCCAGTCGTTTTTGTACGCAACGCTTAGTATTCTGCCCCTACGCCTATATTTTGACAGCTTTGAAGGTAATGTCAAGTCAATTTCAAAGTGTTTGCACGCAGACTATTTTAACAGCCAATAAAAATCCCAAATTCTGTGTAATGAAGCATATTAAACAGCGATGTGGTAACACCGGAAGCTAAAGTCATATACCGTAATGATCCGAACAAGCGCCCTGGGCGCTTATTAAATTTTTGGATTTTTTGCATGGGCGCTTAATCGAGGGGGGCGCTTAAAAAATGCTGGCCGCTTATAAATTTTTCCTAATTTTATACAAATTAAAGAAAACGGTAATTTTCAAATTTGTTTTTTTTCCGGAAATATAAAACTGAACAAAAGATGTAACAAAATAAAGTTTAGTCTTTCTAGGGTTCTCAATATATGAAAGTAAAATTTTCAAATAAGCGCCCAGTTTCTCAAAGTAGTTTTCGATTAAACGCCCCCTTTTATCAGGTGGGCGCTTATTCGGGGGGGGGGGCTTAATAAGTGCTGGGCGTTTATTGAACTTTGAGGAAATTACCTAGGCGCTTATTCGAAGGGGGTGCTTAAAATATGCTTGGCGCTTAATCGGATCATTACGGTACTCTTTAATGAGAAGGGGCCATGAGGCCGTGTTTGATTGAGTCCTACAGTAAAAAAGCGTTTGTTTATATATGTAGGTTGAACCCACTCAAATGATTTATTTTTAGATGCTATGCATAAAAATGTCACAAACACAATTCTGCAAGCAGAATCTTCGGGTAAGATCTTTAAAGTTTAACGTAAACTGTGTTTTAAAATATCATGTTGGTTTATTTAAGAGATTTTACAATGTTAAATCTTTATCTTCATATGCAAATCATTCAGAAAAATCTACCTGCTTGTGTGACTAACATATTGTTATGATAAGTTTATCAAGTTTAAAAAGGTGTCTAAAATATAACCCAAAAGAATTTTGTATCACTCAATGTTCGGGAAGTGACACAATCCAATTTCCAGAGGCCTATTTTTTTTGTCTGTGAGAAAATTAAATCTAAGATCTACTCACACCACTTATTTTCGCGGTTTGCAAGTAAAAAAAAAAAATTGCGATTTTTTATAAAGAAGGCAAAACCGCACTTCTTATGTACTTAATACTTACAAAATACTTACCTAAATTTAAAAAAATGACTTACTACCAACCCCTCTCTTAATGTTACTAATCATGCCTTTAAACTTTGCTGTATTCTCTCTCAACCCTTTCTCTTCTCTGAGAATCAAATCATCTGCATACAATAACTCCCACTGACAACCTGTTCTGAATTGTATAGACAAACGAACAACGACTTTTTTCAGTAGCTTTTATTATTTAATCAACCAACTTGATCTACTCTCTATACCATTTTCTATAAATAGATCTATTTCTTGTCCTTAAAACGAAACGTATCTCGTGTTTCTCCATCCTCCTGGATTTAACTTGGTGACAAAATCTCTCAAAACATTTGGTTCTCATTGTGAATTTTAAATTTATGTCATAGTTTACTTTTTAGAATGTAAAAACAGGATAATATACATAGATCCCGACATGCAACTAAGGAACCGCCTTTATTCTATGTTACTTTTTAGAATATGTAGAGGAACAGCAATCTCGATGGGTAGCATATTTTAAGTTTCCCTCGCTCAAAAAGCCTAAAAATCCTGAGAGTTCTTTTGTTTTTGTTTTTAATACATTTAAAATGTTCAAATTATTAAAAGACGAAAATTATCCTCCTAAGAATTTATCCAGACTAGAAAAATCTTTTGTTTGCCCTCATCAACATTTGCGCTATTTCGTGCATTTTTAACACAAAGAGTGATTTGGCAACCATTTTAAACAGACTACTGATTTCAATAAAAAAAACGGAAAATATCATTCGACAGGTTGACGAGGTCTCCTGAAACTAGATGTTTAATTCTTTTATTTTTTCTTAATGTTATAATCCCAAATATGTAGTGGGGACCCAGCCTTCAGGTGCAGGAGGTCGTGGGTTTAACCCCCGGCCAGAGGCTCCAACAGTCGATCCTTTCTGCTTAGTGTTCAGCATGAGAATAAGATCAATATTTTAGGCGGTGGTCTAGTTGTTCGGTTGCTGTGTTTGCACGGTTTTCGTAGTTCAAAAGGGAGCTTTAAGTACACTAAGACCCCCTCCACTGGTAAATAATCGTATTAAATAAATAATAATTTTAAAACTAGGTCAAGATTCGAAGAGTATTCAGTATGTTTTGCAGAAACAGTTACAACAGGACGAGATGCATAACATTGTCACCCCTGTATACCAGAAAGATAATCCTGCTCCAGAGCTTGCCAATGAAACTGTTCACCAACGACTGGTGAATGACACCAATAACAATCGGCTACCGGATGAATTATTTTTTGCTGCTTTAATAATAATATTTGATTATACATCTAAGCTTTATCATCTGACACATGATCTCAGATCGCTGTACCCAACGCAAAAAAACTGTGAGTCATGGGTAGCTGAATTGTCGCCTGAAGCAAAGGAGGTGGTGATTGCACATTCAATGGAAGTAATGTCACATATACCAGGTACACTTTTTATCTATATTTGTATTTTATATGTTCTTATCTTTACTTCTGTATTACCTACATTGTATTATATTTTATGAAAGGCTTTTGCTAGTATTTCGATATTCCACTCAGCCTGAATTAGGTATAAGGGAAATTGGAGTTAAAGTTCCGCACAATTCGTCGGCTGTTTAACTCGTCCGTTTAACTGGCCCGTTTAACTCGTGAAATATTATAACTTGTTAACTTTGCGAAGATTAAAAAAAAAAAAAGGTGACCCGCTTAGGTTATTTACGAATTCTGAATTTTTCTAAAACTCCGGAAAAGGAAGAAGGAGACTTCACGAATGCTAAGAAATTTCTACAAAAGCGAATTCAGTGTTTGTGGAGGAAGATTTTTGCGGATAGCTTTACCGCAAAAATTCTTGCATTCTCCCGAAAAACTTTCGCGGTTCTACGAAATTAGAAGTTTTGCGTGAAAAATATTTTTCTGATTTTGAGGTATCGCTCAGGAACGCTCAAAACGGTTGATGAATTGTGTGACCAACTCTTATTCCCTCTCATTAGAAGGTTAAACTCTATTACGGTGGATATTTAATATCATGCAAAATGCAAATAGTTTGCAACGTAAAGGCTATTTTTAACCTCTGTTCTAGAATATGACAAGAAAGCAATATCAGTAGTGGATCAGCTCGAGGAAGCATTTAAAAATATAAATTATTTTTCAATGATGCTTGTCATGTATGGAGTAAGGGATTTATCATCACTGTATCCAACAAATAAAGAATGTGAGTTATGGGCTGGGTTGTCACCTGGTGCGGAGGAGTCGTTGGAACTGCCACCGATTGAAGAAACGGCGGACGTGCAAGGTGCTTATTCCTATATATAAATTTCTGTGGAAGCCGTTTGTTAGTGTACCATAAAGACTAAAAGTTGGGCCCAGGATGTTACTAGAATATGTATTTCCAATTTTTGTTATAATCCTTTAGTAATAAATTTTTAATTATTTAAACTATTTCCAGGTACGAAATCGGAGTATGCTGTAGTAACAGACGACGTCTCATTTCTACCAACAAAAACTGAGGCGCCGCAGATCCAACAAGACGTAACAATTCTAGACAAGGTTTACTTTGGACAAACCCAAGGGAAAGACCCCACTGCACACTCCATTGTCGCACCCTCCATTGTCGCACCCTTAAATGAACGTGCCGTCCCTAAGAAAGGTTTAAGCCATTGCAACGAAAACGTTGTTGATGTGATTAATAGAAGCTTGGCAATTCATGAACAGGAAGATTCATCGTGTAAATTGCCCATGTTACTGGCACACGATACACATCATCAAAAGCATCTGCAGCCTTCTGGTTCAAAAAGAAGGATAGATGCTCCAAGTTCAAATCCTAGCAAAACAAAGGTTAGGATTCGCGAGAGAAATGACACAGACGAAAGTATAGGAGAGATGTTGGAAGAGATGTTCAACGGTTGGGAAGTTGCACTGAATTATTAAAAACTTGATTGATCAAGAGACGTATAATTAATTAGTGTAATTAGTGTAATAACTGCACGATGCGTTTAATACAGAGCCTTGTAAGGAAATCACCAAATACATTTCGTAGTTATATCTCATTATATTTGTAATTTTAACATAAAGAGATGATTGGAATTGATTATAACCGGGAAAAATATTTGAGAAAATGTGATAGAAAAGGACAAATTTGGCCTTGGGAGGAAAAATTTTTGTATTCTGTAACACATTTTTTTGTCAAATAAATTGCACCATCATTTCTCGGAGTATTTTTTGTTTTTATTTTCTGTTTTACTCTCTTTTACTTGCGGTACTGTCAAAAACACAATTCCGCCAGCAGAATCTTCGGGTAAGATCTTTAAACTTTAATGTAAACTGTGTTTTAAAGTGTCATGTTGGTTTATTTAAGAGATTTTACCATGTTAAATCTTCATCTTCATATGCAGATCATTGAATGTTGTGGAAGTGACACAATCCAATTTTCTATTTTTTTGTCAATCCTAATTTTACTTATTTTTTGTTTGTTTAAGAATTGTATTATGACATAATTCTAGATGCATCTGCAAATGTATTTTAAGATCATGTGAAAATCTCTGTGCAGGAAAATTTAGGCAGTACTTACACTCAACTTCGGGTAACTCAAACGTCGGATAACTTGATTTTTTTTCCACGGTTTCTTAAAGCTTTCTTAAGAAAAATTACTTTCTTAGAAGTTACAACTAACTGAAATATGAAAAAAACTTAAGCGCTTGTGTTTTTGAACCACTTTTTCGTAACTCAAATTTTAGAGAGGAAATGATAATAAAAAAGTAGAAACCCAATTTTGTCACGCCAAAAGGGGAGAACCACAACCTATCTCGCAGGAAGAAACCAAACCAGGCGAATGCAATTTAGTATTAAGCTACACTGTTTCAAATCAACTACCTGTATATAATCAAGATCATATTGCCTTGCCTGCAGACGAGAATCCTCCTCTTGACCGTCTTAGAAATGAACCAACTCTTCTAAAAGCTTTTGGATTCGAATTTCTCGAATATAAACCTTTCAAGCCAAAAGACCCACCATTGGATTTATTTCCTCTGCTTGAGTTTCCTTTACGCTCAGGTGATGTTTGTTGTTATTTGTTTGTTTGGTTTGTAGGGTGAAATTCTTATAAACCTTGAAATTCTATCATTCTCTAGAGGAAAACCTTGAAAACCTTAAAAATCCATCATGTTCGGAGAAACACCTTGGAATCCTGTGTGGTTTGACAAAAAACGTAGCTCTATTTTTTTGTTCGTGAGAAAATTGTGGAAAAAGAAAAGTTTACTGTCACCCAGAAAAATTGGCTCGTTTGCTTTTCGTGTGTTGACCAGACCAGCGTAGAAGCGATATTATTTGAGATACATTTTACATAATAAACATATTTTATTTTGGATTCAGGTATAGAATTCTCTGCTTTACGGAAACGAGGTTGTGAAAGCGAGCGTGACTTACAGCTACGTAAACAGAAACAAAGAAAGATGGATCCTTCCCGCATGTATTCAAAAGTGAAAACTTCGAAATGAAAGCAATCAAAGCAAAAAAATTTTGGTCAAAGTTGCTTAAGTTTTTGTATTTCACAGAAGTCAACTGTGGTTGCCGGCTTTTTGACGTCCTACTGGACCAGAAAATAGTCCGAATTATAGAATTCAAAGTTTGAGCGTTTGCGAAAAATTTTATCATCTTTATAGTTTACAGTTAGCATCAATTAGTACATACCGTAAGTGATCAATTAAGCGCCCTCGTCGCCTAATTTTTTTTTGAACTTTTAGGGTGGGCGCTTATAAGGACGGAGCGCTTAATTAAGTCCTGGGCGGTTAATAAAAATATCCCTAAAATCACTAATACAGTTTACCTTTTCACTGAAAGTTTTTTCTCCGTTTTGATACAAAGAAACACTAATTCAATAAGTCAAATTCCTTAATTTACTTAATTGAGTCCTTCTTCATTATCTTCACCACCTTCACCATCCAGCCTGTCACATGGCTGTTACGGCTGACAAAGGAACTGCCTGTGTCCTGCTTGATCTACGAAAAAAACTCGATAAATACTCTCACTTTGAGATGAAAATAATTTATACCCGCGTTAAGTTTCCTTCATTATGCTGAAATTTTATGTTCAACTAAAAAGCTTTTTTTTCTTAACATTTTATGTTTTTTCTGTGTAAGCGCCCAGTTTCTCTTTTGGACCTGGGCGCTTAATCGTACAGGGCGCTTAATCGGTAATTTACGGTATTATTTAGGATTTATGATCATGACGGCAGTAATCATACAAATATAACAATATTTTCCTCTTGAAATTTTTGTTCGAAAAGGAAATTTTAAGACTCGAATTTAAAGCTGTAAATGTGATTTTTTAAGGATTTTCGTTTTTCGATCTTTCACACTTTCTGAAATGTTAGTTATTTAAAAAAAAACATCACTGTCTTCAGTACAATAACTTATTTGAAAAAACAACTTCATTTCTAAAAAAATTAAACTCGTCGTCACAATCTGTTTCTTGCAATCAAAAAAAGAAGGAAAAGGGTTTATCATCATTCTCGTCCCCAGAGCTCTTTGAGATTAAAACTCGAAAGTACTTTCGAGTTTATCTCAAAGAGCTCTGGGGACGAGAATGGTTTATCATAACACAATTGCAACAATATATTTAAAATGTATTAACAGGTCATTTAACAAAATCTAAAAATTGATTTACAGCTGTGTCTGGCGTGAGGGATATGATGCATGCATGGCTATGATACTTACTGACTTTTTATATTTATCTATTAGACATCTGCATGTGAAATTTTTATGGCTCATACCTTTGAGAGCCTTTGGCCATTTCTCGAAACTACCGCTTAGAAGTTCTTATGAAATCCTTTATAATGGGCAATACATTAAAGATTATTCTTAAAAATTAAACTCACAACACAACTTTGGCTTGGATACGTGATTAACCCGATTTCCCTATTGGATACGTGATTAACCCGATTTCCCTATTGGATACGTGATTAACCCGATTTCCCTATAAATCTGCATCCTTGTTATCTTGTGGACTAAAGTAGCTTTGTAGGGGGGCTGAGATTTTGCACTGAGACGGACAATATAGCGACTAGTTATTGTCCAGTGTTCCACGAATTCGCCGCCCATCCTAAGATTCCGGTCCGCAGATTCTTGCCCGTCATCGCAGTCAACACTTTTTCGTTCGTTTTTGGGATAAAGACGCAATTCGCCTACCATTTTGAACAAAATGCAGGTATTTATACAAAAGTTAGTCGTTAGCCGTTGGCGAGTTTTGCTTCACATAAAGTTTCTTCACCTAACTTTGCTGGGATTGGGCTTGACTGGATCGCTGTTGTTTTACAGTTACTGGAACAATTCATGTTTTGAAAGGACCCGGGACAAAACAAGTTTGACGTCATAGCAAAAATGACGTCAAATATATGTAACCTACTGTATTCAATAACTTGCTCGCAAGTTAGCAGACGTGTTATACTAATTTGATTTGTTTTGTTGAAATGGCTTTATCATATAAAGACGCAGTAAATAAAAACAATGTTTTCAAATCAGAAGACTCCCCGCCATTATGTGAAGTTTTATCAACCATCGAACGGGATTTAAAGGACGCGGAAAGTGTTTGGGAGAGTGTTGAGAGTGAAAACAAGGCGGAAGTTGAAAAATACAAGAAAGAAATCTTCTTATTGCAGAAAGAAAAGGCTGATGGTTTGGCGAAGCTTCAAAAAGAGGTGAACTCCCAAAGACAGGAGATTTTTTATTGGAAAGCAAAGTTTTCCGGGGTTGAAGAAAAACTAAACAAAGTTGAGAAGGAGAAACATCAACAACAAAGTGAAGAATATGTTGAGAAGTGTTGCGAAGAATGTGTAGTGTTACAATCGAAGATAGTCAAACTTAACACAAGCCTTGCTGATAAGTCAAGCATGGTTAAGTTTTTGTATTCAAGAATGTCGGCTGTTGATGAGATGGTGAATAAATGCAAAGAATCAGCTGCAAAGGATAAAAAAGAACTGGAATCTGAGAATCAACGTCTAAAGAAGAAGTTAAAGTATGTTAAAATGCAACTTAAAAGAAAATACGATGACAAGAAGAATAGAGAGAGAGTAAAGGGACGTTGGAAACAGAAATTGAAGACTTTAAACGAAAGGATAAGAATGTTGATGATACAATGCAACCGGGAGAAGGGTACGAGTTTGAAAAGAAAAATGAAAACACAAATAGAACGAAGATGAAGAAGTCACAGTGTAATGTTGAAGTAGAAAGCAGTTCAGTGCAAGAAGAGAATGTCTCCACTGATGCTTCTCATAGTATGATGATGAAGAAGTCACAGTGCAATGTTGAAGTAGAAAGCAGTTCAGTGCAAGAAGAGAATGTCTCCACTGATGCTTCGTCACAGTGCAATGTTGAAGCAGAAAGCAGTTCAGTGCAAGAAGAGAATGTCTCCACTGATGCTTCTCATAGTATGGTGATGAAGAAGTCACAGTGCAATGTTGAAGTAGAAAGCAGTTCAGTGCAAGAAGAGAATGTCTCCACTGATGCTTCTCATAGTATGATGATGAAGAAGTCACAGTGTAATGTTGAAGTTGAAAGCAGTTCAGTGCAAGAAGAGAATGTCTCCACTGATGCTTCTCATAGTATGATGATGAAGAAGTCACAGTGTAATGTTGAAGTAGAAAGCAGTTCAGTGCAAGAAGAGAATGTCTCCACTGATGCTTCTCATAGTATGATGATGAAGAAGTCACAGTGTAATGTTGAAGTTGAAAGCAGTTCAGTGCAAGAAGAGAATGTCTCCACTGATGCTTCTCATAGTATGGTGATGAAGAAGTCACAGTGTAATGTTGAAGTAGAAAGCAGTTCAGTGCAAGAAGAGAATGTCTCCACTGATGCTTCTCATAGTATGATGATGAAGAAGTCACAGTGTAATGTTGAAGTAGAAAGCAGTTCAGTGCAAGAAGAGAATGTCTCCACTGATGCTTCTCATAGTATGATGATGAAGAAGTCACAGTGTAATGTTGAAGTAGAAAGCAGTTCAGTGCAAGAAGAGAATGTCTCCACTGATGCTTCTCATAGTATGGTGATGAAGAAGTCACAGTGTAATGTTGAAGTAGAAAGCAGTTCAGTGCAAGAAGAGAATGTCTCCACTGATGCTTCTCATAGTATGATGATGAAGAAGTCACAGTGTAATGTTGAAGTAGAAAGCAGTTCAGTGCAAGAAGAGAATGTCTCCACTGATGCTTCTCATAGTATGGTGATGAAGAAGTCACAGTGTAATGTTGAAGTAGAAAGCAGTTCAGTGCAAGAAGAGAATGTCTCCACTGATGCTTCTCATAGTATGATGATGAAGAAGTCACAGTGTAATGTTGAAGTAGAAAGCAGTTCAGTGCAAGAAGAGAATGTCTCCACTGATGCTTCTCATAGTATGATGATGAAGAAGTCACAGTGTAATGTTGAAGTAGAAAGCAGTTCAGTGCAAGAAGAGAATGTCTCCACTGATGCTTCTCATAGTATGATGATGAAGAAGTCACAGTGTAATGTTGAAGTAGAAAGCAGTTCAGTGCAAGAAGAGAATGTCTCCACTGATGCTTCTCATAGTATGATGATGAAGAAGTCACAGTGTAATGTTGAAGTAGAAAGCAGTTCAGTGCAAGAAGAGAATGTCTCCACTGATGCTTCTCATAGTATGATGATGAAGAAGTCACAGTGTAATGTTGAAGTTGAAAGCAGTTCAGTGCAAGAAGAGAATGTCTCCACTGATGCTTCTCATAGTATGATGATGAAGAAGTCACAGTGTAATGTTGAAGTAGAAAGCAGTTCAGTGCAAGAAGAGAATGTCTCCACTGATGCTTCTCATAGTATGATGATGAAGAAGTCACAGTGTAATGTTGAAGTAGAAAGCAGTTCAGTGCAAGAAGAGAATGTCTCCACTGATGCTTCTCATAGTATGATGATGAAGAAGTCACAGTGTAATGTTGAAGTAGAAAGCAGTTCAGTGCAAGAAGAGAATGTCTCCACTGATGCTTCTCATAGTATGATGATGAAGAAGTCACAGTGTAATGTTGAAGTAGAAAGCAGATCAGTGCAAGAAGAGAATGTCTCCACTGATGCTTCTCATAGTATGATGATGAAGAAGTCACAGTGTAATGTTGAAGTAGAAAGCAGTTCAGTGCAAGAAGAGAATGTCTCCACTGATGCTTCTCATAGTATGATGATGAAGAAGTCACAGTGTAATGTTGAAGTAGAAAGCAGATCAGTGCAAGAAGAGAATGTCTCCACTGATGCTTCTCATAGTATGATGAATAAAATGAAAGCAAAAGAAGAAAACTCGAAGGAGTGTGATGACAACAAGGACGAACAATCATCAAACATTGTTGACGTAGCTGACAAGCCTACAAGCGTGTTTAAAGAAAAAAGAGAAATTAACACAGACGATAATGGTGAGGATAATATTGGCAACTCCGTTGAAGAATCATCATATTCCGGCAGGAATGCAGAAAATGATAAGGAAGACAGCGATGATGAATATAAGGCAAACGAGAAAGTAATTGAAATATACGCTGATATCGATCTCAATGTGGTGCCGATTTTAAAAACAACACTCCATGATCAAGGCAAGAAAGGTAAATAGTAATTTGTGACATATCATAATTCATTTGATCTGAACCTTCTGATCAGCTCTGCGGAGTGTGTTTGAACTCTTTTTCATAAACGATTTATTGTTTTGTATACCTTACAGAATGTCTAAAGAATAAATCAATTCAATTTTGCAACATTGTCGACTATCAGCTCATTGACAAAAACAGTACTGTCTCTGTTGGAGTGTTTGCTGACATTTTGAAGGCACCATTTGAAAAGTATGTCCCACCCAAGACATCTATTCTTGACGGTACGTCGTTAGTGAAGATGCCTGAATTATCAGGGCATCTGCCTCCTTTGTTTACTTTCCCTAAAATCCAACCAATTACAGTTGGCGAAAAGAAAATTACTGCTGCTGATCTTTTCGATCGCCCTTGTGACTACACGGATGACAGTGACGAAGAACTTGTTGGTGATTTGGATGCAGATATAGACTACGTTCTAAATTTGTAACGCTGGGAAGGCTGACGCTTTCCAACGGGAACACAACATCAGAGGAACGTAGCCCGACAAGTGTAGCAGCAGCAACAGCAGCAACAACAGATGCAGTAAAAACAATATCAAGAACAAACCCCGCCGACAACAGTAGGAACTTTATGAACAAACGCATGAATAATAGTAATAAAAACTATGTATTGATATCTATGTTCTACTGACTCGAAACTGCATCAACTGGATGTTGAAGCAACAAGCACGATAAATACAATGCATCTGTCATTTACATCAACTTTGTGTTCAAAATATATACATAAAAAACACATTCAGTAGCTCTCTTTAACCTTCTTTTGATATTTGGTGGTGCAATGTGGAGTGGTGGAGGTAGAGTCCGCTACCCAACTCTTTTAAAATTTGTCCCCTATTTTACCTTAGAATATCGTTACTCTCGAAAAAAAATCTTTATTTCATTGAGCAGTATTTCATGTTGGTTTTTGTCGAACTTTTGAGTTTAATATAAATATGGGAAATATTCGCACAGAGAAATATTTCGGATTCGAACCTGAAATTTGTTAAGTTATAAATGTCTCTTTTGTTTTTGGAATTTTTTTCGGACCTGAAGAGTAAAACAAGGTAGCTGTTCGAAATGTATTTTCTTGGTTAAGTGCAAGAAAGCTTGAAGCTTTACTGTCGCTCTTTTCAAAGCAGACACTCGCGTTCATTCGTTAGACAACAAAGAGAACAATATGAAAATTAAATACAAGAAATTTTAGGAACAATAATAAAAAGAGGACCAATTTAAGAGGGCCATTATATTCTTTTCTTTCTTGAAATTCCTTTCGCTATTCTGAGAGGTTGAGAAGGGGAGCTTATGGTATCTTTGTAACATTTACCTTTTAACACATCTAAGAAAAGCCAAAAGTTTTAAATAGTAAAACTACAACAACCTGTAAAAACATCAGAATTTGTAAATCATTGAAAAATAAAAAAATACTTTGTGACCTAAAAAAATATCTACTATTTACGAAAAGATTCTAATAATAAGCGAAAATAAAGAGTTAATTATAACTATATACATCTAACTTTTACTTGGTAGTTTAAAACGATCGGTGAGAATATACGAACACGTCCTGACCTATCTTGGTCATGCTTTGAGACGAACGAATAAACTATGTGTAAATCTGCGTGCTACCAAATGTTTTGGTTGCTTATACTAGGGGACACACTAGGAAAGAATAACCCCGTTGTGGAAGTAATCAGTACTGTTAATGCGTTTGATGGGGATCGTACACCATACCATACTCCGAGTGACTGCGACGACGTTGCTTCTCAACGGCGCTGCGCTTTCTGATAGTTCTAGCGCCACGGTAAAAGGTGCTGGGGTCGAGCTTGGACTTGAGAGTAATTTGAAAACCTGATCGAAAACAAAGTAGAGTTACAGACAGTCTGTTGTGCAGGTTCATTTTGTAATACCTGCCACGTTTTGTAGTAAAAAACGACTCATTTTTTGATATTTAAGGTATTTTTTGGTGAAATCAAATGTCTTTATGATTTGGGTGCCCAGACCGATTTAAGCACGGTTCACACTAAGCGCTAATCAGCGCTAACTAACGCTGAGCATTCACACTACGTGCCCTAAAACTAGCACTGCCAAATTGCTCATTTGCAAAATGGACCCAAAAGAAAAAGAAGTGCTTGCTTTGCTTTTAGAAAAAAAAGAAAGAAAAAAGCAAATAAAGAGAAGAAAATGTAAGGTCAGAGATATTGTTAGGAAGCGTGATAAGTGTGGTATTTTCACGAATCCGGTGAACGAATTAAAACTTGGCGACAGAGAATATTATTTCAAGTAAGAAAAAATATTTGAAAGACTAATATACGAAAATTTTAATAAAAAAATATATTCTTTAAATATCTCCGCATGTCTCCAAAACGATATGAGCATCTGCTTCGACTTGTAGCGCTCCTCTTGTTGAAAAGGGAAGAACGAATTTAAGACCACCTATTTCTCAGGAACAAAGATTGATGGTGACATTGAGATATTTAGCAAGTGCAGAGTCCCAGCAGTCTCTCAGCTTCACCTATCGGTTGCTTAATGTCTTGTTGAAATCCTTATTATCAGAAATTGACAGAGGCACAGAATTAAACATGACGAGGTTAACAGAAGTAAATTAACTATCTAACAAAATAATACCTAGCAAAACACGGCACAACAGAGTTTACTGTAATAATTTGAAGAAGACGTTAAATCAGTCATTCAGTGTTCCACTGTATATACATACAGTGAAATCACTATAAAGCGGACGTTATGTGCAAAAAAATGTCTACTCTGGTCCGCTTTGAGATTTTGTCACAAATATAGTTTAGACAGAATTTAGACAGAAAAAGGTTTTGCAAGCTTTATGAGGATTGTAGATCACGAGCCTGTGCTTTGGACGTGGAAAGTAGTTGTTCATTTTCTTAATAACTTGAGAAAAGTATTTTATGTACTGTATGTAAAGTAACTGAGAAACATGTGAATGGTAGAGCAGGTGATGTTCTTGAAATCCCAGTGCAGTACATATTCGTGCTGCAGAAGAAACGTGTTAAATGGGAAGAACATTGCATTTGATATAGCCAGGAGACCCAGCATAATTTTTCTTACCACCGGGAAATCGGAGTAGTTAAGGTGGGAAAATTACGCTGGGTTTCAAACGATTTTTCTGCGGCCAGAAACTGGCCGCGCTTTTTTTATCGGCTAATTCTATTGTTCTTTGCTCACGTGGTCTATATCGGGGAAAGCTCTTTTTATCCCAATATTTCGAGCGAGTGGTTTCACTCACCCTATAACAAACATTATTAAACCATAAAGTTTTTACCAGAGTAAGATGTGGCCAGGCTTAGTAAACAACTCACAGATAAATTAAGCGATTAGTCGCATTGGTCAATTTATACTCGGGGTTTCCGCTGAGTCATTCGTTCGCGTCTAACCTTTTGTTTGATAGAAATCCATTTTATTAACCTCGAAGAAGAAAGCTTAGTTAACTAGGCTACATTTGATAATGTGAATAAAAAAGTTGCAAAATGTCTGAAAAGTCGTCAATATATTTTTATAACGTTTATAATGTTTATAATGTTTAAAAGGAAGCGCTTATGAAGAGACATTTTATTTGGTGCACAAGCATTGTCCGTCTTATTGAGTGTCTGCTTCATGTCTGGGATGGCTTTATAGAACTTTTTTACAGTACGACGGTGTGTCTTCTTATAGAGCTGTCCGCTTTAAACGGTGTTTGATTCAGACGTCTCCTTTAGCGAGATTCCACTGTGTAAAAAAAACAATATAAATTTATAGGAACAACGGTGCATATATGAGATATATTAGTATAAGTAATACTGATTGCTCTACCGACTGTGCTATCGATCCGATCTCTCTAGCACATGTAATAGACGAGGCGAGGATACTACCTCCTTGCGACATACAGAGATAGGGAAATGTTACTTCTGGCACAATCGCGTGCGAGCAATGCAGTGACGTCATAGCAAGTCCAGCACAATCCCTATTCTTCACCGCTTAATATAGTTATTCCCTATTATTCACCACAGATGACGTCACAACAATGTAGAATAAGAGGTCCAATATTTTCTAACACAATTCCCTAATAATCAACGCGCACATCTCAGGGAATTCCCCTTACTCATTTACTATATGATAGGGAAATTCCCCAAGGGAAATAACTGTGTTAGTCGAGCATGAATGAAATCCTCTGACAAACAAAAAATCTATATAATAAATGGAGATGAATACACACACCGTAAAACAATTACGTGATATTGCAAAAGGTCGTGGATTAACAGGTTATTATAAGTTACGTAAGGCCGAATTAATTAGTTTATTAGAGGATATACCACAGAAGCCACCCAGAAGGATTGTTGAAAAACATCCCCACGCGCTAATCTGTGTACCGGATCATATAAAGACGCAGGATATGTGCAACGAAGCCGTTGAAAAGAATGCAGGGATGATCAAATATGTACCAGATCGGTTCATGACACAAGACATGTGCAATAAGTATTTTGAAAAATATTCCCATATGCTCGATCGGATACCAGATCGGTTCAAGACGCAGGACATGTACAACAAGGATTTTGAAAAGTATCCCCATATGTTCGATCGGATACCAGATCAATTCAAGACACAAGACATGTGCAACAAGGCCGTTGGGGGGGATCCCAATGGTTCGAGGATGTACCGGATCAATTCAAGACGCAAGACATGTGCAACAAGGCTGTTGAAGGAAAGGCCTTGCTGTTAGAGTACATACCGGACCGGCTCAAAACGCGGGACATGTGCTACAAGGCCGTTGAAAAAGTTCCCGAGCTATTCAAGTATGTGCCGGATTGGTTTAAGACACAAGGTATGTGCAATAAGATTGTTGCAAAGAAGCCCTGGCTACTCAGGTATGTGCCGGATTGTTTTATCACCCATGACATATGGGATATGGTTGTTGAGAATGAGGAGCTCGAACTACTCGAGGCCTACTATTACAGGAAGATGGGAAAGGCCGGGATTAAGGAGGATCTTCTTCCATTGGCCTGGCATCCGGATAGGGTCATCGATTGGTGCTTTTCAGAGGATGAAAAGGCAGGCCTTAAAAAGTATTGGGGGTTGACCTGAAAACGTTATCTTACAGCTATGCTGTAAGATATTATAATAATAAATGAATTGTCAAGTAAAATTCGATATTTTTGGAAATGCAGTATTCATGACCTTCATGGCTGGCATCGGTCTCTCTCTACCGCTAATGGCCCTGGCATTAGTACAAGAATCAGAGAAGGAGAAGGAGAATGAGCGGAGGATTAAATATCTGGAGGATCGTATTGATGACTTGGAAATAAATGGATGAACAACAATGTAAGGACTGTGAACGTATGCTGGATGCATATGATAAGTGTAGATGTGGGCGCAGATTTGAAATAAATTGTAAACTTTTATGCTGGTACTGCTACCAGGAATACATCACCTATAACGGGGGCGGCTGCGTATGTACAATGGCATGTAATTCTCTGAGGTCCTTTGAATTACAATAAACAAGATGCTATTTGAGAATGAGATTGTTAATCACAAACTATTCTATTCACATGCCGTAAAATTTACCGATATAAATGATATCAACGTGGAATGCCTAACTGTCTCAGGTCCCATACCATCTAATAGTGGTAAAGATAGGCGTTATGTCATAGGATATCATACACGGGACCTCGTGGTGGCCCTAATGGTGAAAACCCCATCAAAAATCTGGTCACCGAACGGTGTCACCCGGTACAACGCTAATGCCGTACCAGCATTGGGTCTCGATCTAGACGAGCATCCAGAATGGATTGTGAAGTACCGTCAGATCTGGTCCAAGATAGAGGAGCTAATTTCCCGGAAATTAACGACAGTCCCCGTTCAAAAAGGATCGTTACATAAACGCAAAAATTAGGTCTTACAAGGACGTCATAACAACAAAATTCAATGATATGCCAGTGCCATACAACCTACCATGCCAGGTCACAGCAATCCTCTCAATATCATCGATATATATGCAGGGAAATAATTATCATCCACAGATATATGTAACTGAATGCAAATATCGACAACAATCTGTAAGGGAGTCCCTATTAGGTGAGGATGATTAGAAAAACCATATATTTTATAGGCCATATGGCCTATAAAATATGTATAAAATTATGGCCTATACTCAGGTGGAGTGTCTACATAGCGCTTGCATACTGCGCAGATTGTACGTTTTTTTAAAATTCTTCCCTACCCTCTTGCCTCCCCCTGGCAACTAGCTTAGCACGCTCCTGTTCATTGATGGAGTCAACAATGCGGTTGAACCTCTGCCTCATCTGTTCTTTCAAGACCATGTACTTCTGTTTCTCTTGCAATATATGGCTACACTCGTACTTATCAATCTCCCCATTTTCGACGGCCCTTGATATCAGGTCAACGATCGAGTTCAATTTAGCCTCGGCGATCAGCCTTATATTTTCATGTTTCTTAGACTTAATACCCATTTTTTTTCCGGCTGTCCTAAGACCCGCCTGTCCTACCCCTACAGCCACGGTCAGGCCTCCCATAGCCACTGCTAGTGGTACACCCATTCCTGAGAGCAGGGTTCCGATTCCTATACCAGATGTAATTACACTAATACCAAGTAGCCCATGATCGCTATACCTAATCCAGGTCCCATGCATCTTAAACTTTTTTGCGAGTTTGTCCCGCTCCTTTATCTCATTTCGGAGATACTTCTCAATTTTACCAATCTCATCAAGTCTATACTTTTGACCTTCCTCCGGCATATCCGCGCCTTGTGCAGGCGCACTTGGTAGGTTTGGGTACAACTTCGTTATATCAGCCATTTATTCTATCAGGATTTGCATCGTGAGGCCGGTGAACGTCACATTCTTCTCATAATGAAACTCGTCCGTCAATATAAACTTGAGGCAATCTGTGGACCCTTTTAGGGGTAGGTAGATAGGAGTATCAAAACTCCAGGTCAGCATATCCCCCCAAGCGTTTAGCTCTTTTGTGGGAAGTAGGGCCAGAATTTTAGAATTTTTACCATTCAGCAGGCAGTCGCCCTCGTCCAACTGGGGACAAACAAGCCGTAGCCGAATATAGATGTCAGTCATATAGTACCCATCATAGTCGCCCTTCGTATAATACTTCTTACTAGGATCATAGGGTAGGCCCAGGAGCTCTTGTAATTGTCGATTAATTACCACCGAGTACGCATCACCGACACGAAGCCTGCAGTAGCCACTTTTCAATACGAAAAGCTTGATTTTGTCCTCTGCCTGGCTATTCCCAATGGTCGCATATCCTCGATCCTATATAAGCCGCTGATTATCCCAATCCGAGTCACCCTCTGATCAGGTCCTACTTTCCGTATAGTAAACTCCGTATTGTTATATAAGTTCAGCCATCCGGGTCTAATGCTTATAGATTTAAGAGCAATCCTCGAGTCCTGCCCCAGGTAGTCTTCCAATATCGTAGGCTTATATATATCTGTAATATATAGCTGCTTCATCTTTTTGTTTTAAAACAAAACGATGAATATCTACTCATGCAACTCCAACACAAAGTACAAGTCAAACAGGGGTGAATGGCCGCTTGATGTAACCAACTTGGAGCATCAGGACCTGTACGTGTCTACAAACTCGCATATCCCTGTGGCATTCCCCGGGTTCAAAAAATATCCCATCAAAGTGACAAGTACGTACCTGAACGACCCTGTCATTCAGGGCTGGACAAGAGGACAAGCCCTGAACTACTGGAATATTCAGGTGAACTTTGCAACTCATTGCGCGAGCACAGCCTTGGGCATATCAGCAAAACATCTAACAGGCTCTGTACCCCTTGTCAACTCCATATTTAAATTTCATGTGTATTACCACATGCGTCGTATTCTGGCAAGAATGAAAGTACCCATGTCTTTTAACGATGGGTTTTCACGGTACTCAAACCCCTACTCAACCTCTGGGTATGCGCAGGTATGCCGTGAATATGGCGCGGATCCCAATGGCCTGTACAAGACCAAGTCGGTAAGTGCATCACTCACCAATGGTTCATGGTGGCCCCAAGTTGACCGCGACGGGGCCAAATTTATCATCCCAGCAAGTCAGGGTTTAATATCGGAAGGTCTGACCAAGCTGAGTGAGAGTATTCGCGTCTACGTGGTCTTGTTGCTTGGATCGCAGGCAGGTGCCAAAGCATCCCTACTCGGGTCTGGTGCGCACAACTATACAGCAAGGCAAATATTGATGCAAAAGTTTGAGGCCATGGTACAACGTCAGGAAAATGTAGGGCATGATATCACTGAGTTTCAGAAGGTGCTTCAATATGCAAGGATCCCAGTAAGCTTCGCCGTCATGCCCAGCGTATACATGCTGCCCTCAGATATGAATTTGCGAATAGGTAAAATTGTGGGGTATAACAACAATATTTTGATCGCACCTGCCAATGTAAATGTGGGAGTCCGAGTTGATATGAATAACAAACCTATTGCTAGGGGTGCGGCAGCCGCACCCCTCAAGCATACTACGCCCCTCAAGCATACCACAGTACCTATACATGCTATACCCCCTATACATACCACAGCACCTATACATGCTATACCCCCTATACATACCACGGCACCAATACATGCTATACCCCAAGGCATACCATACCTATAAAACATACTAAGCCTCCTCATCCTCCCGAACAGCCCCCACAAAATCAGCACGAGAATACCAAGGCAGCCCTGATTACAACGGGGGTAGGCCTAATCATAGCGTACATATGGATTAAGTAACCTATTTCCTTATATAGAGCACAACAAACCCAGCAGCGGCCGCTATTGCCATGTATAGATGTTTTGCCACGTATTCCACGATTGTTGAAACTACCCTTAGAAGGAAGGAGACAACAGTACCGATGACTCCGGGCAATGCGGCACCTGATTTACCCGCAAGATATTGCAGGAAGTTTCCGAGCCTCTCGAGTTGTTTTTGTACGAACCCTTTTTCACCACCCGCTGCGGCACTTCCTCCTACAGCACCCACAGCGCTTCCCCCTGTAACAGAGAGTACGATGGTGGAAATTAGTAGACCCACAGCAGAGACCACACTTGCAATGGTAAGACCTTGCTCCTTGAAGAGTATCTTCAATTTTTCAAGTAGAGATGTATCATCCTTGGCAATTTTCATCAGCGTCTCCTTGATGACCCCCAGCTGGCTGTAAATTTCACGGCTTTGCAGATCATGGGCTTCTTGCAAAAACTTTTTTTGATCCTCAAGGTCCTCAATATCCCTCTTAGTCCTTGTTATCAGTTCATCAAGTTTATCCATATCACCATCGTCCGCCCAGTCCTATTATCTTCAAGTTTTTTTAAATCTGCCTTTGCAATCTTGAGTTTATCATTGTTTATGACCATATTACTTTTCAACAGGTCCAAGGCGCCCCTTATAGTCTGTGCTGCCTTATCAACGCCCTCCAATTCACGCCTGGTGAAAACTTTATCACCACCATCAAACGAAGTATCTTCATTAAGACTTTGTGTCTCGTCTAGAACATTCTCGATCAGGGATAGCATTTCCCCCTCTTTGCCCCCATTCTCAATATCCTGCATGACCTTCTGGGCCCTTGCCTTACCCCCTTTGTTGGGCGTAGTGGCCGTATAGTCTTCAAAACCCATGGCCCGCACGGTTTCTGCCGACAAATTTGTTAATATGGCCCCAGAGCTTCTTAATCCAAGACCTCTCTGTTTGTAAATTAAATTCGTAATGTCTAAATCCCTAAAAAAAGACGATCCTCAACCAATTTAAAATCAAGGTAATTTTTCATAAAGAGATTCCCAAGCCTCTGATTCTGCTTCTTATCCCCCTGCATCTTCGCGTACAGATCGTCGACCGTTGATTTTAAAACCTTCCACCTAACATTGGCCCCAAAGTCTCCCGGAGCACTATGATCCTCTCCCTGGGTTGAAGGCCCTGGGGTTGATGGAAGTTGTGGGAGCTGTTGTCTACCATCATCAGGCCTATCATCATGCCCATTTTTATCTTCACCGATATGCTCTTCTGGAGTAAATGCCGGATTAGTTGACATGTTTATTAAAAACGACTTATAATAAACCATGAGTACAATCTTCGGCAAAAATCTAGACCCTTACGCAGAGACGAAACAGCTCTTCGGTATCAAAGGACGAAAGCAGCGAGTTCAGATAAGTCATATACCCTCCACAATCAATCAGAATGAGGATCTATACGTTGACATACCCAACATGTCTCAGAACGATGTCATATTTCCTGGCAGTCTCAAACTCCTGTTTGACATGACGCTGACGGGCACAAATACAAAACGTACCCTGGTCAGCAACATAGGAAAAAGCCTGGTGAGAAATTTTCGGGTTACCCTGGATGGTAATGAGGTACAAAACGTATCTGATTACAATATCCTGGCAGTGTACCGGGACCTCTGGCTACCTAAATTTGATCGTGAAAACAACCTCATCCTAGAGGGAATAAACCCCAACGATGGGACCATCAGAGCCCTGCAGGTCAAGGCTACTGAGTACGTTGGGACAGACGAGGAGAAAGCCATCGCTGCGGCGTATAGCAACAATTTTTGCATCCCCCTTGGTAAGATGTTTGAATTGACGAGAGACCTGCCGTTTTACCAGGCAGGGCTCCATGACAGATTGCAGTTTGTCCTACATTTCGCATCATACAGCGACGTGATAAAAGATGTAGGTACGGCAGCCGTGGGAAGTACGGCCGCCAAGGCAGCGGATGCTACCTATAAAATCACCAATATCAAGCTAGAGTTTGACAAAATCACCCATGAAGGTCTTGCAAGTGCCATGATGTCAAGGTATGCCCGTCTCGCCCTGCCATATGAAAGAATCTTAAGAAGCAAGGTGTTGACCATGAAAAAGGCCGATACAAGTTACAATCTCCAGATCGATACGCCCGCGAAGAGTCTCAAGGGTGTATTGCTACTCTTTATAGACCCTGGTAAAGTTAAAGCTTACGCTGGTGTCAATAAAGTCTTTTACAATCCCAAGATTGAGAAGATTAGCGTCACTGTGGAAGGTGAGCCGAACGAGTTGTATAGTCATGCGATGCTACCCAAGGATCACCTGGGGCAGATTACCAACCTCTTTGCTAGTCACGACTCTTCGGTAACGATTGGCCAATTTTTCAACGAGAGATACGCCCTCTTCATCGATTCCCGGGCCTCTAACGATAATACCCTGCATGGTAGCGGGAGACCATTACAATGTTTGAGCGATGGGATTACATTGCACATGACAAAAAAGGCCGATGGTAATGGGGATATACGGTGTTATGTGTACCTGCTGATGGATGCTCAATTAAACATCCTAGATGGTAGGTTTCACTCGGTAGAGTACTAATAAATGGCAACGATCGCTGTAATCGTCGCTGGCGCCGCCATAAATGCTCTAGCGTTCAGCGGGACTAACTATCTATTTTCTAAACTTTCGGGACATGGGGAAGAGGAATGCAAAAGACATGACGAAGCTATGGAAAAGCTCAATGATGCGCAGGCCGAATGGATACGAGGCCGGCAAGCGAAACTTGATTGGTTCAATGAGCAACGTGAAACACAGATAAAAGCAGGGAAGAGTCTTCGCGAGCTCGATGACGACCTCTATAAATACTACATTGCCTCTGAAAAGAAGGCTCCACAGTTGAAAGATTTTTACACGCCTTCAAAAACCCAACAAGATGGTGAGTTAACGTTCGTACTTGGCTCGTTGTCCCTACTTGGCTTCGTGGCTTACAAGTATCTGTAAAAAACGTTTTTTGACATATATATATAATAATAAATATGTCAAAAGCATTACATAATATTACCGACGAGGAGGCCGAAAAACTAAGTCAAATTTACTATACCCCAGAGCATCTCTGGACCGGGCGAAAGGCTATCAAATTACTCGCGAAGGAGAGCGGTTTATCCAAAAAGCTAGTCACCCACTGGCTATCCCGTCAACTCTTGTGGCTGAGACACATCAAGGGCCCTAAACGTATTGACTACCCACATTTTACCATTACAACACCCAATGAGATGCATCAGTTCGATCTGCTGTACATGCCCCATGATCGGTTGTATGGAAGCACCTACAAGTATATCCTAACAGGTATTGATGTAGCATCGAGATACAAAGTAGCGAGACCTCTAAGAACAAAAAAAGCCAGTGAGGTTGCCGAGATGATCAGGGACATTTATAAGGCAGGGCCCCTTCAATACCCTAAAACCTTCCAATGTGATAATGGTTCTGAGTTCAAGTCAGATGTAGCCAAGCTGCTGGAAGGCAAAGGTGTTAAAATTAAGAGGGCCACAACTAAGTACCACCATACGTTTACAGCCTTTGTAGAGAGCTACAATAAGGTACTTGCTGAAAGGCTCTTTAAGCCCCAGGATGCCCAAGAGTTGGCTTCTGATGAGACCAGCAGTATATGGGTGAAACATCTATACACTATCGTGAAGGGTCTAAACAATACCAAAACTACTATGATCGATATGAAGCCTAACAAAGCAATTAAGATGGATGAGGTCCCACTCGCAAAAAGTTGAAGAATACCCGGAGGAGAGGCCCTTACCTGAGGATGGTTTGTACTTGTACCTGCTACAACCAGGAGAAGATCATGGTGATTCGAAAAGGCGCGCCACCGATGCCGTTTGGAGCAGGAAAATGTATAGGTTGGACCGTATAGTAGCAGGTAGTCGCGTGCTGTACTATTTTAAAAGACGGCCCAGATCACAGTTTTGTTTCAGAAGAGTTGATGCTGATCCCAGAGAATGTCGAAGTACCTTCGGAGGGTGTTAAAGAGTGGTAAAGAGTATCTCCGGGGCCCCTCCAAGGGGGATGGTGGCACCCACCCCACTTTTGCATATAATCTTTAATACCCGTAAGGTATTAAAAATTGTGCCTGCTTACGGCATATCAATATCCTCGAGTTCATCCCCGAGTGCCAGGAGTTGGTTGTCCCTATCCTCAATTTCATCATTGAGGAATGGGCCATCTCCCCGTCCTCGATTGCCGCAGCAAGCTTTCGCATTTCCCGGGGTAGCACCTCTTCTACAACCCATTCCAAAAAGGGTTCCGCATTAGGTTGACCACATCTCAACAGAAAACAATAGAGGCCGGGCTCGGTCAGCAAAGTCGTGTTTGGTTGGGTGTGGACAGATCTGTCCACACCTTGGATACCGGCGTCGCCTATCCTCATTTTATACTTATCGGGAACATATCGCTGAATGGCTTTTACCCCCGCTACTCGTGTATATCCGGCGGCTCTCCAAACATCAGAGGAATCAATCGTTGCAAGGGACATCTTTCTAATATATCAACGTAGGCCAGAGGATTTCACCGTGCTCACTCCAAAATCTCCCAGGTCCTGGAATGTTCTAGCCTTATGTATAGGCAAGAGTGTTTGGATTTTTTCAGCTCAGCTTTGATGTCAGTCCAATCCGGGATCATGTTCGTCTCCTCGTCTATAATTTTCATATCTGAGCGCTCGTGAGGGTACCATAAAAACAGGGCTTTTTTCTGCCTCCTCCAGTTTTTGGGTAAGGCCGTGTAGCTCTGCGTTAATAGCCATAAACTGTGCTTCCTGTGCCTACCACTGATGGCAAGCTCAAGCAAAGGTTGACGTTTTTCATCAAGGCTCTCGTCAGATATCATAACGTCTATTATGAAAAGGGTGTGTTCGCCCGCCAACAATGAGGATAATTTTTGAATCCAGTCGAAGAGTTGATCCTTGGGATCTATCAGGAACACGTAGTCATCCTTCCAAAGTGAGGCCCTCTCCAGGTATGTTTTATTCCATTTTAGTGTAGGGCAACAGGATGATGATATTTTGATAATGATTCCTATACTCCTGCTCAAGCAGGTCCAAAACGCGTTGTGTCTTGCCGCAAGATGTCGGACCTGTAAAAATAGCCGTATGGGGACTTGTAATAATATCTATCGTCATTTAGTAATACAGCCATTTTTGATTGTGTATCTTCGAATATACCCCGGCACAATTTAAACATATCAATACACCACCTTGATTGTTTACCAATAATCCCCGGCAGGCAGGGCAGAGCTTGGTGTTTTGGGTCTTATATTCAAGCGGTGGTGGGGTATATGCTAATTTGCCTGCAAGGCACCGCAGTACCTTACGATATCTCTCAATTAGCAGTGCCTTTTCCTGGCTCTCGGGGGGTGCTTCGATGAGCTCGAATATACTGGGGTATGATGTTGTATGTCAGAACAGAACATGTTCAGGGCTAACATTTTTTACATTTGATGCACCTATTCATTTACTTGAAAGCACTCGCCCTGCGTAATGCCCTGGAAACATCTGCAAGTGTTGGAGACTTACCGGTCTCAACATACTTAAACGGGACCTTGTTATCTATAATGCAAATATTCGTAGAGCTCCCAGGTGTAGCCCTCGGAAACTGGGCCTCCATATGATCCCGGCAAATATTCATTAACTCATATAGAGGCTGAGTCCCTATATGTTCACATTTGGTGCAATGTTTGTCGCGTGATGTTTTGCTAATATTTAGGCAACCTATGCACTGCTGATTTAGCCGACCACAAGTCTTAATCCCGAAATTATCAAGGGTTAAGACTTTTTTGCATTTTGAGCATTTTTTGGTATCCTCCATTTCTATTTACCCCCTTGGGGCAAATAGAAACTTTATCAGACGGTCTATTTTGGAGGTATTAGGGACTTCTTATACCAGCCCTGCTTTATTGCGTATTCGTCGAATAGGATCGCTGCAGTCATGTAGCCGGCGAGTTTCAGGCCGTCCTCCAAGTCCATCTTTGCCCCGGGCCTAGAAACTCCCAGGGCCTTCTTCGCACCCATTGCTAACAGGATTGTGTACGAGACCAATCTGACAGACTCCCAGAGGGAATCAATTACCATGGTTTCCTTCGGACTAATGTTGCTTGCTGTCGTCATTTAATTACTAGAATAGGAATCAACCCCAACGATGGGACCATCAGAGCCCTGCAGGTCAAGGCTACTGAGTACGTTGGGACAGACGAGGAGAAAGCCATCGCTGCGGCGTATAGCAACAATTTTTGCATCCCCCTTGGTAAGATGTTTGAATTGACGAGAGACCTGCCGTTTTACCAGGCAGGGCTCCATGACAGATTGCAGTTTGTCCTACATTTCGCATCATACAGCGACGTGATAAAAGATGTAGGTACGGCAGCCGTGGGAAGTACGGCCGCCAAGGCAGCGGATGCTACCTATAAAATCACCAATATCAAGCTAGAGTTTGACAAGATCACCCATGAAGGTCTTGCAAGTGCCATGATGTCAAGGTATGCCCGTCTCGCCCTGCCATATGAAAGAATCTTAAGAAGCAAGGTGTTGACCATGAAAAAGGCCGATACAAGTTACAATCTCCAGATCGATACGCCCGCGAAGAGTCTCAAGGGTGTATTGCTACTCTTTATAGACCCTGGTAAAGTTAAAGCTTACGCTGGTGTCAATAAAGTCTTTTACAATCCCAAGATTGAGAAGATTAGCGTCACTGTGGAAGGTGAGCCGAACGAGTTGTATAGTCATGCGATGCTACCCAAGGATCACCTGGGGCAGATTACCAACCTCTTTGCTAGTCACGACTCTTCGGTAACGATTGGCCAATTTTTCAACGAGAGATACGCCCTCTTCATCGATTCCCGGGCCTCTAACGATAATACCCTGCATGGTAGCGGGAGACCATTACAATGTTTGAGCGATGGGATTACATTGCACATGACAAAAAAGGCCGATGGTAATGGGGATATACGGTGTTATGTGTACCTGCTGATGGATGCTCAATTAAACATCCTAGATGGTAGGTTTCACTCGGTAGAGTACTAATAAATGGCAACGATCGCTGTAATCGTCGCTGGCGCCGCCATAAATGCTCTAGCGTTCAGCGGGACTAACTATCTATTTTCTAAACTTTCGGGACATGGGGAAGAGGAATGCAAAAGACATGACGAAGCTATGGAAAAGCTCAATGATGCGCAGGCCGAATGGATACGAGGCCGGCAAGCGAAACTTGATTGGTTCAATGAGCAACGTGAAACACAGATAAAAGCAGGGAAGAGTCTTCGCGAGCTCGATGACGACCTCTATAAATACTACATTGCCTCTGAAAAGAAGGCTCCACAGTTGAAAGATTTTTACACGCCTTCAAAAACCCAACAAGATGGTGAGTTAACGTTCGTACTTGGCTCGTTGTCCCTACTTGGCTTCGTGGCTTACAAGTATCTGTAAAAAACGTTTTTTGACATATATATATAATAATAAATATGTCAAAAGCATTACATAATATTACCGACGAGGAGGCCGAAAAACTAAGTCAAATTTACTATACCCCAGAGCATCTCTGGACCGGGCGAAAGGCTATCAAATTACTCGCGAAGGAGAGCGGTTTATCCAAAAAGCTAGTCACCCACTGGCTATCCCGTCAACTCTTGTGGCTGAGACACATCAAGGGCCCTAAACGTATTGACTACCCACATTTTACCATTACAACACCCAATGAGATGCATCAGTTCGATCTGCTGTACATGCCCCATGATCGGTTGTATGGAAGCACCTACAAGTATATCCTAACAGGTATTGATGTAGCATCGAGATACAAAGTAGCGAGACCTCTAAGAACAAAAAAAGCCAGTGAGGTTGCCGAGATGATCAGGGACATTTATAAGGCAGGGCCCCTTCAATACCCTAAAACCTTCCAATGTGATAATGGTTCTGAGTTCAAGTCAGATGTAGCCAAGCTGCTGGAAGGCAAAGGTGTTAAAATTAAGAGGGCCACAACTAAGTACCACCATACGTTTACAGCCTTTGTAGAGAGCTACAATAAGGTACTTGCTGAAAGGCTCTTTAAGCCCCAGGATGCCCAAGAGTTGGCTTCTGATGAGACCAGCAGTATATGGGTGAAACATCTATACACTATCGTGAAGGGTCTAAACAATACCAAAACTACTATGATCGATATGAAGCCTAACAAAGCAATTAAGATGGATGAGGTCCCACTCGCAAAAAGTGAAGAATACCCGGAGGAGAGGCCCTTACCTGAGGATGGTTTGTACTTGTACCTGCTACAACCAGGAGAAGATCATGGTGATTCGAAAAGGCGCGCCACCGATGCCGTTTGGAGCAGGAAAATGTATAGGTTGGACCGTATAGTAGCAGGTAGTCGCGTGCTGTACTATTTAAAAGACGGCCCAGATCACAGTTTTGTTTCAGAAGAGTTGATGCTGATCCCAGAGAATGTCGAAGTACCTTCGGAGGGTGTTAAAGAGTGGTAAAGAGTATCTCCGGGGCCCCTCCAAGGGGGATGGTGGCACCCACCCCACTTTTGCATATAATCTTTAATACCCGTAAGGTATTAAAAATTGTGCCTGCTTACGGCATATCAATATCCTCGAGTTCATCCCCGAGTGCCAGGAGTTGGTTGTCCCTATCCTCAATTTCATCATTGAGGAATGGGCCATCTCCCCGTCCTCGATTGCCGCAGCAAGCTTTCGCATTTCCCGGGGTAGCACCTCTTCTACAACCCATTCCAAAAAGGGTTCCGCATTAGGTTGACCACATCTCAACAGAAAACAATAGAGGCCGGGCTCGGTCAGCAAAGTCGTGTTTGGTTGGGTGTGGACAGATCTGTCCACACCTTGGATACCGGCGTCGCCTATCCTCATTTTATACTTATCGGGAACATATCGCTGAATGGCTTTTACCCCCGCTACTCGTGTATATCCGGCGGCTCTCCAAACATCAGAGGCTACGATACATTGACCTTTGCCCTCGACATAAAATGATCGGACTTGTTTTCCTTTGAAATAATCAATCGTTGCAAGGGACATCTTTCTAATATATCAACGTAGGCCAGAGGATTTCACCGTGCTCACTCCAAAATCTCCCAGGTCCTGGAATGTTCTAGCCTTATGTATAGGCAAGAGTGTTTGGATTTTTTCAGCTCAGCTTTGATGTCAGTCCAATCCGGGATCATGTTCGTCTCCTCGTCTATAATTTTCATATCTGAGCGCTCGTGAGGGTACCATAAAAACAGGGCTTTTTTCTGCCTCCTCCAGTTTTTGGGTAAGGCCGTGTAGCTCTGCGTTAATAGCCATAAACTGTGCTTCCTGTGCCTACCACTGATGGCAAGCTCAAGCAAAGGTTGACGTTTTTCATCAAGGCTCTCGTCAGATATCATAACGTCTATTATGAAAAGGGTGTGTTCGCCCGCCAACAATGAGGATAATTTTTGAATCCAGTCGAAGAGTTGATCCTTGGGATCTATCAGGAACACGTAGTCATCCTTCCAAAGTGAGGCCCTCTCCAGGTATGTTTTATTCCATTTTAGTGTAGGGCACAGGATGATGATATTTTGATAATGATTCCTATACTCCTGCTCAAGCAGGTCCAAAACGCGTTGTGTCTTGCCGCAAGATGTCGGACCTGTAAAAATAGCCGTATGGGGACTTGTAATAATATCTATCGTCATTTAGTAATACAGCCATTTTTGATTGTGTATCTTCGAATATACCCCGGCACAATTTAAACATATCAATACACCACCTTGATTGTTTACCAATAATCCCCGGCAGGCAGGGCAGAGCTTGGTGTTTTGGGTCTTATATTCAAGCGGTGGTGGGGTATATGCTAATTTGCCTGCAAGGCACCGCAGTACCTTACGATATCTCTCAATTAGCAGTGCCTTTTCCTGGCTCTCGGGGGGTGCTTCGATGAGCTCGATATACTGGGGTATGATGTTGTATGTCAGAACAGAACATGTTCAGGGCTAACATTTTTTTACATTTGATGCACCTATTCATTTACTTGAAAGCACTCGCCCTGCGTAATGCCCTGGAAACATCTGCAAGTGTTGGAGACTTACCGGTCTCAACATACTTAAACGGGACCTTGTTATCTATATGCAAATATTCGTAGAGCTCCCAGGTGTAGCCCTCGGAAAACTGGGCCTCCATATGATCCCGGCAAATATTCATTAACTCATATAGAGGCTGAGTCCCTATATGTTCACATTTGGTGCAATGTTTGTCGCGTGATGTTTTGCTAATATTTAGGCAACCTATGCACTGCTGATTTAGCCGACCACAAGTCTTAATCCCGAAATTATCAAGGGTTAAGACTTTTTTGCATTTTGAGCATTTTTTGGTATCCTCCATTTCTATTTACCCCCTTGGGGCAAATAGAAACTTTATCAGACGGTCTATTTTGGAGGTATTAGGGACTTCTTATACCAGCCCTGCTTTATTGCGTATTCGTCGAATAGGATCGCTGCAGTCATGTAGCCGGCGAGTTTCAGGCCGTCCTCCAAGTCCATCTTTGCCCCGGGCCTAGAAACTCCCAGGGCCTTCTTCGCACCCATTGCTAACAGGATTGTGTACGAGACCAATCTGACAGACTCCCAGAGGGAATCAATTACCATGGTTTCCTTCGGACTAATGTTGCTTGCTGTCGTCATTTAATTACTAGAGCATTTTAAAGAAATCAGGATGAGCCTTACCCTTTTGTTGAGGTTCGGGGGTAGGTTTGGTTTCTCCACCACTTTTGCCGCCCCTGCCAAACTTATACCATACGCCAACCCCTATCGCAAGCACGGCCAAGGTCCCTGCGCTATACATGTAGACATCCGTTGATCTGCTAGAACCTGTCACAGGTTCTTGATCATCTTGCGAAGGTTCTTTGTCCACATTCTTCTGCAGGTCGACCTTGTTCCTTCGGTTCCATTCGGCAAGTCTCTTCCCAGCAGCAACACGACCCTCATTTTTCTTGGTTATGACCCTCTCCTGTTCTTGTTTCTGCTGAATCTCTTCACCCATTTTATTATAGTACCGTCGTCTTATTCTCTTCCTTATCCTCCACCATCTCATCCTTCTTTATACCCATATGCCGCGCCGTGTGGCCCATTATCACTATTGGAGCTAGACATCTACCTACGGTGCAGTACACAAGAATCCCTAGGTCTGTCATAGCATCCCTGATAATAGGATCATCTTCGATATCTTTTCGGAGGTCCTCAACGCTATCAATGTCCACTACATTTCCACTCAAATTTGCATATAGGCTGATAACATGGGCAGACAGTGCTTTTGCCGTCCTCTCCCCTTTTTCCTTCAATTCTCGTTGAAGGTACTCGGTGTGTACTTTGTTTATAGCTTCCTCCGGAACTTTGTCAACAAACCCTTCCGTACACTTCTTTTGTAGTAGATGTCCTTTACCTTTGCGTAAGGTCTCCTTTAAAATTTGACGCTTATCGATGGGTTTCTCTATCTGTTCATAGGTTTCTGCAGAGGCCGTGTCGAATACTTGTACAATGTCAGACATTCCTTTTATTAGTAGTCGATATCGAAAAAATATGTAGGCCATTATGGTATAGGGCAGGAGCAAGGCTATATACAGATATGCTTCCATTTTATTTCTCTGTAGCCTCTGGCAAGCGTTGAAATTTGATCGGGTTGTACGATCCGTTTGTCATCTGCCCTGTTGAGTGCCAGCTTGTTCACCTCCTGGGTATAGACCTTATGGTTCTTATTTTGAATTAGGACCTGACTCTTGTAGACGTCAACGCCCTCTTCCAGACACTGCCGGTAATCGTCGAAAGTGTTGGACTTTTCGGTGACACACCTCTTCACACCCTTCGCTTTGCGAACACCGCCTTCTTTGGTAAGGCTCTTGTACGCATATAGCTTGACTCTCAGGGTGATGAACTCTGTCATGATTTTACCACCCAGCTCATTTTTTTTATCAGGCCTACCACCTTCTTATTCTTGCCTATTGGGAGAGGCCTTCCATCATCAGGATTATAGGCACTTGCATCGAAACGTGCTTCAACATCCCGCGCTATATCCTTGTAAAAGTCCTTCGTTCTGATGTGGTAAACGAAGCTGTCCGTGTCCATGTAACAGAGTTGGAGCTTGCTACCGTATTTGGACTGCATGAAATCGTAGTGAAACTCGTACATGACCAGCTTACTCAAATCCAATATAGCCTGGCCGATGTATATAGGCTTATTCATCTTCACCTCGGTCTTACCCATCTCTACACCTAGTAGGTTTTTGCTGAACCTGCTTACGCCCTTGAAATTAGGCTTCATTACGAGCTTCATGTACTTGTTCTCATTGGTGACCAGCTGAATGTTGCGGTGATTGCGTATATTTTCCATCGTCTTTCCGAAGACCGAGAGGTTCATGAGCTTATAGAAATCCTTCTCAAACTCGTTCTTTGCGTTTGTTCTCAACCCCGTGTTGTGATCAATGTACCCCTTCAACCACGCCTTCTGGTTGAACCTGATAGCCCTGTATACTTTTTTCAATTCAAGCCCATGTTTTATAGCCTCGTAAAGAGCTCTTATATGTACCACATATCTGCGCTTGTCTTCCAAATTCGGTACCAGTTTCTCAACCTTATGGACTAACATGCGTTCGGGTAGAAACGGCAGCTCATTATGTTTCTCATGTAGTTCCTCGGGGTAATCGATATCTACCTCCAAAATGTACCCATGCTTATTATCCTCAACGAGCTTACCAATCCTCTTTTCGGTAAATACCTATACGTTCGATATCCATTTGAAGCCATCCGTTGGCAGATCTTGACGCATCGCCCAACCGTACAGGTTGTTTGCGTCGAGGTACTGGAGGTAGGATGATTCAACCTCCGGATCGTACTGGTCTCCCATGTACTTGTTATTCGCCTTGGCATAACGGTGTACAGCTTGGACTATACCTCCACGTATACTTTTTTCGAACATCAATAGCATGTCGGGGTCCGTAAGGAGTTCTAGCTTTATACCCGTAAATTTCAGTGCTGCTTTCCAGGCGAGACCGGGTGCACTGTAGAAGTGCGCGGGATCAAGCTTGTAGTTTGTCAAGCACACGTCTCGAAACGTTTCAAACGCGTCGGCTAATAGCAGAACGTCTATAGTCAGGTAGATGTCATGGTAGTCCCCTATGGTGACGCCATCACCCTCTGGGTTAATGACATTCCATACTTTTTTAGCATATTCATGGTCCCTGTCACTGATACCCTTCATATTCAGCTTGCTGTAGAATGCCTCCTTTGGAGGTAGCTCCAACTCTTCGAATCGCTGCCATCCATCCATATACTCATAGGGGTACACGCCTTTTCTCAGCATTAGTCTGGAGGTATCATCTTTGTCGATGAACTTTGCCATGGACGGTACGTTTGCCTTTACCTGGTCCCGATTAAGCTGCTTGGTGGTATTCGAGTTGCAATTTTTACAGTAGAATTTTGCTATGTATTCAGCGTCTATGCTCTGGAATTCAAGACAGGTATCTGCACACTGCTGGCATTTCATACCGGCGGTGTTTGTTCCAATGAGATTGCTTGCTAATTTGTATAACGAGGATGCCATAAACCGACAGGAATCTATGAACCTAATCTCAATCTTTTTGTACACCTCCCCATCACCATATCCCATACCTCCAAGTGGTACCTTAATTTTCACGTTGAAACTGATATATTTCTCAGGGTTCTCTGCAATACATCCGATGTCCTGGGTGTCATACTTCTCACCTAATTCCCGTATGAACAGATGTGCGTCGTACCCCGAGAGATTGTGGAATATGATGGGAATATGGCTGGGTATCTTATACTTTAAATTACAGCTGTTATGGGCAGCGCCCCTATATAGCCCCGTATAGTGACAATGGTCCCTGACCTTACGGTTATTTTCACAGTCATCAAACGGCTTCATGCAGATATGGCATTTTAATGCCTCGTCATGTTCCCTTTTCAGGACCTCTGTTAGAGGTAGCATGTCCTGCTGAGGGTATATATAGTAGAGACGCTTCACCTCGTCTTCCAGATGGTTGACGAAGCGGGTGACGCAATCCTTGCCGCGGTACACCGTTAGGGGATCCGGTACATCTCCATAAGCAAAGGTACTATACGTGCACCAACCGGATGGTACATGCTTGCTTAGCCTTTTAGTCTTGGTGTCCCTTGCATCTTCTACCGGGACTAGCAGACTCTCGAAATCTGCATAGATGGCAAAGGGTACCTTGAATTGCTGCTGGCCATCTCTATAGTATAGCCATTTTTCGGCCTCTGTTGGCATTGTGATCTTGACTGCCTTGTGATCGATGCAGTACCTATAATGCTTGTCCTTTGATTCAATTGTAGGAAGACCCTGTAGACAATTCAGGCAAAAGTGCATTGGGTTCCTATTCTTTGAGATCTCCTTGCCCAGGAGCCTCGATAGACTTTTGACCGCCGTATAGTGGGTCTTTTTATCATCGGTGATAAGCAATAGGGTCACCACCTTGGTACGTCCATTGTGCACAGATCGACGTAGGATGTTGATCCTCTTTCCCGTTATATACATGACATTCACCACAATGTCGCGATTATTCGCCTCAAATTTGTAGATGGATTTGATACTTGTTGGGTACTCTATGCCATCCCAGTTATAAAGACCTACGTAGGGCTTCATCTGGGATATTCTATTTAGGTTCTTCCCTATCTCCTCATGATGGAGTGATGCTATAATGGCCCATTTGAAACACTCCTCATCCTTATTCATCGGATTAATGATGGCCTTTTTAGAGGCTACCCATTTGGGTACTTCGATATACGATGAGCCTCTTGTTAGTCTCAATTTGTGGAAGTCTACATCAAGGTGTAGGATTCGATCGATCGTAAAGCCGCTCCGAGGCAATGCCGGATTTTCCACATGTGTTTTGATTTGGCCAAACATCGTATCCAATATGTCATCTACGTTGCTACCCTGGAAGAATGAGGCCATATTACTATGGAATACATTCTTCACCTCAATATACTCCTCGTCATTGGCCCCCTCTATATTTGATGGCTTTTTCCACATGATCCACAGGGATAACTGTACCTTCGCCGACCCCATATCTTCTACCTGCCCCTCAACCAAGGTTTTCACGTTTGGTCGCACCATCCCTATATACCCGTCAACGTCCGCTCCTCCTACACCGGGGATGCGGAAACTTCAAAAGGTCCTATGGTGAGCATGCTTATGTTCTTGGGGGGTAAAATCTTCCCCAGGCTGATCGTGGGGATTTTGGATGTCTTCAATATAGTCTTCCTCGGCCTCCTTTTCTACCTCATTATGAAGTATAGGTTTTGTGTTGGCTGCTACGCCATAGAGTCTCATCACCCCACGTTTAAAAGCTGCATAGGTCCTCTTGGCCCCCTCCTTTATAGGTTTGGGGACAGCATCAACTAACCAATTATACCATCCCTTCATCCATCTCTTACAACAGAACGATTTTTTGACAGCTCCTGTTTCTCAAATATATCCATCTCGGATGGGGGTAATAGCCAGTTGTGCCATTCCTGGAATTTATCCCCCATAGTTTGACGGGTCTTGACCATCTCCTGTTTCTCGAAGAGGTCCATATCCTCTTGTGCTATAGGTCTGACTGGTTGTATAGCCTCCCTAGGTTGCTCCTCCAACATATCAACTAATCCGGCCTTACGTAACTTATAATAACCTGTTAATCCACGACCTTTTGCAATATCACGTAATTGTTTTACGGTGTGTGTATTCATCTCCATTTATTATATAGATTTTTTGTTTGTCAGAGGATTTCATTCATGCTCGACTAACACAGTTATTTCCCTTGGGGAATTTCCCTATCATATAGTAAATGAGTAAGGGGAATTCCCTGAGATGTGCGCGTTGATTATTAGGGAATTGTGTTAGAAAATATTGGACCTCTTATTCTACATTGTTGTGACGTCATCTGTGGTGAATAATAGGGAATAACTATATTAAGCGGTGAAGAATAGGGATTGTGCATACCTTTCTACTAACACATACCAACGAGATATCACCGAATGATGCACAATCGGAGCTCAAGTACCAACCGACCAATCAAATTTACCGCACTTGTTAAGCACCCGGGAGAGGCACTTGCCCAACGGAGCTCGGTTTCGGAACTAAGTCCATCATCAGCCTATGTTATAGGAACAACGGAGATGCAAGATATATTAGTATAAGTAATAACCCACGACCTCTCGCTTGCCGGGCGATTGCTCTACCGACTGTGCTATCGAACTGATGCTATCTCTCTGGCACATGTAGTAGACGAGGCGAGGATACTACCTCCTTGCGACATACCACGAGGGCGAGGCGTATGTCCTCCTTGCGACATACCTTTCTACTAACAAGGCACGCCCGGCAAGCGAGAGGTCGTGGGTTCGAGTCCCACTCGATCCATCATCTTTGCAGCACTTGGGAAGATAATGTGCAGTATTACTTATAATATAAATTTAAATATTATATAAAGAAAATTGGACAGATGTAAGTATGCAAAGAACAACATATGGTGGCAAAAGAGGTAATTAAGCGATGAAAAGATTGGAAAAATGGAGAAAATATACGCAAGTAACAGAAAAAAATTTAGGTAACCCAATTAGACAAGCCTTCACAAAGATGAGAGGTGTTTAAATATTTTTTTCCGCATACTTTAACCGGAGAAAAAAATCTGCTAAGTTTACTGGACCCTTTGTAAACTCTAAAATATATTTGCTCTGTAAACTTAGAAAATAACAAGGCGATGATCCTACCCAGCCGTTCTTCCTCAGGATATCACGAGCGTATGAGCCTTAGGGACAAGATTATTTTTCTGATTTCTTCCATTTTACAACATGATTGGACGGGTGAACTTCCCCACCTCCTCTTACTTTCTCCCCAAAACCTTGTCCATCAATGCCTCTGCTTCCCTCTCATCTTACCCTACTGAACCCCCAAGCGAGGTTGTCCGCATCCCATCCTCGTGCCCAGGGTGTGTTGTCTATGCCAGGGCCGCTAGCGCTTACTTGACGGCTAATAAGCTAATTTCGCGGCCTGCCTCGATGTCAAAAAGGCAAAAAACCCTCGGGACGAGGCTGGTCGGCATCCCCTCATGCTATACGCACGCCGTTAATGCTGTACTTAGTAAACGCGATTTTCCCCGTGTCTTTAAACACCTGCTTTTATCCAGGAGATAAAAGTGAAAGTAAATGCGGCCAGGATACTAAACTAATAGCAACCGTAAAGCTACAAAAAAGGGTAAGTGTTTAGGTAATATTTTTAAGGAGAATATAATAATTTGGTAGCTGGCTAAAAAATGCTTTAATAGAATTGGTTTAATCTCAAAAGTAGGTTTACTAAGAAGTCTGAAAGGAAGAGATTTTTGCAACTCATTCAATGATTTCAGAGAGTGAAATCTGATAGACTTTTTACCAAATAATGTTGAAAAAGCAAAAGGTAATTTTAAAAGCCCTTGTTGATCAGCATGAGTGTGTTGATCATGAGAAAAGTTAATGGAAAAAGTATTGTTTATAGTGCCAGATAGGTTATTAAGAGCTAAGTTACTTACTTACTTTGAATACTTTGAAGTAGATTTTGTGAGATCTTCACGCATCCAACTCAGCGAGTCCAATGCTCATCATGTCAATGATGCTGTTCGTGTTGGCCTTTCGAAACTGAACATAATTTGGTATCAGTGGCTCATCAGGAACAGTACCAAGAAAGCAATCCAACTTCGACTTGAAACAGTCTATGCTGCAATCAGATAGGTTGCGTATTGCTTTTGGTAGACCATTAAACAATCGTACTCCTTGAACAGCCAAGCTAGCACAACGAATCTTATAAAATGGCCCTTTCTTCACTAAAGGGACAACACATTTTCGACCCAAACGATCACTAGTGTACCATGTGATGCCTCCTTCCACAGTTTCCTGACCAAAGTTTGGTACTATGTTTTCAATCACTTTCCAGATGTAAATTAAGGCATACCGTTCTCTTCTTCTCTCCAGAGAATGCAGATTCAATCTTTTTAGTACGTCCCAGTACGAAAAACCTTGAGTTCCAAGGATTTTTCTAGTAAAGGTTCTTTGCACCATTTCTATGTCTTGTATTTGTCCTTTCATTAGTGGAGACCATAACTGGGAACAATAGTCAAGGTGGGGAATAACTAATGATTTCCAAAGAGTCAACATCACGTTTTTTTCTCTGCTCTCGAATGTTCGTAATATCCATCCAGTTATCCTGTTTGCCTTTGATATAAGGTTTGAGATATGCTTATTAAATTTGCAATCATTCGACATTATAATTCCTAAGTCCTTCACAGTGATTTTTTTGTTAATCTTTTCTGACGTGTTACTTAGATATACAGAGAGTGGTTTCGAAGACTCAATCTTTCCATAACTTAGGTGCTCGAACTTACACCCATTGAGTTTCATATTATTTTCATGTCCACTTATAAATTATATTTAGATCACTTTGGAGTTTAAAGGTGTCCATGAGGCCATTAATCTCTTTCAGAATTCGTGTGTCGTCTGCAAAGCTGGATGCTAAAGAATATTTTAAGTGCTGATTGATATCACCAACCATGATTAGAAAAAGCAGTGGGCCAAGAACAGACCCCTGTGGAACCCCTGATCCAACGTTAGCGGGTATAGATTTTACACCATTGACATAAACATGTTGTATTCTGTCTTTAAGGAATGATTTAATCCATTTTATCAGTTTGTCATTTATACCAAGTTGCTTCAGTGTAGCAACTAAGATGGAGTGGTCCACTTTGTCAAATGCCTTGCTAAAATCTAAGTAAATTGTATCTACATTTGAACCGCTTTCAAGAAAGGATAGGATTGTATCATAATGGGTCAGTAGCTGTGATAAACAGGAACGACCTTCTCTAAAACCATGTTGTGAGTTGTTAAAAAGATTGTACTGTACAAGATGATCAACTATGTTCTTTTTTATAACTTTTTCAAATATTTTAACGACATGTGAAGTCAAGGCAACTGGTCGATAGTTGCCCACTTCGCCTTGGTCACCTCCTTTGAAGATGGGGGCAATGTTTTCAGTCCTCAAAAGCAGAGGTGTTACACCTGTGTTGAGACAGTTTGACCAAAACATAAGAAGTGGAGTTGCCACAGCATTCTTACAATTTTTAAGAAATATAGCAGGGACACCATCTGGGCCGGAAGCTGAATTAGCAGATATAGTGTTAATTGCTTCAATTATATCATCAGTGGTAAGTGCAACATCTGTCATTACAGGAATGGTACAAGTTAAATCATTAGCATCGGCTGTTGAATTATGTTGCTTACTAATTACACTCACGTATTGTTGTTGCAGGAGGTCAGCCATTTCTTTGCAATCATCAGTGAACTTCTGTTTACTTTTGTTAAATAATGGACCTACTCTGGACCTTGTTTTACTATGTTTTTGCGCATAGGAGTAAAAATATTTTGGGTTTGTTTTCATCATCATCATCATCATTCTCGGCTTAACGTCCGTTTTCCATGCTAGCATGGGTTGGACGGGGTATATTAATGACCCTCTTCCAATCTGATCTAGACTGTGTTAGATCTAAACTCAACTTCCTCTGTATCAAGTCTGTCCTTATAACCTCCTGCCAAGTCTTTCTCGGTCTGCCTCTGGGCTTTGCCCCAGGAACTATCAAGTCTCTACACTTTCTTACCCAATTATCCTCCTCCATTCTTTCCAAGTGCCCCAGCCAATTCAATCTTCTTATCTGGATAACATCTTTAATTCTACGGAGACTTAGCCTGCTTCTTAGCTCATCTGAACTCTTTCTGTCTCTCAGACTGGCGTTACACATCCACCTAACCATTCTCATATCATTCCTTTCTAAACGGTCAAGATCTTCCTGCTTTAATGGAAGAAATTGCTTTCTTTTCTAGAGATTGTCTGCTTTCTTTATATGACTGGTGCAGAGAAAGTTCAATGTCGACTATATAATCGTTCTTTTATTTCTTTCACTTGTTTGTATTTAAAAGTTTTGGACAGTCGCTTTATAAGTTTACGACGCTGCCTCATTAGTACACAACGATCTCTTGGTATGTAGTGTTTATCTTGTTTCCTTGTAAACACTTTCCTTTTAGGAACTAGTTCTTCAGACAGAAGTAAAATTTTATCTATAATATTTTGTAGTTGTTGTTCGGGGTTCATATCTTTCAACATCATGTCCCAGGCAACAGAGTTGAGTTTGTTGTTAATATTTTCCCAGTCTATAGACTCATCAAAGTAATTAAATACATCAAACGGTGTATGTGCTGTTCTCACCTCATTATTTTTTAACAGAACGATTGGGTCGTAATGAGTTGTCACTTCAATTAAAGTATGGTGGGATACAGATGGTAAGGAAGGTATGCATTTATAACTGTGAATAAGTTCCTTGTTATTTGTTATAAGCAGATCAAGCACATTGCCACGGTTGTGCGTAGGCTTATGAATGCATTGCACAAGTTGGAATTCATTTAAAAAATTCATAAAATCTAATGACATTTCTTTATCTTCATTTGACTTGGAAGAAATCATATGGGTTTCCCAGTTTATGTTTGGCAAATTGAAGTCACCACAAAGAAACACATCTGAGAATTTGCCACTAAAGCTATTAAGAGTATTACTCAAAACATTAATCATCGTTTTAAACTCTTTCGAACCTGATGGGTGACCATGCATTGCATCATCAGGTTGTCGATACAATACTGCTATCAGCGAGTTACTGTGTTCGGAATACAAAACAAGAAGTTCGTTTACGCCATTACTGTATTCATGTGCTACTTTAAATCGGGTAGCAATGTCCTCTCGCATGTAAATTGCAACTCCTCCACTTGATCGACCTCTTTTAGACTTTTTACGGTTCCTATCGCATCTGAAGAGTTTATAACCTTCTATTGACAATTCTGCATCTAATTGATCATATAACCAGGTCTCGGTAAGTGCTATGAAGAGTTGGTTCTTCTCTTTCAGTACATCATGTATTAAAGGAACAGAAGATGCATCAGTTAGTGGCTTTAGACCCTGTACATTGAATATGGAGAAATAGTTTAAAGTAGTCTTTGTTGGTTTGCTGGATTGCAACTGATCATTACCATCTGATTGAAAGGTACTCCTGGTCTCATATTCTGAGTTTGAGGCATTGGTCGATGCATTGGTACCTGTTGTGGATGTCTGAACTTTTGTGGCTGTTGAAATGGGGTATTGATTGGTCCCTTTTGAAGTTGTGAATAACCTCTAAAAAATCATAGGGATTATTTCTGTTTTGATTAAAAGTATTACCATGTAAAATATTTGACTCATTAGTTCTATTTCCTAACAGTTCAGGTCTTTTACGTATCGTCCCTTTTACATGCACCAACGAACATCTCTCATTGAAACACTGTCTTCTAGTTATAGAGTTGGAACACATTCTAGGGTGAAAATCTGTACATTTAGTACCTAGCTTACAACCTTTCGTACCCTTGTTTCCATGCAATAAAAGTTTTCGACAGGCTCATGGGTGGGCAAATGGACAATCTGCACCTTTTCGGCCAAACTTACATGTTCCTTTTTGATAAAAGTGACACACCTTTTCCTTCAGTTGATGTGTTGTATCTCTATCAGCAGGATAATCACTGTCTTTGTCATCATTGATGGAATCATACACATTGACAATTGGGTTTACTAAATTAAGTCTATTGTTCTGATCAGTTATATCATTCTGATCAATTACATCAAAACCAGCATGGCCATTAGGTTTGTTTAATAAAGCCTTGGGTTGAGAAGTATTATTATTGTCATCATTAGAAATATCATCTGTAATAATGTCCTTAATGTATACCAGGAATTTTAAAAAGTAGGTCTTGTGGTAAACCCACCTCATTTAATAGATTCATTGATGCCAAAAGCTCAAAATAACATTTTTTGTGAACCTCTTGACCACAGGAATGGCATTCCATAAATGTTGCATCACTCATGGTATAACAATACACTTCTTTACATATTTGACATTTGTCTGGAAAATAATTTTTTACCTTCATAATTAATGCATCTAACAAATCGTCTTTCTTCATTTTGTCACCATGCGGTTTCTTAGATAAAAAAATAAATGTCCTACTAATAGTCTCTTTATTAAAGCTATTTAGCACTCTTTTTATCTGCTTGGTAGGTTTGGATGGATCGTAGGCCCGTAGGCAGTCTCTGATAATAGTGTCTGGAACTCCAGTACAAAGTTCAGCAATAATTCTTTTCCACTCTTCAATATCATTTTGATCGTTACCAGAAAAGTGGTCATCGTTCTTCTCAACATCCTCCATTTCTCTAACCAAAACTTCCCAGCAAGTAATTTCTCACTTTCGCAGCAAGTGTTAAGCTGGTAGGGCTGGTTTACCGGATTGGTACAGCCTTCACCGTGCTGTCTTATATCTTTTGACTCTCTTTGTTTGTTATTATGAAACTTAAACTCAGGGACCTAGAAATAGTGTGAGTTTTTTTATCTGTTTAGAAATGTCAGGGAATTTAAGAAGTCTTAGATTGGATGGAGTAGAGTGAGCTGTTTGGTGTGAAGTACGATGGTCCCTATGGCTCACTTCTCTTCTTAATAAAAACACTTCTCTTCTTAGTCAAAACACTTCTCTTCCATTCGAAACATTTCTCTTCCATTCGAAACACTTCTCTTCCAAAGTGAGAAACACTTCTCTTCCAAATTGAGAAACACTTCTCTTCCACGAACTCAAAAAATTCCCAGTCCCAATTCTGGTCCGGAATATTGATTGAGCTGGATTTTGATAACTCATGTTGTTGAATAAATGACCAACCACCCTCATCCCAAGGGTTTTTTTCATTTTTGATATATAAGGGAGACTGCGAAAATCCCTTGAGACGGGGTGAAGAAATGACTTTGTGGTATCCATTAAAGGTTACCTCCCGAGCAAAAACAAGTTGCCTTAAAATAATCCACAACAACATGTTATTGAAAATAACAATGTTTTTCACTATATTTACAGATTAAAGGAGTATCATTGGAAAAGAAATTGACTTACTGCTGTTTAGCTACCTCTCCAAACCCTAGTCACGCGGGCATTATGAAAACGGTAAAAAATGCTTACATCAGCAATGTTACATCATCACGAGATAAGGTACTGACCAGAACGAAAATTGTAGTAAAGATTATGCAGACTTTTTACTTACCCCGCCCCTTTCCCTGTATTATAAAGTGAATTCTAAAAGCATGTAGAAGCAAAAACCAATTTTTAAGGAAATTAATAAGTATATCAACACGTGTATGAATATGGATGAAAATACATTTTTGGGTTTTCAATATGAACCAACAGGAGACAACTCTCTTCAAGTACTACCATATGACAAGTCGGAAACGGAATCGGGTGAAGTCACTGACAGAACAAAATTAATTGTATCTGGTGCAAATGTGGTGTTTGCATCAAAATGAGTACTTGTAAGGAGTGTAAATGCTGTAGAGGAATGGATATAACCGAGTTATGGGAATTAGGCAGTAAATAAATTCAGTTAGTGATTAGTGTCTTATTGTGACTTATTTTGTGAAATAATATTTATTGTGTTACAATCTCAGATAAACGGTGCATAACGGAGCACGATCATTTTTTTTTCTATCGTCCTAACGAAATAAAATCTTTGGACGGCATTAGTGGGAATGTACGACAGGGAAATCGGCCTTCCTTCTTCGCGAAACGATTAATATTAATTATACTTTGACATTTTCTTTTTCTTTTGGTACATAACCGTCGTGGCAGATCTGTGCGACGTGTGATTCCAGCCTGTGTTGTCAAGCAAATAAAAGAAGAATTTCCTTCTCTAGACGGTAGTTACACCGGATACAAAGACGGAGATTACGTACAAATTTCACATGGGTGCACGAAGTTAATACCGACGGCGAATAGGAATATTTACAAATGAACTACAACATACAACTTACATGCTTTTTTACAAGAATACTAAATTCTAGGCTGGCTGCGAGTTTTATATACAGAGGGACGTATTGACCTTCCTTAGTTTTCTTCTTGTCCTAAAAGTAAAAGGAGGTATTAATAACTTTTTAGAGAACTGAGCAGCAAGACAAAAATAGAAATGAAAGTACACACTTGATCGCGATTTATGTTGTTTTGTGATCAAGTGCTACTAACTGCATGCCAGCAAGCGTTTTTTTCCTGTTCAAAGAAAATACTTTTTGGCAAGTACCGGATTTTCAGAGCGTGAAAAACTTCGAGACACGTGGTAAATAAATTCTTGTTCATCTTATTCATCAGACACCAGTTGGGTATTTGTAATAACGGATTTCAACATTTGCACACTTTTATCTGTCGCATCAGTTTGCGTTGAGATATTATTCTCAATAACTCCAGATATATTTCCACATTTTCTAATTCACAACCGCTGACAGTATGTGAGCTACTCGATAAAAGTTCGCGAACAACCTGAAACAGTGGTTTCGCGAATCATGACAAAAAAGCTATATGGTTAGTATAAAACTACTACATACCTTCTTTCTTTCCAGTTTAAACACGCGTAGTCGGCGTTTCTTCATTTTTTTTTATCTTTGTATTTCATGGAAATTGAGCCTTCAACTAATTTTGGGGGAATCTTTTTTTTTACACCTAAAATCTGATATATTATGCAAATACAAGGATTACTCTTCGCAGTCGTACAATCCACGCGTTTGCTATTGTGTTGTCTTTTGGGGGATATTAAAAAAGATTAAGTGGGGTGTCTTCTTTTTGGATGGAGTTGTCACTTACAACCCCAAACCGAACAATTCATTTTAAGTTTTCGACTTTTTCTTAAAACAAGTTGATGTGATAAAAGGAAGAGCGGTGCTTTTTTCCTAGATTAACCGACGTGTCTGCTCGTTAGCAGCGGAAAATTATGCTGAGGGGAGAAATAATTTTTTTACTTAGTTCATGTTGGCAGTCTTTAAATTAAATTTTCTTCACTTTCCGTGTGACAATCTGGTCTGTGTTGAATCTCGTGGTGACGACACAAGATATATCGCATTTGCTTTTTCGTTTCAAAACACTCAGCAATGGTGGACGCGAAGCCCATGGTTATGTGGAAGTGTGGTATTTTTTAATTCCTTATATCTTTCAAAAACCACATTTTTAGTAGAAAGGAATGTTTTTTTCTTTATTAACTATATTTTACTTACCTATTAAGCACAACTTGTTTTTGCTCGGGAGGTAACCTTTAAGTATGTAGTTTTCTTGGTGGACACTACTATGGTTTTGAGGACTCTGTGAATCCATTTATTGTGTCTTGATAAATAAAATTTCGTACTCCCCTACTGATCTGAATTGATTTGTGATATTATTTTAATCATGCAAATGCACCGGGACCTGCTACAATATAAAGCTTTTGGTAAATTGAGCATGTGTTAACAAAGTATTCTTCTTGCAAAAAGTGAAAAAAAAGTTACAGACCATAGGTGTAAAATTGCGGACCAGATTTTTAAATTTAGTTGTGAAGAGAAAGTTCCGGCCACATGCAGGGAAGTGTTAAGTGCAGAAGAGAAGTGTCAAAATACAGAAGAGAAGTGTGAAAATGCAGAAGAGAACTGTTTGGGTCATAGAAGAAAAGTGAGCCATTAGGGGCAATCATAGTGAAGGGAGTTCCAAAAGAAATAATTCTAATAGCATGATTTTTAAGAATTTTAATACAATGTGTACAATAACTTTTTTGACCCAAAACTTGTGAACAGTATAAATTCAGTGAATAAAATATGGCGTAGTAAATCAGCAGCAGTATATTTTTTGGGACAAGATGGTGGATTTTTGCAAGAGCTCCATTAGCTTTCTTTAGACTAGTTATAGCATTATTTATTTGTGATTTCCAACTTAGGTTTGGATCTAGAATGATTCCAAGGTATTTGACATGATCAATAGGATAGATTTTAGTACCATCTTATATAATAATACGAAGTGTATGTGACGGTCATAGTGGATATCCTCATTTTCCTTTGATGTCGCCGAAATTTTCTTTGAAGTCGCCGAAAAAATTATGTCTCAAATGTTAAATTTTATGACGTTACGGCGCGACGTCAATAACACTACTTTAACGTCAATATCCTATATTAAATTAATGAAGCCATTACAGTGCACTTAAAACTTTGAGGCCAAATAACTTGGAAACGAGGTGGTGACGTCAATGATTTTTCACCGCGTGGGTAACTAGGGACCACCTAGGACCAATTTGGGTAATTTTCCCAAACCTGGGTCCCCAAATCCGTTTCGGAATGGGCGGGTTGATGACGTCATCAAAAAACCTTCAAACCCTAATATCTCTGCAACCATTTGTCAAAGATGCATGATCCTATACATTTTCTTGATCAGCGTTTCAAGATCTATACGATGAAGGCAACAGGTATACAAATTTCTAAAAAAAATTTTTAAGGTTTTGACGGGTCTTTGCTGACGTCAGCAAAATTTTTAATCCCTGATATCTCCTTAGGCGTTCGTCGAGAACATATGATCCTGTACATTATTTTAACCAGCATTTCAACCTCTACACATTACAGACAAATAATAAACAAATTTCGCGAATTTTTTTATCTGCACTGCACTGCTGACGTCAGCAAAACATCTAAAACAACTTTCTTTTTATTAAACTTTTGCCTAAGTGGATTTCTCCACGGGCTTTATAGACTAGTTTATATATAAATGGTACTAATATAATTGATTTAAAATTGAAATGAAGAGGCTTAAAAGGACTTTTGAAAATGACATATATTTGTTTTGTTGAGGGAAATCTTATTGGCATTCAGCCAGTGAAAAAGGAGTTTGAGATCCATATTATATATATATTAAATGCTTGGCGAGTTGTTTAGGCGATTTATTGATGTGAAGCATGTTGGTGTCATCAGCAAAAAGGTGAACTAGTGAAAAATTGATAGCATAATGCAGATCATTAATGTACACTAAAAATAAAAGTGGACCAAGTATGTGGAACACCATGATTGATAGCTTTCAGAGAAGAGGAAGAGTTATTAATACATACAAAATGTTTTCTGTTTGTTAAAAAAAGATCAGATTAATGAAAGTGGAATGGTACGAATACCATAATAGGATAGTTTTTTTAGTAAGATTTCATGATCAACTGCATCGAAAGCTTTTTTTTAATCTGTAAATACACCTCAAGCAAAGGGACCATTGTCCGATGCTCTGCAGTACTTTGTTGGTAATTTTTGTGTGTCAAAAATATAATTGGAATCACGATTCTGTTGTGCTGAAAAGAATTTTCGAAATATGAACAAAGATTAGCAGATGGATGGAATGTACACATATATATTTCTTTTCAAGCATTTCAGATTATATGTTTATATATAGGCATATTTGTATGTTTTTACGACAACCGCATTTTTTCCTAGCTATAAATAGCGTTGTTTTCAATGTTTTTTTATCACTAAAGGATTTTGAAATCTGCGTTTTGCTTTAACAACTTTAGTACCACACACAGCCTGCTGGTAAACATTCCCTTGAGACACGACTCTCCTTAAGTCATATTGTGAGTGCAGCTTAGTTTTTGGCATATGTTAGATGGCATTCAAATTTCTCTTGCATGCTGCCATAACCAACCCTGTTTGACGGCTGATTAAATTGCAAAGTCATATTGCTCTTCGCAACGTGCTTGGGCTTGTTGAGCAGTTAAGTACAGGTGAGTGTTGTGGAAAGCTGCATCTTTAACGTCTGATTCGCTTTGAACTTCTGATTCTAACTCTGACTCCTCACTAATTGAACTCTCAAGTCTCTAGCTCTTTACCTTTCACTAATCTCATTTTTTTCTTTTCCTCGTCGTTGTTTTTTTTGTTTTTTTGGTACATATCAACCAATGATTTTTGCAACTTGTATGTCGAGAATTTGATCGAAAAATGGTGAAAAAAATAGAAAAACTATAGATAATAGATAACAGTTTATCGAATATGAAACAGCAAAAATCTGTCGAAAATAAACCCAACAAACTTTTTTCTTCTTCAATAAACAAAACCTTTTATTGATGGAATCATTCCTAACTTTAGTATTACTCTTAACAAAAAAAAAAAAATATTTTTGCTAAAATACATTGATTCCAGGAATGGGACATTTTAGTGTTGTGGATTCAAGGAAGAGCAACTTACAATAAATACACAATATGCCCATTATAATCAACTGATTCGATCATTGGCATATCACTACTAATATTTCAAAGGGTTATTTTTTGTGAAATAAAGTAGTTCATATATTCTTATATGAAAGTCCTCTAATTCCCTGAATTCAACATCATCAATCACAGGAGTGATTTTTGTTTTTCATACATCACATCAAGAACAAGTATAGCTTGTGTTGCAAGCTCATGTAATTCATGAAACAACACGAAATGGTATAACACACCATATTTTTCTCCCTAAAAAAAATGTAACCACCAAGTAAATTGACAATAAACAGTGTACCAAAATGTTCTACAATAGAAGAAACAAGTGTTTAGGAATTAGTTGTTATGAAATCTTAAATTTTTAGGTATAGTAAAAACCTACAAATTGGATGCATTATCTTTTTTATCTTTGTCCAAAGTGCACCATAAAAAATTGGCCATTCAATCCAATTATAATGGGATTCTTTATCAACATAATCATCCCTGCTATTAATAAATATTCTATTTATTTGAATCCCCATTCTCATTGCCATGTTGTTCCAATTTTTTTCTACAACGTTTAAACTGAAAACCTAATACATTGCAGCTCTGTTTTGTGCTTTTTAACATTTATGCTTTTAACATTTCTTGTAAAAATGTTATGATATACTAAGGGAGGTGCCGACTCGCCGGAAACGCCGCAAAAACCATGGGGGCTGTCGGCGACTTCCGGTGTTTTAAAAAAACTCAAAGTTTCGCCCGGAGAAACCCAAATCAACCCGAAACAACATTTTCTTAAACATTTATTACCATGATGTATAATTTATTATTTTAATGTTGTGCAGTGGTAGTGGATGTTAGACTTAAATCTCTGGTTATGACGGAGGGTTAGTAAACGAAATAAGAACGCGTATATTTATATTAACATAAATGTCTGTCTCCTGTGTATTAACGAAGTCTGTAGATACTTTACAGTACAGCTACCGCGCCATTATAGTGCATTTGCATATCGGCACATAACGGCATGGTTAAGGTACCCAATAACAAACATAAACATAACGGTAAACTAATAGTCACTCTCAACAGTAGAAGTTCTGAAAAAACTGTTTTTTATATCAATTATTCGATAAATATAGCTGTAATAAAATCCCAAAAATAATAAACTGAGAGTAAAACGACAAAATAGCACCTTCCTTCTTTGTGACAAAATTTAAATGAGAACAATGAGCCTCGGGCGCATAGCATTTCGGGCGCAATTCGGGCGGTTTTGGACGGCCCAGGCTTTTCCGGGCGGTTACAGACAAAAACCTTGAAAAAACGCCGAAAAAACGCCTGCAACCGCCCTAACATATACGACGTTTTCGTCGAGTCGGCACCCTCGTGAGCTTGCTAAGCATATTTTTTTGCCTTTAAATCAAAACTCCCATTACGTAAGAATATTTACCATCGATGTAGTATTTATAAAATAGTGTTGCTTTATGTAATGAGAAGAGGTAAATTTTTTAGAGATATTATATAGGTTAAAATGCATTAATAATTATTGAATTTGTTATCACACCAGATGTCATCAGCAGCTTGAAATTGACTAAAGTACCACTGGATGCAGTCATTAAAGAAAAGTTTAGGCATGTAGGAAATCGCATGCCAAAAGTTGCTGTAATGAGGCATTAGTAGTCTCCTGTCTACAAAAAATGAACTTTTGCACCGGTAATATTGGTTTTGAAAACAACCTGTGGAGTGTGATTTGCTTATTTCCATGTTCTGTTTGAAGTCTCGAATGAGAAAAGTAATAGCCATTTTATATACATTTATTAACATGCCTTATGGGTTTTACAACTTAAAAGATAAAATAGTGAACAATAAGTACGAAATACAGAAAGAAAAGAATTTCATTCCTTTTGTGTTTTCTTTTTTATTAGATTTACAAAAATAATTATTTGTTCCTGATTCTTTGTTTGTTTTGTTTGTTGGCTGGTTGGTTGGCTGATCATTCTGTACAGACTGCTGATTTACAGTTGGTTCTCTGGTTGTTCTGTGAAAATTGGTGTTTGCTGTTTACAAATACATAATGATGCAACCATGTGTACAGCTTTCAGAAGTCCAAGTAAGTGTTAAGCATCCCTAAAAATCCACATTACCACATTGATCTCCTTGTAGTCTTTCATGACGTAAATTTAAAGTATATACGTCATGAAAGGAAAAAATAACGGCAATAAATTTTAGCTAATGTCAGTTATGTGACGTTGTCAGAAACTTGAAATTTTGAGCAAATTTTAACATTCTGTTTAAAGTTTCTGATAGCGAAATAAAAGTTATTTATTTAAAGTTTTTATAAAAGATGCCAAAAATCATCAAAATTTAATTTTTCCTGAACAGGGAATTGGGTTAATCTTTGTGGTTGTGTTGCAAGTTTCAAGTTCTAAGGCTAATTCTAACTAAAGTAATTAGTATTTCCCCAACGGCCAATAATGTCTAAATAGATAAATATAGCCCCCACCCCCCTTGAACTGACTAGGATTAAATGTTGTTATTTCAATTTTTGGCAGAATCACATCAAGTTTCGATATGATGATGAACCAGGTCACGGATTCCTGAAGGACATCAATCAGAAGCCTCTTAGATTAGTGGTAAGTTGATGGATTGACTTTTTTCAACAATGTCAGCAGAGAGAGGGTGAATGTTGTGTATAAGTAAGCAGTATCAGTCTATGTCATTTAAAGTCAAAAATGGTGGTGATTTTTTCAAGCTAAAAATGGACAAAAATCATTGTTTGTGAATAAAATCGGCTCATAGAATTATTGGACTTTTGGAAAGATTTTGTTACATCAGTGGTGAATGTTTACTATAATTAGTGCTGATCTCTCATTTCTTCAAAATGAATTGTTAAGATATTATCATAAGCGTAAAAGTAAAAAAATTATATACAACAGGTAAAAAAATCATGAAAAAGCAACTTCTCAATATAAATTGGGAACATCATCATCATCATCATTCTCGGCTTAACGTTAAAAGGAGAACTAAGACTCTATTTGGTATCCAAGTGGAGCAGATTTGGGTGGTGTGGTTGTTAAGAGATAAGCTTTTAATGTCTGTACTTTTTAGCTTAAGATTTGCAAACGCAATAAAGTGGTTTGATAACTTTTTAAGTCTTCCCAGTTTACTATTTTGATTTGAATATAACCGCCATTATTTTGTGACAAAAATAACACTTTTTGATAGAAAATTTATCTGACTTTCAGAAAGTATATACTTTTATATAATTTTATTTTGCACTTTAGGAACAATTCTTAACGCAGGCTTTTATTTTCAAAAGAATATAGCTCTTGTACGGTTATTGACTGAAGAACGTTGGTTGATTCATGATGTTTATGTTGTCTTAGCATTTTTTTCAATTTTTTGAGAAAGCAGTTTCTTATTTTTGGTGAGGCTTTTAGACTTTCCAAAGTTTTTCTCACTGCAATCGATACCATGTTGTTAAACAATTCTATTTTAAGCAGAGGTACAAATTTTCAAAATCGTTTGTGTACTTCATTTACCCAGTCCAGTGTAATTTCTTTTATCAGACGTCAAAGCTGATATAAACAAAAATATATATAGCAAAATTGTAGAGCTGGAAGAGTATTAGTTACCCTAGACTGAACAGACCTGGAAGCACTTTAATCTCCTGAAACTGGAAATGGATGGATTCCCGTAATTTCTAGACCTGGGTGCCTAAAGTTCAATGCAAACAAAGGAAGTACCCCTGGATGTTGGCCATATGTTGCTAACCAAAAATTTTAAAATGATTTTGTGGTTGTTTATTCTATGCAGCATTGAAGTTATCTTTGCATTCAGTAAAATTTATTTCCGCAAATCTATATTTTGCTTACATGCTGTTAATTTTAGGCTACTTTTTACGTGTTTGTGAGAAGATTTCAATTTTTTTTCTAGCTTCGAAATGCGAAAAGTGGAAAGGTTTTTGTTTGCCTAGTTGATGAATTTGGTAAGCTGCACCCACACCGGCTTACCAAAAAAGCTGGAGATGAATTAAAGAATTTTCATTGCATTTATATGGAAAAAGATCAACCACAAACGTAAGTGTCAAAATGTTTAAAGGGGATCAAGTTCAATTTTTTTTTGTAATTGTTAGAAATGTATATATGTGATGTGATTGTTGAAAAAATACGAAGCTCTGAGTAGCAAAAAACAATTGATTTCTATTTCTAATCTTAATAAATAGTTTGTACCAAAAAATATATATAAAAATGTGAGAATTATCTCTAAATGAGACCTACGGTAAATGTCATGATCCATTTTTTAATGGACATTGCATTTTTTGAAACTTCTATGCTTTACAACATTAGCTAAACAAAATACTGGCTGTGAAAATTTAAGCTATTTATGGATAAGCAGTAACAGATGTAAAACAACAAATTCTAAAAATGCACAATGATTCCATTCAAGAAAGCAAAGAAAGGTAGAACACTGAAAAGTAAAAAAGACAACAGCCTTTCAGTTTTTACCAATAATAAATTTGAACAGATGTATGTAAAAATTAGCACTGATACAAATATTCCTATAAACTTCATTTTTTGTTAGGCTTGGTCCACCCTAGATTTTTATGTGTGCATATCCTATTGAAAATTCTTTCATTGCGCACGTAACTTTTAGAATTTGATATCGCCTAGTTTTGCTTGAATAAAATTCTCTTGGTACAAAAAGTATATTGATTTCGCCTGTTTTGCAGACTGTGCCTGAATTTGGTCATCAACTAGCAAGAAAATCAAGTCTCAAAACCACTTATCTTATAAGGCCAAGACAGCTTCTATAAACAGAAGACAGCGGGGAAAATATAAGAAACTTTATTTCAAAATATCTACGCTATAAAATAATGATGAAAAAACTTTCAGATATAGAACATGGTTAATATTACGTGGTAGAACAACAGTAAATAGATGTGCTAACCATAACCAAACCACATAAATGTGCTAACCATAACCAAACCATATAGATGTGCTTCATCATCATCATCATTCTCGGCTTAACGTCCGTTTTCCATGCTAGCATGGGTTGGACGGGGTATATTAATGACCCTCTTCCAATCTGATCTAGACTGTGTTAGATCTAACTCAACTTCCTCTGTATCAAGTCTGTCCTTATAACCTCCTGCCAAGTCTTTCTTGGTCTGCCTCTGGGCTTTGCCCCAGGAACTATCAAGTCTCTACACTTTCTTACCCAATTATCCTCCTCCATTCTTTCCAAGTGCCCCAGCCAATTCAATCTTCTTATCTGGATAACATCTTTAATTCTACGGATACTTAGCTTGCTTCTTAGCTCATCTGAACTCTTTCTGTCTCTCAGACTGGCGTTACACATCCACCTAACCATTCTCATATCATTCCTTTCTAAAGGGTCAAGATCTTCCTGCTTCGCTGCCCATGTCTCACTACCGTACAACATAACACTTCTTACACAGGCCTCATACAACCTACCTTTTACCTCAATTGACAAGACTCTGCTAGTCAACAAAGGAAGTAACTCTCTGAACTTTTTCCAAGCAGAACCTATCCTGCAAGTAACACTTCTTCCAACACCCCCTTCACTGCCCAACATATCACCTAAGTAACAGAAGTTCTCAACTATCTCTAACGAGCCACTGTTGTACATCATTAAAGCTGGAAATACTTCATTCTCTATAATCTCACCTTTGCAACGCTTGCATACAAACTGAATGTCAGCTCTTAACTTTCCACCAATACTACTGCACTTCTTATGTACCCAATACTTGCAAGTCTGACAAAAAATTGAGTTACTACCAACCCCTTTCCTGCAAACTCCACAAGGCCACTTTCCAACTACAAGGTCACACTTGGCTGCAATGCTACTAATCATGACTTTAGACTTTGCTGTGTTCACCCTTAGCCCTTTCTCTTCTAGTCCTTTCTTCCACTTCTCAAACTTTTCAACTAATTCTTCCATCGACTCTGCTATGAGAACCAAATCATCTGCATACAATAACTCCCATGGACAACCTGTTCTGAACTCCATCGACAGCGCTTCTAAGACTAGAACAAACAACAAAGGACTAAGTACAGAACCCTGATGTACACCAACATTTACACTAAATTCATCACTAAGTGAATCTTTAATCCTGACACGACTTCTAGCATTGCTGTACATAGACTGTACCATCGTAACTAGCCACTCATCCACACCTAATTTTCTCATAGCCCACCAAATAACTTTACGTGGCACTCTATCAAAAGCTTTCTCTAAATCTACAAAGGCAAAATAGAGATTCTTTCTCTTTCCTAAATACTTTTCCTGAAGCTGTCTGAGTAAAAATATTGCATCTGTAGTGCCACGCCCTGGAACAAAACCAAATTGAATCTTATCTATATCAATTCTTTCTCTAAGTAAGTTATCAATCACTCTTTCAATACCTTTCATTACTTGATCAACCAACTTCAAACCTCTATAGTTACCTCTTTCTAATGCATCACCCTTGCCCTTGAAACAATTCACTATTACACTGGACTGCCACTCACTCGGAATAGCACCATCCTTTATAATCTGATTAGCAAGACTTGTAATAAGCTCAACTCCAATATATCCAGATGCTTTTACCATCTCTGCAACAATACCTGATACTCCTGCAGCCTTGCCAATCTTCAATTTCCTAATAGCCTCCACTACCCATTCTGTCTTGATCTGCATAGCTGGTCCTTCTACAACATCATCATCAGACAAATTATCCTCATCCCAATCAAACTCAGTGTTAAGCAACCTCTGATAATAATTCTTCCAAGCTACCCTTTTCTCCTCCTCTGTGCTAGCCAAAACACCTTCATCATTACGTATACACTTCTCACCTACAACATCTTGATTAGTCTTCTTCATTTGCTTTGCTATCTTGAATACCTCATTGCGCTGGTCTTCCCTTCTTAACACATCTGCAAATCTGTTTCTCTCTGCTTCTGATTTTGCCTTATACACTGCTGTACGAGCACGACGCTTAGCTTCTAAGTAAATATTTTTACTACCACCTGACTTCCACTCTTTCCAAAGTTTCCTTTTTTCCTTTATACACTGGTCAACCTCATTATTCCACCACCAGGTCTGTCTATGTCTAGCTGGTCCTTTCGTCCACCCACAGGTATCATCAGAAGCTTCTAGAAGACAATTCTTCAAAGTAGTCCAAGTACTTTCAACATTGTCACTATCACATTGACCATTGTGGGTTAACTGCTGAAATTTTGCACTAAATTGTCTTGCTACAATCTCTTCCTTCAGCTTCCAGACTTTACAACGGGGCCTGTTCTTTCCCTTGGCTTCTTTAACACTCTTCAAGATAATATCACAAACCAGCAACCTATGCTGGGAAACACACTCTTCCCCCGATATAACTTTCACGTCCTTCACCACTTTCTTGTCTGGCTTTCTAACCAGGAAGTAATCTATCTGTGTCTTACAACCACCTGACTCATATGTTATCAGCCTACTCTGTCTCTTACTGAATGATGTGTTGCAAACCACCATGTCCATTGCCATTCCAAACTCAAGCAATCTCTCCCCTTCCTTATTTCTGCTCCCAAATCAATAGCCTCCATGCACACCTTTATAACCTTCAGATGACTTCCCAACATGACCATTAAAGTCGCCGCCCACCATGACAAGTTCAGTGTCTCCAAACTTCGATGTGACTGCTATTAACTCATCATAAAACTTATCTTTATCTTCTTCACTGAGTCCACACTGTGGAGCATAAACTGACAGAAAAGTGACAATCCTATTACCTATCAAAAACTTTATCACTATAATACGACTATTAACACGCATAACATCTATTACTTTTTCTACCCACTTCTCTGCAACGAATATGCCAACTCCTCCATATCCATCACTATTACCTATCCAAAAAAGCTTATACCTTGCCTTCCTACCTTCCACAAATCTCACTGAAGCTCCTCTCCACCTGACTTCCTGAACACAACACATATCAACAGATGGTGCTTGCCATAACCAAACCATATGAATGTGCTAACCATAACCAAACCAAATAACATGATAATCGTAAATTCTGTTTTGGGAAAAACTTTCTGTTTTTTTATGGGTTTTAAAAAGATATCACTTCTTAAGAAAATTTCATGATTGCACAATAAAATATAAATGAAAAATTATTTATAGTGTGTGGTAGCGAATAGATTGAAACTTTTTAGAGAGATGGAGACTTTCAGTAGGGTATCTGTAATCTTTGCACAATATAAGTTGGGCTTATCATGGCACAATATTTTAATTTCTAAACAATAGCTGCTTAATTGTCTTGGTTCCTCAGTAAAAACACGCATATTAATAGAGAATATTTTTATTATGAAACATTTTGTAGCATACAACATCATTCGCATGGAACGCAATTTGTATATTTGAAGTAAGTAATAATAATCATAACAAGATAATCACACCAAAATGCTTGCCCAAGGCATAGAAGGTAATTACCCAAAAGTATGCACATTTTGGTTGCCACTCACAATATTATGTCCTTCTGGATCATATATTGTGAGTGGTTTCCAAGGAATGACCCAAATCTCTTTATGCATGAATTACATTCTCATTTCCTCTATTCATGAGGTCAAATAACCATAAGCTAAAGGTAGCATGCACAAGCTGGTCCAGTATTGGCTCAGCATGTGTTACCACATAATAATAATATCAGGATTCATAAAAGGGTGTGCCTCACCGTAATAATAATAAGTCATAATAATATCAAGTAATAATAAAATACACAAGCCTCATACACGTATCTGTCCAAATTTTTTGGCTGACGTATAGGAAGCCCGACATCCCCAAATTGGTATTTGTAATCTCTGTACAATATAAGTGGGGTTTATCATGGCACAATATTTTAAAGTCTAAATGATAACTGCTTATTTATATTTGTTAGGCTAGAGTTCAGAATTGAGGTGCAACGAAATAAAGGTATGGCTACACGAAGAGTAGACTGTGAGTATCTGTCACAGGTATTCACAAACAACGAAGTTGAGTTAACTTTACCAATTCTTAATAATGAAATCACATCTTGTGAATCAGAAAAAGAGAGGCTAAAAGGTAAAGTAGTGCATTATTCTAAATACATGTTGTTTAGAAAGTGTTGGAAAATTAAGAATAATAAACACCACTTAGTAAAAATTAATTGCTCAAGTCAGCACCCTTTACTAAACAATACATACTTTTGATTGCAACAATTTTTGTGAATACGATTTATTAAAAGTACAAAAACGAAAATAGGTTGATCAGTATTTCTGCCAGGCTGTTAATCAAAATCTAAAGAAGCCTTTAAATCCTAAATGGGAATTTTATTAAGGTGGTGGTTTGAAATCGTATCGTACTAGAATGAAACTGGTTTTAAGTCCCATATTTTGAAGTAAATATGGTTAAGTTTTTTCCCTAACAAATTAGGAAATAGATGTATGATGAATTATACCGTTAGAAGTTACTTCTTGCGAAAAACTATTAAAGTGATTATTTGCGAAAGATTTTCTTCTGCAATAATTTCTTAATTTTACCACGCCCATGAGTTTACTTTCAATAAGCTATTTTAGATGAGGTATCAGCCAGAAGTTTTATTTACGTTACTAAAACAGAAGTGGAATTTTTTCAAATTTTGTTCAAGTTAGTTAAAAATTTTTTGGAAATTTCAGAGATAAATACTATGCCAAGTTGCATAGTTTTCTTCCCTGAATTGGTGATAAACCCCTCTCCCTGCCACCCCTTAAAAATGAGACCCAAAATACCCTTCCTCTAAAATAGGGTTAAAGTATTTTTTAAATACAAATATGGTAATTTTACTTTAGAATTGGTGTCAAAAAATAAGTGTAAAAATCGCACAAAGTTTTGCAGACTGTGTGTAATTTTGGTGTTACCAGATGTTGATGGTAAATACACCATATGTCGTCCTCCAGTATACAGCGGGGTAATATGGAACAGCAGTAAGTCTACACATAAGTCGCTAAATTTTTGTGATGACGTAGTATTTCCACTTGTTCTGCCCATTTTTATTCACATATCTCCGATTAGAATTAGGTCACAAACAGAATAAATAACAATTTTTTTCAATAGTAATGCTGCGTATATTTAAACAGTTTTTTTTAAGGTTGAAGGTTATAATTTTAAACTTTTAAAACTCGTATTTTGTGTGATGATGATGAAGGAAAGCATCCAGAATTAAATTAGATAAAAATTATCAAATGAATAGAGAGATGACAAATTTCTGGAAATTTTTAAAAAAGTAATGTCTAATGTCTTTCTGATTAAACCTTGAAAACGTTGTTCTTCTTGAGCACAAATGATCAGAAAACAATGAAGGAGCATCAGAGTCCATCACAAAAAGCCTTTCAATTCTTTTCAGTTTACGAATACCATGCCATAAAAAATAAAATGATTACTGGTTTAGTGTCCCGTTAAATTTTTTATGTTATCTGCAAATTTAAATTCCTCCAATTTTAACAAATTATCTTTCCAACTAATTTTTCCCCACCATGATTTATTTTATTCTATAAACATTAAAACTCATCCTTTTTTATATTTAGTTTAAGTAAACACCCCAGGGCGTATACGGTTATTTACAGGTTAATCCTGTTTTTTTTCTAGATACTCGGGAGAAAAAATCAACCAGCAGGATAACTCAGCAAAACTGATATTCAAGGTAATAACAGACACTATATATCATGTTAAAGCTCGTATACATCATGTTAAAGCTCGTATAGCCTACACAAGAATGAAGAAAGGGTAGAAGAGACGTCTTGTTTTAAAACAAAACTATTTGATTTTTGTGTTATTCTAAATTTTCAACAGAATTAGATACTTGTCCAAGTCTTTTTTCGATAAAGAATTGATTAATTTAAACTCTCTCTTAACACGTAGGGTGTGCTGTTTACTTAAAAGACTGATTTATAACTCACCACGATTTGCTTCTTTTATTGCTTAAAACTTGCTATGTTAAGTTTATTGGAGATTTAGGGTTGCGAAAACAGGGTTGTCACCCCTTCTGAAAACTCCTCAGTTTTAAAAAGTCTCCTCAAAATTCCTCAGTTTTAAAAAGTCTTCTCAAAACTCCTCAAATCTCATCTAAAAGTAGATTTTTTACCAACTTTTTCAAATTTCTTAAATTTTAACTTTGCAACACATTTCATGTTTTTTTAAATGCAGAGAAATAATTTATTCTTTGCTCGTTCCATCAACTTTAAGATCTCTTCAAATCTTCTTAAAAATATGAAAATGTTGTCATATGTTCTTAGCTTTTGTTTCTGAAAATATCATTAAAACTGATTGTTAACCGTCTTGATTTTTCAAGCGGGCAATACGGGTTTTTAGGCATTCTGATTGGCTTAGCGCTCCTGACGACGGGCCGATATTTTGCGGTATTGTCCGTCGTCAAGAAAAATGGTAGCTTAAAATGTAAACAAGCACGAAAAACAAGTTTTAAAGAAGCATTGGAAATGATCAATAAAAACATTTTCATAGGATAGAAACAACAACAATGTCAAGTTTAACAGTTAAAATAACCAGATTCAACAACATTCTGTCTGGATGGTTCTTCAACATGGCTAGTTAACTACCTACATAGTCCATAAAAAACGATGATCTAATATCGAGTTCTATTAAAAATACTAAATACAGGACGACGAAATTATAACAAATACTCCCATTTTCAGACTCGTTCCTTCAGCTTTTTGGTTACTCAGTCAATATAAAACTCGTTAAAGCCCATGTTATTCTTGGCTAGCTAGCGTAGCTAGTTAAAAAATTTACTTCAATATTCGCTGTAACTAAATTTTAGTTGCACATTCAACTTTTCACATTCTTCTGTACGTGTCGAACATCGTAATGTTTTGTTTACAGAGATTTATTCTATAGGGACTTTCGAATTCTGCAAGGACTGTTTCGAATTTTGACCTTAAGTGTTAACGAAAGAAGTGCTAGTGGATTATATTATTATAAGAACAGTAAAACAGAAATTCTTATTTTTTATTTTTATCTAACTTAGACGGTTAACAAATACAATAATAACCGATTACCCCGGGCTGTACCGCAAAATATCGCCCTCAGTCATTGCACTGACCTCGCAAGCTCGGTCTGCACTTAGACCTCGGGCGATATTTTGCGGTACAGCCCGGGGTAATTGGTTATTATTGTATTAATAAAAACTCTGAAATATGACTCTATAGAGTGGCAAGCCTGGAAAAATATCATCCATCTGCAGTGTTTTTAAAGAAAGACAGCCACGTTTGCATAATTTTATAAAAAATTTAAAAGGACGTTATCTACTTTTCTTCAGCTTTCATTTTGGAAAACAGATTACTTTGGACAATGTTGTTGTATAACTTTCATTTAATGCAAAGTGAAAGTTCAAAGCATTGGATTGGTTAATTGAGTAAAAGAGAATTTTTACAAATAATTGGTTATGACTTACTAAAATGCTAACTAAAATGTGTTTGAATTTCTCATTTTAAAACGAATACCTACTTTTAGATATTATACTTTTTAGTACTTCTTTACTGTATTCTCATTCAATTCTTCATTTTTATATAAGTGTTTATATTCAGCAGATGTTTCTAAATTTAGGATCTACGCATACCACTTATTTTTGTGGCTTCAAAAAAATAAAAAATAAAAATTCTCAAATTTTCGCAAAACCGCGAAAATTTCTGACAGTTCTTCTAGGCCTTACCCCACAGACGTTAAAATCTCTACACATTCGTACACAGTTGTCCTCCTCCTTTCTCTCCTTTCTGACAACCTGTTCTGCACTGTATCGACAAACTAACAATGACTTTTTTCAATAACTTTCATTAGTTGATCAACCAACTCGATCAACCAACTTGATCAACTCTCTATACCATTTTCTATAAATAGATCTATTTTTTGTCTTTAAAACGAAACGTATCTGGTGTTTCCCATTCCTCCTGGATTTAACTGGGTAATAAAATCTCTCAAAACATTCGTTATCAATTGTGAATTTAAAATTTATGTCATAGTTCACTTTTTAGAATGTAAAAACAGGATAATGTACATAGATCGCGACATTGAACTGAGGAACCGCCTTTATTCAATGTTACTTTTCAGATTATGAAGAGGAACAGCAATCTCAACAGGTAACTGATTTGTCGCCTGAAGCTGAAGAAACTTTGATGGTAGCATCAGTTGAAGAGGCGTCAGACATGCAAGGTATGTTTTTATCTGAATGGATTTTGTGCTTTAAGTTTTATCTATTTCGCATAGAAGGTTTTTCTCCAGTGATTAAGTGTTTAGGCTTCTATTTTGGTTTATATTTTAAGTTTCCCTCGCTCAAAAGCCTAAAAATCCTGAGAGTTCTTTTGTCTTTAATACATTTATTAAATGAAAATTTATTATTAATCGATCAACCAACTTGATCAACTCTTTATACCATTTTCTATAAATAGATCTACTTTTTGTCTTTAAAACGAAACGTATCTGGTGTTTCCCATTCCTCCTGGATTTAACTTGGTAATAAAATCTCTCAAAACATTCGTTATCAATTGTGAATTATTTTTGTTGGACAAATTTCTTATAAATAACGCGAACTGATATAAAGGGTGATATATCTTTCTGAACTGTCAATAGTTTCATGAACATTGTGTTTTGTATTGATAAAATATAATTAAAAAGCATAATATTTGAGGTTG